>JAVJGJ010000062.1:26102298-26117002 GCA_035590215.1 Microhierax caerulescens
TTCCTCAATTGGACCTGTCTGCAGAAGACAGAACAACTGTATGACTGAAATAATTTGCCAAAAAGGCCAAGTATTGTCAGTTGGCCCAATTAATTGCTTTTGTATAACCTGAATACTTCAACAAAAGGCTTTGGGAAAATCTGAAGCCAGTCTCAAGTGTAAAAACAAGTCAACATCTATTTTGTTTTTTTTCTCTTGCATACAACTTTGACTACAAAAGAAATGTACTGCAATCATGACTATTCAGTGCAACAACTATTTAATTTCCTTTCTATTTACATGGGTGCAGAAAACATCCTCTAACCACTGATCCCAACTGCAAAAAGACTCCAGTCTTCATCTCCAGTGAATTGGTAGATATCATTTTCATAAGAAGTGAATTTTTCCTATTTTTTCCTGTTACAACTCTAAATATTCAATAGTGGGCATTCCTCATTCCTATAAAGATAATTCCTTCCCATAAATTCCCACAAGTTTCAGAAGCTTTAGTAACCAAACCTTCATTTATCGGGCTCCATAGAGAAGAAAAAGCGTAAGTAAACTAAAGGTGCAAAACTTCTTTCAGACTAATGCTTCTATAGGTTACAGCCAGAAAATTAACCAGCCAATTCTAGATCCTAAACATTCTCTCCATTTGATTCTCCCAAATGATCTTAAATCAGTTTTTCAAATGAAACTTTACCCAGAAACTAACACCTTTGTCAGTTCAGACTAGTATGTCTCCTTGTCAAATTTTCAGTAAAAATAATTGTTTTTACAGCTTCTCTCTTCTGTCTCTAGTTTATCAATGATTCATTTCTCCTTTCAAACCAAGGAAGGACCATTTAAAAAAATCTATGTAATTTTTTTTTTAACAGAACAGATTGCTCTATACTTAGTTTTCTTTATTTGTACACCAGTAATAATAACATCTACTTAAATGTTACTCACATATTAAGAAGCTTTAGAGGCAAAAAAATTTCTGCTGTCCATTGGTGTTGCTGATTCTACTGCAGCTAGTAAGGGGAGAAACTACTGCCCTGTCCTACAAGGAAATGTCATGTCTGCCAATTTAGACAACCTGCAGCAGCTGGAAATGGTAATTGTGAAGATAGCAAAGAAGAATTTTCCAATATAAACTGTTTCCTTCTCATGGTTGATCAGCCCTAGAAAAGCAGCCAATACATATAAGCATGAAGTCTGGCTCTTCTTTAAAGCAATGAGAAAACACCCCCTGAATTAAATGAAGATGACATTTCACCCAGGACATGATTATATGCTGTTGACCAAGACAGCATAGTAGTGTTAAGTCATCCAAGATAAATGTACACTGCACCTTAAATGCCACTCAGGACCCAGGTTTTAACCTAATCAATCATTTCAGCTATGCAAAAGAAATCATCAGTAAAACTTGCAGTACCAAAAGTACAGGTTTTTTACTTCTACCTTAGTTCCATTATCAGGTTTCCCACAAGTTAACTTTCTATCTTTTTATTTTATTTCCTTACCCCTATCCATTTTCCACAATATTTTTTAATGCTTTTTATTATATTTCACAGCTTTCAGACCGAGGTTTGCAAAATACCATTTTTACAGAACAGCATGTGTAAGTACACACAAGTGAAAAAAAAACCCCACAATGTTCTACAATTCTGGATTGCAAAAACCTGCCTTATTTCCCCACATGTGAGATCTTTACACATAGAAGACTCATCAAAGCGAACTGATCTCAGCTTTGCTTACGCAATCCACTCTAGAAGACCAAGAAGAGGAGGAAGCATAAGCCCAAATCGTAGCATGAGAAAGGAGGAAACAACTGTTCCTTGAACAAAGGGAAAGCAACTTGGCTGAAGAATAAGGAAATAATTTCCTGACAAGGTCAAATTATTTCTTTACTTTCAAAAGCTTTAAAAAATTTTTGAAACAAAATAAAAATGTTTTAAGGATTCTTCAACCAACACCTCTGTAGATGAGTTTTTTCACAAGGAAGTCAGAAAAAAATGAAAGATACAATATATTATGAATGTCTTAAAAAAATAATTAAGGTGTTTCTATAAACACTGCATTATCAATCACCTCTAAATAACCTCTAAAGAACTACATCATTTGACATCATATGCGGTTTCTTTTGTCATTTGTTGGGTGCTATTGGTAATTCATGTCTCTTCTAGTAATGATATGCTACATAAATATTTCATGCCACAATAATTATGCAATCCCTATTTGTCTGGTAGTGGTTGCTATGTATACAAGTACAATGCCTGCACTCTGTAGGCTAATTTAAACAGCCCAGCATGCCTTGATCTGCATAGGAAATACATGCATTTTATATATATCATGATATAATTCTTCTCAAAACAGACAAGCTTATACATTCTGGTTTTATCAAACACTGCTTTTAAAAATATATATTTGAATATCATAGAAGGTTTGCAGTCAGTACATCACACATGAAGTAGATGAATTCCCATAGAAAGACTTCATTATTTTCTTAATTTCTACTGGGAGTCACAGAGGTGCCCTTTTCTTTGTCTTTCACAAACAATTAACCTTTTGCCATGTATGCAATTGGCTGAGAGCAATCCTAAGTGGCTCAGAAAATAATTTACAGCAGAAACTGTACAAAGTTAATTAGTATTAGTCTTAGAAGGTTATTCATATATTATCAAACTCAGAAAGTGGTCAGCATGACCCTCATGGAACTTTAAGCTACAGCTGAGTTTTGTTGTCATCAGCTGCAGCGTATAAATGCTAATCAGGCTCAAGTACAGATACAGGTCTTGTGGTCGCGGTCATTTTAAGTCTGAATATTACAACTTCTGAAAGCATGGGTAAGTACAAGCGTGTAAGGTAAATAATTCTATGCTATTACTCATTTCTTCTTTTAGGAAAAAAAAACAAGCCACAACAAAAAAACAAGTCCCAAACCTCCCCAAAGCCATGAATACTGTCCTTTCACTTTAATTGGTAGCTTTTTTTCTTGTTCTCTTTTCTTACAGATCAGTTCATTCAGTTTTTACAGATTCTTTCTGCCTAAAAATGAATACTCTTCAGAATTAATTATGAGCATGTATACTTCCAAAGGCAGAATAAAGGGATGGAGAACAGTGTCTCAGTTTTAAATCTGGTAAACCAGAAAGGGAGCTCTCAGCATGCTTATTACACCACCTGAAGTGCAAACCATTAGATTTCCACATATCTGCACTGGTTGCTATTGCAGGTAGCCATTTATTAACATTTATTTGATATTTCCTTTCAGTATCTAAGGCAAGCGTGACTATCAGCAGTCTGTTATATGGAATCTCTTTCTACCCTTGCATGCCTTAGGTACTCATTTAAATTTAACTGACAGTCTCACTTATAAAGTAGATTTACATTCTCAGTTTGGGGACATACCTTGTGTAAGTTGCTGACTAATTTAAAGGCAACTCAGAAATATTACAATCCAGCTCTAATGGGCTGCCACCTTCCTGGGCTCCATCCAGACCGCAGCGTCCCCAAGTGGGGGACCTTGTTTAAGATGAGACCTGGTTTGGTGTCATGTGGAGCCACTTGGCCCCCACACACGGGCACAGTTTTGCTGGAAGGAATGAGACAGCAGCTGGGCTCCCAAGATGAGCCATGGCCGGGCCAGGCTCTGACAGGGATTCAGTCATGGCCGTGGCACCTCCACCCACGGGCCTACACTGCTCAGCATTTTAAAGGTGCCAGCCCTGCCCCTGCGCTGCAGGGTAGAAAGAGCAACACTAAAATCCTTGTTTCTGAGGGTGTGGAAAAAAGAAAAAACAAAAAGTACCTTGTGCATAACTGCTCCTAATCTGGCATACAGGTGTGGCAGCTGACTGTGAGGCAGCCACCAGAGAGAACAGGGAGCCACTTCTTCACAGGGAAAAACACAGGAGGCCAGGGCAGGCCACACCACGGGAGGCTAGAGAATGCCATCGGTGGCTAGGGAATGCCACAGGAGGCTAGGGAATGCCATGGGTGGCTAGGGAATGACACAGGAGGCTAGGGAATGACACGGAAAGCCAGGGCAGGCCTCACAGCCTGGCCAGCGGGAGACTGTCCTGCGGGCAGGCCCCTGGTGGCAGAATGAGCTCTAGGGCTGATTTTAGCTGGTGTAAAGCTTCAGGTAAAGGTGGTATTTGAAAAATGGGTGGTTAGGAAACACTGGGTCAATGATACTAAGGTCTGCAACTCATCACCACAGTTTCTACAACAAAAGTGGACACCTGACTGAAAAGACTTCTCTTCTTGAAAGGGGGATTTATTCAGCAAAGGTCTTTGGCCCATGGTCCAAAGGAAGTAGTATGGATGATCCTCATAGCCCCTTTTGGTTTTATAATCTGTCAGTCTACAAAGTCTAATTAGACTTAAGCATGCTATTAAGTGAATTTGGGCAGCTGGCCAAAACAGCTCTGCTTTGCAGATTGCCATATGAATTACAGTTATCTAGTGAACAAGTTCTCATCACTGATCTGAGAGCCTCTTAGGCTCTTTCTGCAACCGACTTCGTATATCAAAATCAATTATATTATAGTTTAAATAACAACTACTGTAAACATTGTCAAGCTAAGCCAGTATCTCTGGTTTTTCGTTACTGGAAAGTAAAAAGACTGATGCCTGGTAAAAAAAAGTAAAAAGACAGAAAAAACTCAAAAGATCTGCCATATTAAATCATTGCTTGAGAGAAAGAATTAATCTCTTTTTAAAAATACTGAACCCTTGGAGATTTCTTTTCTGGCTATCTTGAGATTTTTAAAGATTGAGTGTCATAGGAACAGTTGGGTTTGGTTTTTGGGTTTTTTTTCATTTTCCCAGTTTCAGCTTAAGAGAAAAACATGGTTTTGAAAGTTAAACTCTGATTCTACTATAAGAATTACATTCCACTAGAGTTTAAAAAAGCAAATTAACAAAAAAACAATATAAAAGAAGGAAAATCCAATGTAAAATAAGTCTTTTAAAAAATGGAGAGAAACATAGTAGATCAGCAGAATACAGAGCATGTGAAAGGAGAAGGTGGTTTGGAAAGCAGGGAAAAGATGAAATTAGGTCTTTCATATACAGCTGTAGATTGGAGGTATTTGTCTGCATCTGGAATGGTATGATTTCTTTCTTTGCTAGAAAACTGTTCACTTGCCGTTGACTTCTAGAGGTATGAACATTTTTAGCAACAAAAATAAATGGTTCATCAATCTGAGTGAGGTTAATGAACCCCCCAAATAGCAACCTACTCTGTATAATTGGGTATTTTTCTGGTTTCAGACAGTAGTTTCTTCTATGAAGCTCATTTAGACAAAATGTGCCAGTATGCCAATGGCAGACAACTGGCTAGTTGCCAAAATTGCATTCATGAGCAACAGGTTGGGTAAATTAAGGAGTATCTGTTCAGATTTCAGAATAAGTAATTCAGGGACCAATTAACAGTCCACTGTAAATCAGCATAAGAAGTCCCACTGATTCAAGTGGCTTTCAGTCCTTAGAGTCTAATCCTACCATTTACAATCTGTGCTTGGACCTCCCATCTCTTTGCATGTGCCCTGGCTCAGCCCTGTGAAGTAAATGAGATTTGCATATGTCCATACATTTTAAGATGAAGTACCACCACCTAATTAATGGGTTTTATTGATTTATATAGGTGTCAAGTTTGATACCTGCCTGTTTTGTCTGCTTTTCTGAGCAATACTTCATTGCAGATTATGCCTGTGTGTTATGTACTCATCTAGGGATTTAACAGGGGTTTAAAACCTCTTTAACATTTCACATTTGCTTTTTAACACTCCATCACATGTTCATTTTACCTACAAGCAAACATTTTAAGCATAAATTTCTTTTTTACATAGTAGCACGAGAGGGAAGTATTATTTATTGATATTAAAAAAAAAACTCTTAAGGAAATAACCACATGTTATTTCCCAGCAAAATCAGAGTAGTGCTCTGTCTGGACTGCATTGCTAATACTTAGGAAATCCTTGTGAAGTCAATACAAATTTTTAAGTATTTATTAAAATACTCAAACATGCTACAGATTTTCCTTCCACTACATTCCATCTTTCAATACATTCACATCCAGTGGAATCAGATGCAAGGAAGATATGTGGCAGGATTTCTAAATTACCTGTCAGAATGAGGGAAGGAGACATTAGAGAAAGAGTAAAAGACATGACAGGACATGGTGTGTACTATAGTCCTTGGAAGAAGATTGAGGCCAAACTACTGAAGTAACGATCTGGATTAAATATACATTAATGTCTCAAAGAACTCTCTCTCTCCTTATCTGCTTAAATCAGGGAACAAAGATAACAATAGAGAAGAGCTGTTTGGGTGAAAGTCAGCTAAAATCTATTGGGAATCACAGAATCTAGAGCATAAATGGATAGACTGCTCAAAATTTAAGAATGACATTTTCTTCTGCTTAATTTTTAAGCATCTTTCAAAACAGATTTCATAATAAGTATGTTCTTTCATCCATTCAGACAAAAACATTCTTGCACAAAGAGTTTTATGAATGCACTTAGGACACACCTGGTGTTGCAAAATTTAAAGTATATTAGTGTAGAAAAGTTACTGCAGAACACTGAACATGAAAAGAAAGTGCAGTTAGTACTAAGTACATCTTGAAACAGATGAACCTGAAGGGACTCTGCAGTTTTACTAGAGCTTTGTAGAAGGCACGTCAAATTCCTACATCTTGCCTAAGGAAGCTCTCATCAAAACAGACCTGAACCTGGGGTGTCAGTTCCAACCAGAGTTTTCTGTGGATTCTTTAAAATCTGCTAGTTTTAAAGAAATTAAGTATCGTAAAGGCTACACTATTATTCAAGGTTCATTATTATTTGAAATCTGAGAATTCAGTTAATTTCCTAGTTATGGTAAAAAATTACAGGTAATTTTTCCTTCTACTTATTGTGTTTTTTCCTTTTTCCCTAACTGATTTAACATACAGGCTTTTTTTTCCTCCCTAAAGCCCTAGACAGGTTGAACTTAATCTTAACATGTAATAGAAATGGAATTCATTGCAGTGTTTTTGAAAGTACTATAAGCACCTGGGTGACTTAGCAAAACAAAGCCCCAAGATTTCCATTCATAACTATGCACAGATATTGGAATGTCATGCAAAAGGTTATATACAGATTGTCAGGTGCTGTTTAAGCAAGTAATTTCTTCTTCGCTCTTTATCTAATGTAAGACTGTTGCCAAGTAGGTCTTCATTTTCTGAAGTACTGCAAGAGTGCAGGTTGGTTCAACTCCTTCAAAGAACTTGATGTTTGACAGTATTTGTACCTCTCTGGTATTTTCGTCCATCATTATCATCAGGTCATTGCTTCCCCTCAAATGTGAGAGTACATTTCTTGTCTGTTTGCCAAGAAAAAGTCACTGTACAATGCATCCAGAGTGATTTATGAGCTAAAAGTAAATCAGAGGCACTGAATAACCAAACATATATATGCAGCAATATCATTCAATCAATTACATTATCTGCTTCTATGATACACTTGTGAATTATGTTCTTTTTGCATGTATAATTAGAAGGTAGAACAGATGGTGAAAGCTTAGTTTAAAGGCCCTAGATAAAGTTTTAAAATAACCATTGCTGCCAAGTGATCATTCACTGTAACAGGATATACTTTTCATTAAGCTGTGTTTTTGCCATGGTCTAATACACTAGATAGTAATGAGACTATAAAAACATTACTCTCTAGGGTCTTGCTCTACCAGAGTTCATTGTAATGGAATGTGAACATGGAGTGGAAGATTGGGGGTGGTTCTAAAGTACATCGCCATCTCTCATTTAAGTGTACTCTAAGGAATCATCATTCTGAATAATCAAGAGGGTCATCCCTGGGAAGCCATCGCTGCTTTCAGATAAAGGAAAATGATATCCTAATATGTAAGTATTAATGATTTAAGCATGTTCCATGCTCACATATGGATGTTTATCAGAATGGAGCAAAAGGAAAGTACTAAAAAAAAAGAGAGAAATACACCCAGTTCATTAGGGACTTGAATAACTAAGGGGAGAACGTAGTGCCAGCCCTTTTTACTATAACACTGATCATATTTACTTCTCTCATCACTGTACAGCACATCCTACATCTGGCATGAAACGTGAATCCCAAGATATAAAATACATTCCTAAAGCAAAACAATATTCTGGCACTTCTTTATGTGATTTTTTTTTTACTTTTTTATACATTTTTGCTAAACCAGAAGTATTAAATTGAATCACTTTGTTTCCTCCTATCAGCTGTTCCTCACTGGTTTATATTGCATTAATGCTCCCTGAAAGCTTTAGTTTTAGTACTTGTTTATATCAGAAAGCCATTTGTAAAACAATTTTGGTGGTAGTTTAAAACATAACAGCTCTTTCTCACTGGCTTCATTTGAAAGCAAACCTGTGCTTCTCTTTGTTTGTCTTTTTGTGTTTGACTGTAATCCAATTCCAAAGCAGGTGAAAGAAAGATACATTCTTTATAGGGAATAAGTGAGTCTAACAAGGACATAAAATAGCTGTATGAGATATTTCCTCACGTACAGAATGCCTCGGACAATTCTTCTGGCTGCTTGACATAGTCTAGCAGCAGCACAGAGAAGGCAGAGTCTGCACAACTGTTCTATACCCATAGCAGCGCAACAGTGATATTTTGCCAGATACATCATATTTTGCCGGAGCAAGGAAAAAAGTAGTAAACAGGCATTTAGCCATTGGCTTGCTTCTAGGTCAGCATGGTGGTATGTGACCTTGGCAAAGATGCAGCCATACCCTCAGAAAATTCAGCCATCACTGCAAATACTGACTACCTGATCAGTGTGTTGGTCCTAGAGAAAGGTGACAAGGGGTGGGGTATGAAATGTGTTGCTTTTCAGGAAGAATTATTAGCTACCAGGCCAAAAAATGAGTAAAACTTTTTGCATGCTTACTTAAATCCCAGTGGCACATCTGCAAAAAATGATACTTTTCCTTTCAAATACTTTAGAAAGCACCCTACTGATGTCTTACAAAACCATGAAAACAAACACAATGCACTTGGGTGAATCATTTTTACAAATGAAGCCCATTATATCTTTTCATTGATTACAGAACTGAGAAAACAGCCCATTTGGAATCATAATACTTGCCAGTTTGCATTATTTATTGTACAAAACTAGGAAGGTTGTTTTAACAATTATTTAAATATTTACAAAAATATGTCCTCATGTATTTATACAGTTGGCACTGATTTACTTTTAGCTCTGTTTTGTACTGTAGCAAAGAAAAAACAAACCAAAAAAAAAAAACCAGCCAAAAACCAGCAGATGCTGATTCTGTCATTTTGTTATTTTTAGGATTATACTGATGACACATTTATTTAAATGATCTTCAATATATCTAAACATAGTCTATGAAAAGATTAATAAACAACTAGTCCTAATACTTATTAATTTTACTGAAACTACAGTGTAATTGTTTTTCATTAACATCCCAGACATTTCATAACGTATAATAAACAAAGATCTTTCTAGCCTGTAACTTATTCTGTACCTCTTAGACAACCTGCTCAGTGAATAGGCCCCTAACAAGTTTCTCACAGTAATATTTTTTTACATCATAAGAATGCTGAAATTTCAGATGTACCAGGTACTCTTGAAAAACAGTGCTCTTTTTATAAAGGTTTTATATACTTGTAGTCATTAAGTAAAAGATTCTTATTGCCATTTACTGTCTTGTTGGGCATGTTGTATATTCAAGGCACTCTTGCAGATGGTAGCTGTTTTATTTGTTTTGAAAACTATTTTTAAACCATTGTTTAAAGGCTTGTTCCTTTTTTTTATCCAATCCCTTCACCTGCAAAAGCTATGCTTTGTTTGTTCTGTAAGTCTGAACATAGAGGCCTCATGAATAAAAATGCTAAATAATATGTTCAAGATCGCAAAGTCTTTTAATCTAGCCAAGATCATTTTCATGTTTTATTCAAAACCTTGCTGTGGATCAGAGAGAGAAACAAAAGCTGGTGACCACATGTAATGGGAGATGCGCAGGAGTCTTGCAGTCCATTTCTAACTGTGATGGCTTTGAAAGCTAAAAGCTTTTGGACTATCTCAGACCTTAAAACTAGTTCAGTCTGAATAGTCACCATTCCTTCAGTGAACCAGCATGATTTTCTGTAGGAGAAGGCAAGGGAGGGACATTATAATGGAGTGTTTAAAGAACATTGTGTCAGTTGTTTGAAGCCTCTCAGATTTTGTGTACGTCAGTACTCTTCTTAGTAGATATGAATTCATGAGCCAAGAATACACAGCATCATTGAAGTTTTCTTCAATGCTTGAGCATCCTTCTTGTCTGGGTGACAAAAGTACATTTTTCTCAGAGAAAACTTCAGTGTAGGTTTTAATTCATGGTAATTGAGGTGTCTGAGACATGAGACTCTGACACCTCTCAGGCTTCTAGAATAATTTGTTAAGATTCTCCACGTGTGATGGTCACACTAAATCCTAGGTGAAGTTCCATTCTGCCTTCCATAAGTGGAGGTTAGTTACTTCTCAGGAAGCCTTTCTACAAGAACAAAACAGGTACTGCAGGATCATTATTAAAAAAAACCAAACAAAACCAAAAACAAACCAAAAAAACCCTAGTGCTTGCTCATAATGGATCTTTTAAGTCAATAGAAATGTTAAAAAACAAATCCCTTAACCTTACAGTAAAAGGATCAGTGATTTTGGAACTTTTAAAAAGTCAACATTTGGCTTTTTGTTCTGCCAACAGTTGTTATGGAGCACTGATAGAAAATTCCTTTGAAACAGCAACTATGATAGATTTTACACTGTGCAACAGAGGTTGCTCAAATTCTCTATTACTACCTTAGAATTTTCTTAACAGAGAAACTGGGTCTGCATTCCTTAAGTTTTAATTTGTAGTTATATCATCAGTGACCAAATCACTTTTCCTAAGACAGGAGGCACACTAACAGAACAACCACCAAAAACATAACAGACTGAACAGAGATTGTGGGTTTTTTTCTTAGTGGGGGAGAGGGGGAGGAGAGAGAGGGTTGGCATATATAAATCTTCTGATAACTTTTGAGTCCTCGGGTGCACCTATATTACTCTTTTAGTCCAGCTCTGGAATCACTTTTTGAAGCAAATTTCCTAATCATTCCTACTTACCACACTTTGTCAGGAGATGCACTCCAGAAATGTACCTAATACATCCTACTTATTAATGCACATTTTGTCCAAGGGAGCCAAGCTGGCATACAATTTCTGGGAAAGATTCTTTCAGGAATTGTTTTCAAGTATGTAAAATACAGAAGAAAACAAGTGGAAAGCACAACCATAGGAAGAACCAAGGTAATTTTCTTTGGGACAAGGATCACAGCTCTCTGTTTCATACAGTCTTGAAACCTTGTGATTATTTTTAAAAGGAAAAAAATAATTCTGGTTTTGTTCCTGTGATTTCAGTCATTGTTCCTTCAGTAGTTTTAGGAAATAATGTAAACATTGAGCACAAGTAGGGAGCTTAGCACAATGGCAAATCTGTCAGTACGGTTCTATTCAGGATTCCTTCCCACAAGGAAACAGTAATTGTGTTCAACATCATTCCAAACATTTTCAAAACAGTAACTAGCCTGAGAAAGTAATATTTCCAGGTAAAAAAAGACAGTCCAGTCAGAACAAGTGTTTTGTCAGTGTAGCTTGGTGTGTCAAAGACAAGACTAAGTTTCAAGATCTTTTCCCTGTTTTGCCACTAGGTACCTTGAATGACTGATTATATTACTGTGTGTCTCAGTTTCTTAATGTAAGTAATGAAAATAATGATTCAGATCTACACTGTAAAGAGGTTTAAAGTATTAACATCGTGTGTTATCTTATAATGCCCTAGACAACAGGCCACATTTTTAATCAGTTGAGTTTTGACAATTCATATGTTGTTTAAAAGTTTCAGGCATTACTACAAATCAAATGTTTAAAAGTACACAGTGCTTAACTCCAAGAACACGTCAGCAAGAAGCTTAATTTGGTCAGATTTTTATAAAATGTGTATAACTAATGGACCACTAGAGGAGTGTAATGGATGAGAGGGTTGAGTGATGGAGGATGAGGGTTACTGGCACAGGAGGGACAGGAAGCTGCAAACAATGGGTCCAGGGGACAAAAAGGTAGGAAAGAATGTGAAAAAAACTTGTGTAGGAGAGGGTACTGGAACAATTAGGAAGACAAAACTATCACAAAAGTCTTCAAATAAGGGAACATGGACTGGCAACACAGAACAAGAAACTGTTTAGTGTAAACCATTTAAAAATATTTAATGGGCAATGAGAACACACAGGTCTAAAGAGCATATGAAAGCAATACTATTATGACTAGTATAGAGAACAAACAGAAGAGGAGATACAGCATATTTTGTAATGTCACCTCTCTTTCTCTCAGCTTCTTGTTTTAATCTCCCCTCATTTTAAAATCTCTCATTCCTCTTTCCAGATCTATGTTTCAGCTGTTTTCCAGGCGGGCTTTTTCATCTCATTGGGAGCTGCCTTGTGTCGCCATCACAGCTCCCAGTTCTACCTGCATTAGGCACACCCTAGCACCATCAGTGTATATGGAACTAGAAAATAGTTTGCAGATTTCTGAGATACTGTGGGTGACTATAATCATCATCTAATACATGAGCTGGCTCTCACCTCTAGCAATATAGAAACAAAACAGATGTTTCATATTACATATTATATATTCATATTGCATTCATATTTCATTTGCTTCCTTGAAAATGACAATGTTTGAAAAAACTGAAATGACAGTGGCCTGAAAATGTCTATAGTTGGTAGATGAGTAGAAAGAAGCAGAACATAAGCAGAGAGAAAACAAGAGCAGACAAGTGGGTTATAGCATGATAAAACCATATCTGGACACCTAGTGAAAATAATAGTTTACCAAACTGCAAGATCTCTCTTTATTAGAAATACAATCCACTTAACTGTTAAAGCCAGAAACCATGGAATTTCTGATGCCAAATAGAATGCCAACTAGCTCATAATAATTCAAATTTAACTACTGGTATAATAAATGCACAGTTTGAATACATATATAATATTTTCACCACAGTAGCACAGTTTCTACAAAATATCTTGATAAACAGCAATTGATGTTCTCAGGTAACTGCTGTTCTGTTTCTTCACCAGTTGAAAATAACATACTGTATTATTTATGTTACATTCTTAGCTTTAAAAGTTGTACAAACAAAAACTAATCAACCTGTCATCTTTCACATTTTAAATATCTAACAGTCTATTAGAACCATGATCCTGTGAAACAAGATTAATGTAAATTTTAAATATACTCTTGACATGAATCAAGGGAGGTAGCAGCACTCATGACTTCAGTGTTTGCTGTTGGTGTGATATCAAGAAACAGAACACGCTGCCACTTTTTAATAAAAAAGCTCTTAACAGACCTTAGAGAATCAAGTTTTATGCATACAATAAATAATGCAGTGTTTTAAAGTGCAGAATGTAGCCAACATGAAAGCTACAGAAAATTCTCCATAACTAGAGGTAAATTGCATAATGCTTATTAATTTATTTGATCCCATTTTAACCACTGAATCTCCTATTTGCAATGGGGAGGGTTCTTAGATCTGCTTTGACTTTGCAATGTGACATTCTTATCTTAGATTGAGAAAAGAGAAGGATTTTTGTGATCACATAGGGGGACACATGGCAATCTGGACCATACTTAAATCTCATTCTGCACTGGAAAAGACCTCCTTCACTGTACTGCCTTCTGCAGCCCAGCAAAAAAGACAGGCTGACTGCTTGGTGAACTGAGATCTGGAGAATTACAACCATTGCTTTGATTCCTTATAAGTCTTTCATTTACTTCACACATTCATTTATGTTTAGCTTTATAGCATCATGCTCTCTTCAGGCCTTATTTACTAAAGCATTATTTTTAAAACTTTTATTTCCTTCAGCTCTTCTATGTCCATTTTCCACCATTTTCAGGCATATAAGCCTTCATCTCAGCCTGTCAATTGCCAGCACCTCCACTCTCTCCCAGGAGAGATCAGTTTCTTGTGAATTCTATTACTGTTTCACTCCCCACACCCCTTTGCTTCTTGGATTTCACTATTTTGCCTGTTTTCTCAGACTTTCCTCCTTCATTTTAATGACTTCCAAACAAGATTTCTGACATATTCTACAGATCCACAATGATCGAGTTGTGATTTGCATCTCACAGCACTCACCAACACCTACTATTCAACACACACTTGCACATCTCCTGCCAAGTTTAAAATCGTCTGTTTGAAAAGGTGCCAGATTCACAGAGTTCAACTTACACTAAGTAGTACAAAACACACTGATCGTATTGCTACAGTTTTAATTTTGTTTACTCAAGCTGAAATATTGTAGTAATTACTTATAAACTTCTTTGATGATAATTTTTTTTATACCTCCTAAATTTTTGTCAGATGATTTTGACTGCCATTTTGCTTTGATTTGCTGTTAGGGCACACACTCACATAAGAAATCTATATTGTGTAAGCTTTCAATTAGTTATCTTTTGCATCCAAAGGCCATACTTCCTTTAAGTCTGCTATGAATTATTTCAGAATTATGTGACAGAGCAAATAGAAAAGTTTAAAAATACTTCCAATTCTTTATGCACTTGTTTATGTTCTTTCAGTCATCATTGCACCATAGGACTCTAATGAGGAGATTTAAAGTACTGTTTTTTTTTTCCTGCACTG
>JAVJGJ010000062.1:26117014-26154622 GCA_035590215.1 Microhierax caerulescens
GCCTAGCTGTAATTTGCAGATCAGTGGTCAGGTTCTGACCTTGGACTGTTGTGGGATTTTCAATTTCCTACAGAGCATAAGTTCAGCTCTGATGTCCCTTAGAGTATTCCATTCTTGGCCCAGCACCATTCCTAATCTCTCTGCTGCACTTGGAGGCCAAATCATTTGGCAATGTTTGCGTGCCCCTGCATGGATGCTGATACTCAACTGTATCTTTCTTCAACACCTTCTGTCCCTCAGGCATTTTTATTGTTCTTACATAATTTGTCTGATCTCCACTACTGGATTGTTGTAACATTTCCATCTAAATTCCACAAAAAAGTGCAGGTTATTCTTACTGGCAAAGGTTGTTTAGCTGTTAATACATAATCATTCCTGTACCCAGCATTCAGTCCAAATACAAAAAAGACAAGAGAGCTGCTAGTCTGGTGGTTGATGTTTAAAGGCTTACATCCATTCTATTAACTCATCTTTATTTCAGCTAAGAAAGACAGACCACTCTTATTATCTGGGTATTGATATCTTGGGCTGTGCTTTTATTTCTTACAGCAATACATCTGTGAACCTGTCCGTATTTCCAAATGTATTTCTTGACAAACTGGAACTTGTAAAACAATATTGTTGCCTGTGTCTTCTCTGGAATTTTCTAAACCATTTATGTTCAACAGTAGAGTGTATCTCTGTTTGTACAGAGAAGACCTGAAAAACATATCTGCACCCCAGTTTTTCAAAATGGAGTACAGAATAAACCACAACTCCCAGGAAAGATTGACAGAAGCAAAATTTGAAGCTAGGTCTGCTAAGAGATATGTGGCTCACCTAGGTCACGGATAATGGGTCAAAAGTAGGTACTCTGGCTAGAGCACGGGCAGTACAAAGCATATGTAGCGAAGAGTTTAGTCTACACATTGATCCCTTTTAGTGCTTTGAATATCAATCCATAGAATATACTTCTTAGAGTGTAGCAGTACTTGGAGACAATTTAACATACAGCTTTTAAGTACTGCTACAGCTACCCTATTTTTAGTGTTTTGCAAAGACTTTTTGTCATGTGGTTGGTCAGTTCTGTTGTGGGTAACTAAACATGCTAACTAACACTAATACAAAGACTTGTGAGACTCACTTCAGTTGATAAGCTTAAGGATAAAAAGCTCTCTCAGATAATGTATATATGGAGTTAAGAGTACCACAGGTATTAGTAGTACCACAAAGAACAGTAGATTGATGAGTTTGATCTAAACAAATAGTTTAAACGTATTTTGTCTGCAGCATTTTTCCATGGCTATCTGTGGCCTGAAAACAAATGTGAGCATGATGGAAAACTGAAGAAAAGAAACAGGGACATGCAAGAAAAACACCGGAGTAAAAAGCTTAAAAGCTGTTTGAAAACAGTGTGGAGATGACTATGAAAGCCTCATAAGGGTTCTCGCAGAGAAGGAAGCCCAAACCTCTTTTTGGAGCAAGGGTTCCCAATCTTTTGGATTACTCCACAATGGAGTAACACCAGTACTGTGCATACCACAGAATGGCTTTT
Source organism: Microhierax caerulescens (assembly GCA_035590215.1). NCBI lineage: Eukaryota > Metazoa > Chordata > Aves > Falconiformes > Falconidae > Microhierax > Microhierax caerulescens. Next base: position 26,118,549 of record JAVJGJ010000062.1, read on the forward strand.
ATTCCCTGGCAAATAAACATTAGCAGTTTAAGATGGTTAAACAAGCTGAACCTGGAAACCATCACTAGCACAAACGTTAGTTTGGCTAACAATAACACCAGGCTACGATAAATTCCTTCTCACAATATGGGAGAAAAGAGTAAAAGATTCAAACTGAAACAAAAATCCTGACAGTTTTATAAGTTTTCTGCCTTTTTAGATATATGTTCAAATATGGATTTCTGCATGCTTAACATTTTTTAAAGTATGTTAAAACCTCTTTGTGCTTTCCATGAGCTGACAAGGAAAGGATGGAGAGTTGTCAAGGAAATTTCTGAAGTGCTGCTGGTGCTACCCTTTTCTATGACAGCATAAGGATGCAGAATAGTGGTGTTCCAAGACTTTTACCACTGCTTCAGCTGTCCCACTCAATAGTGAAAAAAATAAATATGTTTTTGTCTAAGTGCTTAAAATCAATTGAATAAATGAATATGAAAACAGAATACTCTAAATCGGGGGAGGGGAAGCATTAGATTTTACAAGGGCTAGATTTTGATTTTATAACATTAGATTTTAAAAGGGCTAGCATGGGCCTTAGAATTCTAACTACTTCCTATTTTCTATTTTTATATTAGTGCAACACATTGAAAATATAGTTATATTCTTGTGTTAGTGTTATTTATCATTATATAAAGATGCAACAGCCTTCTTTATAATTCATACATGTTTTATGATCATGATTTTCATCCTAGAAGACAAAAAATACCAATTCCAACAATATCAGAAATTACAGGGTCATCACCATCATGACAATTCAAGCACAGAAACTTCTACTGCAGAAGAGCACATTCATCTATGTCCATGCTATGTGAAAGCATCGCATAACCGCTGATGATGATTGCAGCAGCCTGACAGTGACTGGCTTCAGCAAAAGCCATCTGGATGGGACATGGCACAATAATTTCTTCCACCATATTAAAACTACTTGCAGCTGAGCTCTTCCTCTTTTCAGCAAAAGAAAATAGTTGAATGCTTCTGACAATAAATTGTCAACGACCAATTTATTTATTCCATACAGTATCTGAACATATTGCATACCACATAAGCACCACAGTTTACGTTTACCAGCAGATGTTTTTCTTTTTGGAGCAGATGGTATATTGAGTGTACCGTGACATAATTCACATTTGCATTATCAGTCAGGAATGCTAATGCATTCCATAAACTGAGTTTTGTGTTTTGATAAGATATTTTTAATAGCCATAGCATCTTTGTAAAAATCAGTTTGATAATACAACCAGAGAACCAATTTTTTTTTTCTCGGTTGCAGAGAAAGATTTATCTTACCTAAAGGTAAGATTTCTCATAAAACAAGAATAAAAAAAAAAGAGGTCAAGAGAAATAACACTGTTATTACCTTTATCTGTGCATATTTATTCTGTTTGTGGTTGTTAAATAATCATCTTCAAAGATGGAATTACTTTTGTAAGAATTCCCAGTTTTCTAAGCTCTGATCTAATTCTGAGTAATACAGTCTCAGGTCAAAACTTCATAAACTTACTTCATAAAGTCCTCACAAGCATAAAGAAAGAGAAATAACTGCAAGTTGTGCAACATGCTGCCATCTAAAGTTGTTCACTTCACTGTTCTTGGGCCTGATGATGGTCCTGCTAAATATTTTTTTTTTAAAATATTCCAAATTATTTTGGATTTTATTCTCAATTTACATTATTTTTTCCATTGTCTTGGGATCCTGGAATCTAAAATGCTGCTAAGAAGTGTCTGGAATACCCTGCTAAGTAACTTCATAAAAGAGATAGATCAAATAATGTATATAGGTCCCAATACTATCCTATTTTTCTAGCACCCAGGGTATATTTTCACCTAAATGAACTGTCTGTTTACTTTCTGACTATGATTACACATTTTCCTTGGTTCAAACAAATTTCCTATTGTCACATTACTTTTTTCATCCCTCAAAAACATTGCAAGTGTAATCCAGTTCTTTCATTGTCATAAGCGTGCCCAGCCTTCTTTAAAGACAACAGCTTTTCATCTGTTTAAAATCAGCACACTGCGAGCTGAAACAGGTCTCCTGATTCAGAAGCCTGGAGCCCGGCTTGTGCTGGGTGAGAGCAAACATCTCCTTAAACATGTAAGTCAATCATTGCCCAACACCATGCTGCTGTTAAGTGTCTTAATATTTGTTTGGGTTTACACAGTTTGCTTGGTTTTGCACATAAATGACCGACACGTTCAACTGTGCCCTAAGGAGTTAAGGAAGCATTACACGATTCGTGGAACAACCCAGATCAAAGACAGGACACAACAGTGGAAAGACCACTGGTCTGATGTGGCACTGCGATTCCTAATAATACTTTCTTGATCAGCTTTTGTATGAAAACCAAAAGCATGACTTCTGTATTTTATATTAAGAAATTCATACAACAGCAAGAATATGAATCACACAGAGAAAACTAAGAGTTTTATGCTTAAACTTCTGTTCCTTTAGAGAACCTGATGCCATCCCAAGGCTGATGTATCAGCATAATCATTTCATTATATGATGAATATACGCAACAGTATATGGCTGTGTGACCTTTTCGAAGAAATAAAAAGGGGGAAACAAGCAGTCTTCCCCATCTACACAAGCAAAAAGTAGGAGAAATAAAGGAGAAAATTTTGGTAAAAAGAAAGTAAAGATGTCATGAGTGTGTAACTTAAAATGGTTATGTAGTTGTATTCTTCATCCAGTCTGGATCACATTTAACAGGGCCTTGCATACAGACTTAAATACATTTTTCTGTTGATACAGATCCAGTGTCTTCTAAAGTAAATTTAGAACTTTATTGCCCTATTATTTCAATCAAAATCTCCCTAGACCTAATAGTTTTCAACAATTCCTAGCTCTTGGCAATACTGTAATTTAGATTTTAGTATCAATGCACTAGTTAGTCTGGGGGGAATCTGGTAGAGAATAGAAGGTCTTTTTACAAGAGAGAGTTACCCATGACAGTATTCCTTTTTGTATGGTAAACCTCTACCTATAAAGAATTATTTTATATGCTCTTTTCATACAAAATTTACGTCCCTTTTAAACATGATTTACTACTTAAACACTCTCCAGTTAAGTTCTCCTGTTGCAATAAGAATAACTGTCAATGCTATTTGCTTCTTTTATAAGGAATTGCTGAGATTATGGAATCTGGAAGCTGGATATTTCTGAAGATACTATTCCCCTTTCCCATCAGTAAAAAATAATTACTTATAATAGTGGTTTGTCACAACTACCCCATTGAGATAGATGTTTATCATACTATGAGTTTTTATGTCATTTGCTTTTCTTGAATTCTATTAATGTAATTTATGTCAGCTCTCAGGTGAGCCTCCATTATTGTTTTACAAATATTACAACCTTATCTTAAAATTTGTAACCCATAGTAGCTCATCATTACTCATTTTCATGATTCTTGCCCATTTGTCTGTGGCTAATTTGCCCTACCTTATACATCAAAGTTTGTTTTGCAGGATTTAGTCTGTACCCATGTTATTGGGCATGAGAAGTACTTGCTTCTAGGGGGATTTACCACATGTCATGAGGTTCTTTTGATTTCTCAGGGACCGAAATAATTTTAATATTAAGCACATCACTGACAGTTCTGATTTGTCAGTTTTACATTAGAAGAATGTAAATTCTTACATTAGAATCATGTTTATTCTCTGTTCAGCCTTTCTTCTTTTTAAAAGCTTGTGATGCTTGATTTGCTAGTAATTTTGTATGATCATTAAACTTCAGTTCAACTGTTTCTCAGAGGCATTTTTTGTGCTTATTTGTGGTTTGTAAGCTTTAATGTATAGTCATTTATCATCTAGTATGGATTGTCTTAGCAGCCATCTGTCACTAAAATTCATGGTGGAGTGGCCCACTCATCTACACTTTCTTTCTCACTTGGGTGTTTTTGAAAATCTTTCTCTGTGTACACACATGTACCAGAGCAGCTTGCAGCATCATTTTTTAAATACATAGTTCATTAGGTCCCATTTATTTGCATCTGACAGAAACTTGCTTTAAAAATGTTCAGCATCCCACTTTCTGGTCATATGCAGCCAAAGGGAACCTCTGGGTCCTTCAGGCAAGTAGGTAGAGAAAGGGGTCATAAGCCCCTTTCAAAAGGGAGCAGGAGAGCACTTGTTCTGTGGTTAACAGTGGAGTTCTTCAGGTACATGTCCTCTTCCCCTAGTAAAGTCAGATCTAACTGGGGGCAAGGGGTGAGGCAGAGTGGGAGAGAAATACCTGTATTCCTCCTGTACTTCTGACATTTTGTCCAAACAGATACTGATATTTGTGGTATTTTGCTTCTTTTTTAGTGTTGGTATCACAAAAGATTCAAATTACATCATCCATCATTTGTCAAGAGCCCCTGCAACAGCTACAGCCCTGCAACTAGCCTGGAAAGGGTTTCCAGAACAACCACTTCCCACTCACGAAACGCCAACAAAAGATACTTTCTAGTAGCCTTTAACACACACAAAAGCATAGTGCAAAAGGCACCAAATTATATCTCAGACACTTTAATTTAGTTTGAAACATAGACAACCAACTCATGTATCAAATTATAGTTTAAACCAGGACAAGTGATTTCAGGATGACTGGAAGCAGTAGATGCTAGCTAACCTGCTCAACATCACCTCTTTGATCTTTTGTGTTTCAGAGGAATGCAAAAGCAAAATTTCCTAGCCATCGCATATTGAAGTGTGGGATTCGTAGAATACAGTTATGGAAGCCACAGGACCATTTGGTCTTCCAACCCATGCTTAAGCTACCAAAAATTGAACACTTCCAGACTTGTATCATCAGCAATGGTTTCCAGCTGCAGAAACTCTCCCACCTAGTCACACCATTACAGAACCTTGTCTGGTTTTGAAGCTATAGAAACTCTGCAGTCTCTCTCTACCCAGGAGTGAAGACAATCCCAATTCATCTCTCTTTTAGTGTTTAGAAATATACAAAGATTACTATTTTATCTTCTAAGTGCTGGGATAACACTTTCATTATTTGCTCTTTTTTTTCCCTGACGTTGCAAAGACCAATTTCTGTAATATAATCTACACCTCCCATGGCAGAGAAATCACCTAGTCTTTAAAAATAGAGACTCCCCTTGATATTTTCTATTATATCTTAATGCATAGCTTCCTAAAGAGAAAAAGACTCTGAAGATCAGAGAAAAGTTAGAAAAATTTAGATATAACATATGTATATAAAGCAAGAAATACATGAAATAATGTTACTCATGCTAGAAAGGCTTTCTTTATTTAAAAGAAATGCTTCTGAGTTGGTTTCATATAGGTATTTTTCCCTTATAACTTTAAAAATTATGGCAAAGGAATTGGGAAGCTTCACCATTTCCAAAAAATTCCTTTAAATTAACTTGTTGATTTTGGAGAGAATGCAACACAAACAGCAATCTACCACACAACAGCATTTCCTGCTGCACAAAGGAACTTGAAGCAAATACCTGCAACAATTTTAAAAAGTAGCTTTTTAAAAAAAGTGTTTTTACTTACTAAACCCCAGCGAACTGTGAGCCTTGGTACTTACCTAACCCACAATCTCTCTCCCCACAGCCAGTCACCAGCTGCAGGTATAATTGATGCTGATCAGCCAAGGGATCCAGCCTTTACCTGAGGCACCTGGCGTTCTGGGATGAGTAGGTCAGTAATCCCCACATGAAACATGTACGGAATGTCTGTATTACCAGTAGTATTTGAGAATACTATTTGCTTGGAGGCGTTAGGTGAAAAATACCATTAGATTTTGCGGGTTGAAGAAGTCATTAAATATATTTTTTTAAATTAAGTATTCTGAAAAGGTTTGAATAGCATTCATGGCAAAAAGCATTTCCAGTTGCGATTTGATGTTATGTGAGGTGATACCAGAACAGACAACATCTGACTTTAGCAGAGCACCTTAGGCCAGGGTGGCACAATGTCCATTTTCACTGGATTCCACACAACCTTCAAACAAGAAAATGGCCATGTAAACCGAAAGCAGCAAAGACCAGGGAAAAGATGAAGGACAAATAGTACTTGCTGAATAGTTTGTGAATGCCCTGGTTTTGAATGGGACAGAGTTAATTTTCCTTCTAGTAGCTGGTACAGCAGTGTGTTTTGGATTTAGAATGAGAATAATGTTGATAAATCACTGATGTTTTTAATTGTTGCTAAGTAATATTTATAGTAAGTCAAGGACTTTTCAGCTTCTCGTGCCCTGCCAGTGAGAGGGCTGGAAGGGCACAAGAAACTGGGAGAGGACACAGGCAGGACAGCTGACCCAAACTACCCAAAGGGATATTCCATACCATAGGATGTCACGCTCAGTATATAAACCAGGGGCGGGTATTTGGGGAGGGCTGGGATTGCTGCTTGGGGGCTGGCTGGGCATTAGTCAGTGGTGGTGAGCAATTGTATTGTGCATCACTTGTTTGTTTGGGTTTTTTTTCCTTGAGTTTTATTTATATTTGTCTTTGTTATCTCCTTTCACATTACAATTATTATTTGTAGTAGTAATATCATATTTTCCTTTATTTCAATTATTAAACTGTTCTTATTTCAACTCATGGGTTTTAGCTTTTTTTTCACTTCTCCTGCCCATCCCATTGGGGTTGCTGTCTGGGGTTAAACCATGACAGTGAGGTTTGTGTTTTTAATGTTTGATGCTTAGGCTAACATTTATTTTGGCCACACAGAATCATGTTCTAGCTACAAATCACTGTAATGTCAAATACAGGAATGAGGAACTGAAATGGAAATGTGAAATAAACAATCTGTGTAGACAGAGTTGGGAATCTAAGCATCAAGAGCAGGCACTCCTAGGGCAACCTACTTTGTAGACACCTGAGCAAGATGTAAGGCCACTCATGCACAGTAGAATTATGGCAGAGATACAGGACACCTGAAAATATTTCATTTCCCCATTCAAAGATCCAGATTTTTAGTTAAAAATAAATAGACCACATCCAGAGTTAGAATTTGACAGACTAATGTATAATACCGCAAACCATACAAAAGAAGCTGTAAACGGGCATGAGACAATTTATCTTAAGTAAATTAGATCCTAAAGGATGGATATTAATCCACAGCTCTGGACTGCTCTTTTTTCCTAAGGAGTATCATCAGCTAAAACAAGTTGCAACTGATGTATCCTGATTAAATTAAAAGGCACTTACTAACTCTACACAGCAGGGGCAAAGATTGCTTGGTCCTCTGTAAAATGAAGTATTAAAAACCCCCACAAAACAAACAAAAAGAAGGCTTGATGTGTACACAGAGAGCAGCTAATTAGCTGAATTTAGAAGTGGAAAGCTCTGACTCACCTACAGTTACGCACTTGACATTTTTATGGATACGGCCCCTACTAGGTCCTTAAAGGCAAAGGCAGCAGTGTTGTGTCCTAGCTAGACTGACAGCCATGACAGCAGAAGCGTAACCTCTGTGACAGGTTTTCAGAGCTCCCTGTCTTCGTTTGTTTGTGTGACTTCAATTAACCTTTTAGACCCAAGACTTGGTTGTTTTAACTGCAGTTGCTGAAGGAAACTATCATAGAAAGAAATAACTGTTCAAAAAGTGAGAGAATACATTTCATACTGAGGAATAAGATGGTCTCACCTGAGAAATCTCAACAATTCTGGCCATAAACTATAGAAAATACATTTAATTTGGGGATTATAAGGTATGCAGATCTTTAGGTTTGTTTTTTTAAAGTTCTGGAGTTATTTATGCAAAGTAGCAGCGGTTCTCAAGTTTGCAGTTATTTCCAGAAGGTCTGTGTCTTCAAGTTTATAATGCCAGCTATAGAAGTGTTTAGGTTCCCTGGATCTGCGGTTTTGTAGACCTGTCTAAATAATAAGCTCTTCTTTTAGCTTATTATACCACCTAGACTCACTGATGACATTAACTGCATTATTACCCACCAATCTAAATATATCTCACTGGTTTTGCCTTAAGAGATTTGTAGCAAGGCGTTTGTATGATTGTGCATTTGGATTTGTTTCTTAATGACTACATTATGTTGCCTATACAATGTATATTATACCATGTTTTTATCCTATTATCGGGGATATTTGGCAAATCACAAACTACCACAAACCATAAAAGAAATAAGTGGTTTTCTTTTTAACTTTAACATGTTTTTCCCAGCGATAGAGTCACTGATCAATTTTTAGAGAGTTAGTATGTAGATGCTTATAAACCCAATGATCCTTCTCCTCTTCCTACTTCCCAAATTGCCTTGGTGTAGAAGCAGGGGAGGAGGGACAGACATTTTAAAAACCAGCCTCCAGGGACTTTACAAGTGAATTAGTTTGATATGATTTGTTTCTGATGAACAAGTTACCAATAACTTATCACTTTATTTTCCTCCAGGTGCTTTGAAAATAAATTCTATTAATCATTCTCTAGTGCTTTAGGAGATATTAAGTGCACTGATCTGAAATTCTCTCTTCCCTTCCTCCTAATACAAACATTGGTGAGTTCTTTTTACAAGTGTTTGCCCTTTCCCAGGCCCCCAGGCCTCCACTGTCCTTCATGAGTTCAGAAGCATCATTACCACTGATTCCAACAGTTCTACCACACTGTAGGGAGTTTTCAGTACGCTCATGGATCCAGATGCGCCCAACTGATAAAGGATTTATTTCTTTTAGCCTGTTCCATCCCAGTTCTCCCATGCGACTTCTATCTTTTCTAATTATAGTCTCAGATGACAAGCACTGTTAAGAATCACTGAAATCATTACAGGGTTGAGAATGTTCAGACTTGTAGGACTAGATTTAATTGACGCAAGAAGCAACATATTATGATTCAGAGTTTACATACTAAAACCTGAGTTTATGCATTTTTTGCTCTGCCATTGCATGCACAGTGAGCTTGGCTAGTGCTATCAGGGATGATCCTGCATACAGTAGTGCCGATAGTGACTGGGGCAGCAGCATCCTCTGTGGAGGTGTTCATAACAGAAGCTATCTTCTTCATAGTCAAACCATCCTGGTCTTTTAATCTGACCTTCTGTTTAATTCAACCCCTCATTTAACAATTCCATTATTTTTGATAATGCTTGATCCAGTGAGAAATCTGGAAGACGTATTCTAGGGAAAGTGCAAAAAAAAAAACAAAAAACAAACCCAAAAACACCTGAGGGAAAGAAAAGAATAAAGTGATATGCTGTTTTCTTCCAGTCTTGAAGGAGCTGACAGAACTTATGTTTGGCATCTTCTCCCCCACAGGCTGTATATTTATAAGTGATGCGCAAACAGGCAAAATGGGAGTTACTTCTTTATGTGGAAATCAGAATGCCTCATTATTTCCTGTGTGGCTTGAAGTATGCAGAAACAGTGCAACTGGAATGTATAATTTCTGGTAAGTGTTGGCCAAGTAGAAAGAATATTTAGATAAGGTACTGTTGCTTTTGTTCTCTTCCACTAGGACTGAAAAATGTCATTGCTCCTTAAGTGTCAGCATCCTGATGCAAAACACAGAGAAGGTGCTTCATACATCAGCACAATAAAGCAGGAAGCAATGCCAGTGCTTTCTAGTTAGAGCAATTTAGAACAGTGTCGTATTTTCAGCTCAGTTAGCAAAACTGTACTTAAAAAGGATGATTTTATTGGCACAGGCAAGAATAAAAAATTCCATCCTGTTATCATATTTTTCTACATGCCTGACTGAGGTTTTAGAATAGTTTATGATGCAATCCTCTAGAAGTTCATTCCTCAGTTGAAAGGAACCAGTAAACAAATTCAGCATGGTTTTTATTTGCACCAGAACTGTCATGTAACTATATCTAATATATAAATATCGCCTTTATTCTACAAATGAAATATTAATGGTGAGGAAGTAATCTCATGTCCTAAAGCACTGAATGCCCTTGTTCATTATAGGATAAATGTATTACAAATTCTTCATTGTCATTACAGTCACAAGAGCTACCTGGAAATTTTCTGAAATCTAAGTATCTCAAAGGATTACTTTTATCAGGAAGTCTATCACGACTAAGATGAATTTCTGACCAAAAAGAGGGAATACATTCTAGAGCAGGCAATAGCCAAACAGCTCAGGTGAACTTCCATTTCAATGCATATATATCTACTAATAAATATATTTCCAGCTATCTAAATTGAGCACAGACAATTAAAAGCTTTCACCTTGGAGCAGCCACCAGCCTGACAATTAAAGCTGTTGTTTTCATGCAGGTTATGATTCAAATTCCTGATTAATGACCATCACATCACACAACCTGAATCTTCTTTAGTCCTAATAAGTGCTCCAAATTTATAATATTTTTGCTCACAGCTGGAGATTGCTACTGAGTTATTCCAATTTTCCTTTCCAGAATCCCTTCCTGTGAAATGTTTTTTAACTCACTGAATTCTCAACTTGTTTACAGTTTTGAGGAGTGGTGCCCTTCCTGGAAAAATATTACAACTGAAGACTCAACTTGCTGAGATTCCCAGACTAATTGCTGACTAGGTCGTTAAGCCCTAGATACAGTAGCAACTTTATATCTGGATTCAGCAAAATACTTATCAAATTCAGTTAAAGATAAGCATGCCTATCAGTAATTTTCAGACTTAGCTCAAATATTTTGTATTACTTAGATACTGTCGTAGCTGACAATATTTTAACAAGCAAGTATTGTTCACAGGAATGTTAAATTCCTACCACAAGCAAAAACCCCACCATTTTCAAGTTTTTCCCTCTAAAAAAGGTCTACCTCATCGTCCTGAGACAAACTTCAAGCAAACTATTAAACTAAAAAGAAAACTTCAAACAAACTATAACTATAACAAACAAACTTCAAACACTGTAACAGAAAATATTGGACAGGATTCTGAAGAACTTAAACTCCTCTTTTCTAGGAACATCAGCAAGTACAATGGCTTCTAACTAAAATATATTTACAATTTTTTAGTTGTCATAGAGATATATATTATATCTCTGTCTAAATCAGACTGCATAGTAGACAGAAAGACTGCTGCTGATGAATGTACACTGGCAAATCATTTTACGCATTCCTTTCCCATGGTTCGACATAATCCAAGCCAAGATATGCAAAGATTTCTTCCTCACTTCCAGCTTTGAGAAAGATCCTCTGTGAAAAAAAAATTTAAAAAAGGAAGTCAATAAGGGTCTTAGAAGGAAATTTCAATTGATGTTTTTTTCTGTTTAAAGGAGTTAATTTTTGACAGTTCTACCCATTGTACCCTCTACAGAATACGCTGTCTTGATCAGTGTGCTGACTTTGAAATGCGAAAGCAAGTTAAAAAGTAATTCTAACGCTGCTTGATGCTTTCAGTTCTAATGACTAGTTTACAACTCTGTTTTGATTTACTTTTTCAAGACTGTGCACAAGTATTAGGACTAGAACGCTAATAAAAACTACATTTCTCTTCCAGAGGGTCAATAGCTTGACTTTCTTCATAAAATCATCAACGTTTATTATATTAATAATGTTCTCTATAAATGCATTCAAGCTGATTCAATGGTTACACTAATTATGTATAGCCAAGTTTTAAAAGCATCAATGCTTTCCAAATTTCTAATACTCACAGAAGGCTTATCTGAAAAGACAAAAGATTCCATCTGGAAAAGCAAGCTGAAAATGAGGGATCAACAATTGAAACTTTTCTTTTTTTTCTTTTTTTTTTTTTTTACCCACACACTCCTAATGAATGTTTTACAGTACAAACCAGTTTTGTTTTTTTATATCCGCACTTCTGATAATACAGGATAATATTCTTGCACAGGAACCACCCACAAGCCTACCTCCCCTAAGATGACTGATATAGCAAAGTACATAGCCTTATGCATTCCTTTCATCACTGAAGTACAATATTAGTTAAAAAGGCTGCTAAGGTACATGAATATTAGAACAGTGAAACCTCACCATTTAGAAGGAGTTTGGAAGCAAGAAAGAACTCATTTCTATTGAAAAAGAATACTTAATATTTCAGCAATTCCTGAATCATTTGAAGTCTCAATCAGCTTTCAGCCCTGAACTCCAGTTACCTTGAACCCCAGTATCATGAAAACTTCAGGGTTAAGGTTTTGTAATCTTGTAAATTTACTTTCTAATGTGGAGGAGGAGATGCTGCCTAGAGAACTACCCACTGATGAGTTCCACTGAGTCAGGAAAATCTCTGACTCTAAAGTTTAAGAACAGTTGTGCCAGCCCCTCTGCTTGCTCAGCCGCCGAGCAGTGCCTCCAGGAGGGCTCTGCTGCCCAGCACACCCCTGGCAATGGGCCAGGAGCTCTAGTCCCTAACTAGATCAGAGCAGGTCCATGGTACAGTGAAACAACTTCTGGCACCAGAGATTCACAACTTTTCCTTCTTTTTCCTCTGTGTTCTTTCCTTCTTGGTCTCCTTCACTTCCTGATCTGGATGGTGCTTCCCTGTCTCTTACTGCTGTTGAGATCACACCATTCAAGGGACTCTGCTGGCAGTAGGTAGCCAAATTATCAGAACAGGTAGATCCTTCTTCTGGTTACCGACACATCACTGTTTCTCCTTTCAACTCCCCTGTTACTTATGAGTCAGCTGAGAAAATCGTCAACACTGGTAGAAAAGACTTGAGAATGCAGTTTGACGAAGCAGTACGGCGCAGAGCACGTGGAGGCTACATAACGCTGTCTAAGCTGCTGCAAGAACAGAAGGGAAAGCAGAAAGAACAATGAGCCAGAAAGAAAAAGCAAAACTGCTGAGCCCAGGGCAGTCTCCTGCTGCCTATGAAATATGCTTGTGCATCACCAGCAAAATTCACCTCATCAGCTGGTACCCACTGGCTTATTTGTTATTCTCCATCAGTCCCATTCTTTCCAGTGCTCAATCCGTATCTCAGACCTGTCAGGAGCCACAGGTTTGCCAAGGCATAACAAAGAATCGAACTCCTAAAGTCAATTGTAACACTAATTGTCAGCTGGAACAAAATTTTATCAGTTTGAAACTTGTTTCAGAATCTTGTTTCCGAATCTTGTTTCCATTTCATTGTAGAGGTATTTGACATTTGAAGTTCTAAGTCCAACTCTACAGAAAAGACCCATCTTTCATTAACACCGTTCAGCTCCAACAGCCAGAGCGGCCAAGCTGGCAGCTTTCCTAGCAGCTATTTTCCAGTGCCACAAAGGAGAATGAAAGCTGTTTAATTGTGCTAGAAAGGTTATGAAGACCAAGTTAGATGGTAGAGCTTAGATGGTCCTGGGTGAACAGAGCCAAGGCCATCAGTGTTCCCTTGAGCTTGGGAAGATAGAAAGGACAGAATATGAGGTTCCAATCCAGAGTTCTCAACCAGCAGAGTAGGTATTTAAGAGTAGTTCTGGCTGATACCTTCTTGAAACCATCCAAAGTTACTAAGTCGTTTATTTTTCTTAGCAAATTATTGCTATACAGTGAGTTAATATGGAACATTTTCAGTATTTTTTTGGAGACAGTTCATATTTAATTAGACAAAAACAATCTCAATAGGCAAATAATTAGAGTTAATGGTAATTATGGCAACATGATGTGTTCTGTGTTATTAATAAAAATATGTTATAAAATCAGAAAATAACTTCTAAAATTGTATCTGCTTCTGTAATATCCTGTACCAATATGTACAGTGCAGTCTCCACAAATAGTGCCATGCCAGGCTCAGAAGCTAGTTGCTTATCTTACTAACTTTTTGGCATTCATAGTCCCCAGATCTGTATCTGCAGAACCGTCGTGTATCAGTTGCACTTTACCCAAACCAAACCCATTGACATAGCCTTTCATTCCGAGTAACAGCAGATGGATTAAGCTCTGCTGTAAAGGCATTGATTTCACACAGTGATACATTCCATATGGAACAGAGTACTAGAGTGCACAGTAAAAGTTCTTAACGAGGTATATGGAGTTTTTTCATTTTCCCACAATGAATTCCACTTGTATAAGATAATTTTAGTATTCAAACACACCATATCAGAAATTTAAGGGAATAATTTGGCCCACAGCTTCAGAGACTTTTTTTTTTTTTTTTTTGTAATCAAATCAGGACAAACGTTGTATGCCTTTTTGCTTTGACTCCTGTAGTGTAAAAAGTCTCCGGTTTCCTAAAGTATTTTATCCTCTGCCATGAAGTTCTCAGCATATGAATATTTAGACTCTGGGCCAGTGCCCAAGACAACTACAGAGCATTGCTGGAGCATGAAAAGCTGAAAACAATCGCATATCCGTAATGAACTGACAGTTCAAAGTTGTGTCTGCAATAGCAAAGACTGCTTATAAAACACAGACAAATAATGTTCCTTTTTCCTTGGAAATTCAAAAGTCAGATTCTGAAATAAAAAGAACCTACAAAAAACACTGACCAGAGGAAAACAGGTCCTTTTTCATACAGACAAGAGTGGGGAAAATTGGTAGAAAACAAGATATTGAACAGAATAAAAGAAAATCAAAGGCAACATTGCTAACTGCCCATCAGGTAGCAATACTGGGGATATTTTGTTCCCACAGTATGTCCTGGGAGGGCAGGCTTTTAGGGATGTTTTAATTTTTCCTTTTATTATTACTAAGAACAAGAGAGGGCAATCCATGCCCACACGATACTGCACAAAAGTAAAACAAGAAAAAAGATCTTATACTTCTAGACAGATTGTATAGATACTCTTTAATAGAAGCTCTTCGTATCTCTGGGACCCCAAATTGCATCCCATTTCTTTTGTTCTGTCACTTTATGTTTTTCTGCAAGCAAAACTCATTTCATTTGCTTGACAGGGAAAATTTCTAATACAAAGTATCTGATGCTGAATACCATTCTCAGTAGCTACAAGCCATGTTTCTAAATGAATCTCTAGCTGATATCTGCCAACTGCTTTAGCGATGTGTTATTAATGCTAATCAGAACCTATGATTTCTCTTCTTTGTCAGTCTATGCAGGGCTTATACAGCGATGCAAATTGGATTATTGCATTCACCACTGTTCTTTCTTCCTTTTTTCTTTTCTTTTTGCTCAAGTAATGAACTGCTTGCCCAGTTGTGATTTTTTTCAGCTTCTTACTAATATTCAGCTGATCCAAGACATGTCCAATCAACATCAATCAAACTTACAAAAAACAATGCTCTGGAGCAGCTGGTATCACTCTGCTCTTATCCCATTTAATCAATTCTGTTATTTCAATGGATGTAAATATTACATTTGTGGTTGCAAACATGACCATTAACTACACCTAATGTAGAACAGCTGCCATCCAAATGTTTTCTTATGTGAACTGCTACCTCTTATTTTTCATTTTGGCATTAATGATCAATAATACTTTTGATGAAAGAGAAGCAGAGAGTGAAGGCACAGAGCTAGCACTGCTTGATGATACCCTAACCAGCACTGCCAAAGTTCAAACAGATGTTATGCCACTATTGTCACTTGGTTTCATCTCACATTTTAATATGACAAAGCAGCAGAACAAAACCATTACTCAATAAAATGGAATTCTAGTTTTGGTCGTATAAATATATTTATATTGGCAGCACTGGCCAACAGCACATGGCTGGTTTGGAGGGCAAATATTGATTTTACTGATTTTGTATATACATCATTTAAATAATTGGGAAAAGTTGCATGCACAGGAAAGTACCTCAGACCCCTTTTTCTCTTCCATTTTTGGAGTACCTTCACGTGTCTCTTTAACCTACTTCTTGAGTAGTTCAACATAAGTAGGTAGACCCTATGCATCAAGGTAGAAAACCTTAACATATGGTTAGCAATTTGTCCAGTAAAGATGTAGAAGAAAAGATCCCAACAAATCAGAGATTACTAGAAATTACTGTGCATAAATTCTTGATTCTCATAACACAAAGGATCTTGCTAGAATATGAAAATTCAGGCTACTGGATATGCACTGTTCATGCATTAAGCAACCTGTACTTCCAGTGAGCCTAGATAAATTATTTAAGCTGTTGAAAACTATACTGTTCAGACACCCAACCCACACTTGCCTCTACTGTGGCCATCCATCCTCCTTTCCAGTGTTTGGCCAGGAAGGAAAAATGCTGCAGTGACAGCAACCTCCCGACACTACACTGAGCAAAACAAGACGCTGCTGCGATTGCTCACTCAGGACTCACAGAAGCTGTTGTTCTGCCTGCAACTGTTCTGCCAGCTTCGTGTACACAAAGTTCCTGAAACCAAGTCTACTCATGCTCTCCGTCGATATTAACTCAGCCTCCTTGAAAAGCACACATTTAATCAGATTGGAAGTAGACTGATACTATTACCAAATAGCTTGGTTGCAAAATACCAACTTGAATGCTCTGTTATGGCTGAGTAATGCTGTAAATAACTCTCAGCCTGTCACCATTGCATTTCACTACTATTTTCCCCATCTCAAGATGAACTTAGAAAGTTAGTTTGAATACGAGTACCTCAAAACAAAAGCCAGTAGGTCCACATAGTCAGTACCATTGATGAAAAGGGATTTACTGGTTCTGAACCAGCAGAATCTGCCAGAGCAAAGTACTCCAGATTTGTATGTGCAATCTACTGTTGTGACGATGAGACACATGGTGGAAAATTGATTATTTCTTTAAGAATTCACTATGAAGTTCCCCAGTTGGTTACTGGCCCAACTCTGCTTTATACATTATTTGAGCATTTACTCTTGAGTAAGTCATAGCTAAATCATGCCCTTGCAAAGACCAAAGAATTTCCTTCCATGTCTCATTTTTCCTACTCTTTTCATAGAGCTGACTTTTATTTGCTCTAAACCTGTAATTCAGAAATAATGCAGCTATACTCTAGTGGATTTCATTATCCTTTGGAAAACTATGACATTGTGTAGGAGGCACACCCCCTCCTTCTGCAAAAGACCCTGAAGGGCCGTAGTCATTAAGGTCTGTCTGGACTCCTGGCATACTGTTTCATCAAATAAATGGGGGCAGTGGCAGGGGGAGGGAGGACAGGACACAGAATATTGCTAACAGTATCTTGTTAACAAATTACAAAACTGTTAGCTACAACTTTGCTTCTAGAGAAGTATCTGGGATTATCTCTAATCTATACATTTATTCTAAGCTTTTATTTGTATCCTAATTATGTTGCATGTTTTAAAATAATAAATAATAAATAAATAAATAAAATAATAAAACTCTTGCATAGCATATTTAGGGACTTTCTCATTTAATTTTTGTATTCTTTCACAAATTTGTATATTTCGTTTCACATGTGACATCTATGCACACCAGTTAAATTACCTTAATATTTGTTTTCCTTTAAAAAATTATTAAAATGGAGATATAATGGCAATATGATCATATCTAACTTTGTAGTATTTCCAGTATACTGAATAATAAATACCAAGCAGTCTAAACCCCCATCACTTTACATGTCTGGACTTATTACAGTGGCAGTAAGCACAGCAATGATAAAACAGCAGAAAAGAAGAGAACTGTCATTTGCAAACTTGGAACTTAACTGTTCATTGTGCTTGGACAGAGTCCATTCTAGAAATAAATTTTGTGTGTAAAGTCAATTGTAGATGAATGACGGTAACAACAGGACTTGCTCAATCAAACATCAAAAGTAAAAGACATCAAAATGCACCTTAAATTTATCTTACACATGCTTGTCATTTCAGTGACATCTTCACAGTCATCACTTATGCCAAGCCAATTAAAGATTTTAATTAAAGATATTTGGGACTAATGCAGAGGTGATGCTACTTACACTGCTTGCAATAGATGTGAAAGCACTGCTTTAGAGATGAAAGGCCACCGCACTGAGTGAAGCAGTGCACCACAACACCAGAGACCTACACTTGACAGAATATACTACAATGGCTTATTAGATTAAAAGTGCAGAGCTGTTAAACCACCCACACTCCCTTTTTGTCTGATCCCATTTACTCAAATAACATTTGTACCCTGAAAAAAAATAAATAAATTAATAACTGTTAATTAAATGAATAAAATGAGCTTGCAGGAAGAATTGTGAAGGCAGAAACGTAAGTAATCCATCAAATAGCAAGTACTTTCCACACGATTAGCAGTGGGAATGTTCATGTATGTTTACTTGACCTGAGTGTTACCCTATCTGTTCTCTGCCTCTGGGCTGGGTTTGCTAGAACAAATGTTCATGCACCACCACTGCACATGGGTCACACCAGCACTGCAGAAACTTTTAGGAAGATGCTACTTTTAAACAGCCTTTTATAATATATACCTTACAATGTAGGCAAGGGTGTATTTCATTAGTTTGTGACCTTCAGATTATATTGACCTAAACTCCTGCACATCATGCTGAAGGTATTCAACTGATACAGGGGTCTGATTGTTGCATCAAAAATGTCTGCACAATCAAATCTCCACAAAATAATACACTCAAGACTCATTGTTGTCACATTTCCTGCAATTCTTAGATTGACTGCAGCTATCTTCTGTACTTGATGTTCGTATTTTATTGAGTTCAGAGCATGGTTCCGACACTAAATGGGTATAACCTTAAATTATTTCTCATCTGTGAAAATGCCAGAAATAACATTAGAAATAAAACAAACAAGATGGAATAGGTGCAAACAACCTATCGTTTTTATGGTAGAATTTCTACAAATGCTAAAACCACCACTGGTGAATTTTTTCTTAAAAGGTAGCTGTAGTACATATATTTTTTTTCTTGATAAATGATTATTAAATGTAATATGTGGCAATAGCCCCAAGCAGCTTCCTCTAACTCACAAAATACTGAGGAGAAAAGAAATAAACAGACATTTGAAAGCTTGAACTAGTAAGATTTTCCTTTATTGTATGATCAGAATTGCAAGAAAAAGAGGTTTGGGGCCTGCACTATAAAATTCTTTAAAAACAGAAATGAGATCTGCCTGAAAAGTAAGAAAAAAAGAAGGAACAAAGAGGCCAGAAAGCATACATGCTATCTTAGCTGTTAAAATTTTTCAAAACCATTTTTACATTGGAATATCATGTATCTTTCTGGTTCAGTTTTATAGGAAGAAATTCGTATGATTCACTAATCCAGTTCCGTTGCATGGTTTTTATCAACTGGAAGTTAAAAGTCCTTAGGCACACACCTAATGGTTTACACCAGTATAATTCCATTTACTACCTATTTTCAAGAGTTAAATGTTCCTGTGACTTACATTACACAAATTCAGTAAGGCAAGAAAAGGAAGTTCCTACGCAGAATCAGACAGCACGATGCTACAGGCTTTTTCATTTGACTGCGTAGAGCTGCATGAATTTCTGGTGAACCTTAGCAAACAAGCCTTATGAAATCACACAGTTTCACTGCTGCTTTTCACTTGGGAAGCCTGCTCTGCCTCACTAGCCTGAATATCTCCATTAGCTCACAACCAAACCAACTTGAAAACACTGAGGTCACAGAAAAATCAACCTTTCCCAAGGAAAGCATATTTTTCAAACAAAAAATCAAGTTCCAAGGCCAACCACTGCATGCACTGAATGTAGATGTCCAGGAATTCTTGGATGTGACATGTAGAAGGACCACTGTCAAAGAAACTGAGTCAGGAAAGCTCAAGGGAAGACAGGACAGACAGGGAGAACATATGTTCTGTTTCAGCTATGCACTTAAATCTTCTCTCAGAAAGGTCACTCGGAAGAGAGGCAATCAGATTATGCAGACTGATTGATGAAAAATTATCCAAATTCACTCCATGGCACAACTAGTTGGATGTTCTATTTATTGACAATTAAGTCTTTTCAAGCCCCAACATAAACACCTTGAGTTGATTATATTCTTGACCCCCATCAAATTCAATTTGGTTTATACTGGAATGATAAATATGGAGATGCTAGTAACATTTTCTAAAAATAAGTAAAAAATAGAGGAGGAGTGAAGGACAAAAGGAAAGATCAGTAACAAACTACCAAAAGACAAAAAAAGAGGATGGAGGAGAGTGTTACTAAATAAATGACTTAGCCTCTAATGGTACCTCCCATGCTAACCCTTCTTACAGTATTGAACATGCTGATGAGCTTCTACAGCTCAGCACTTTTATAAGGAGAACGAGTGCAACACACACAACAACTCAGGGAGGTAAAACTGAAGAAAATAGCAAAAAGAAATTTTCACTGGAATTTTAGTTCAGACATTTCTGAACTGCTGTGTTGGTTTGTTTGGTTTTTTTTTTTACTTAGACATAAATTCAGACTAAAATCTCTATTAAAATGAATCAACATTTTACTCCAACCAAAATTTACAGAACGACACAAATTTAGTCCAGCTACCAGCCAGCCAAAAATCAAGAATATAAAGGTGCCTAGCATAAAAAGTAATGGAAAGAGAAGTTGGGGGAAAAACAATAGCCTAGATAAACTTCTTTGGGTCTCAATAAAGCCCTGCAGCAGACTGAATAGAAAACATCAACCTGTTTTTGTTTTGTCTTCATGGATTTCTGAGAGTGGGTTTCTGAGAGGAAGGTGCAGGTAGTGCCTGCAAAGTGACTCAGCAAAAATAACAGTGCAAAGGAGGATGAGGAAGGATGTTGCAAACTTGAAGTGTTTCAATCAATTCCTGTTGAAAACTTTACTTACAAAAAGATATTCCCACTTTCCCCATTATCAAGAGCAATCACTTTCTGGAGCGAGTTCTTGCAGACCATTAACTCGGCCAGCTAATACCTCTGAAAGGTATAAGCCACAAGATTTGAAGAGATCTATGACAAGATCCATGACAATTTTCTATAGCAGCGGAAGGGAACAGATTTCAAAGAAAAGAAACATTTTGCTGAAGTTATTACAATTTGCTTGTGTCTATATCTGAATTTACTAACCTAAAGATTGGTATGATTTATAATAATACAAGAGATGTGAGTGAAAGCTAGCATCTCTCAAGTATATTTCTTTAAAATCTTTCCAAAATGCGTAGCTTCATGTTATTGTCTACCCTTACCATGCAGAATTTGAGTCACCAAGTATCAGCCTAACCAAGACAGCAAGCTGTGATTTTATTTTTAATGCTACATGTCAAAGAGTAACACACATGTTAGCGTATAGAGATTTCTACTAAAATAACTAACATGAGCCCAGTGCTGCCACCGACACTTAAAAATTGATTTCAGTAGCAGAACTCGGTGGTATCAGTGTTTACCCACAGGGACTATGGTTCAATTCACTTTCAACAGCTGGATGTGTGCCTTCTCAGTCCATGTATTTATGGCCACTGGTTGACGGATGCAGCCTCTGCACCACCTGTAGTTAGGCTTGCCACGCTCGGCCCGCAGCCTGCCTTCAGCATTGCAGCCAGCCCCACTCCCTCTCCAGTGACGTGTAAGCACAAGCTGAAAGCTCACCTCGCAGCCACTGAGCAGGAAGGCAGCTATTTTCTCCTCCTTCTCTATGCTACTGTTAACTTTACAAGAATTAATGTTGCACATCTTTGCTGGAAAACACAGGTCTGCTCAGGCTTCGGTGTAGCAAATACCTTTGCAATTTTACACCAGTTACAGACCCAGGATTGTGTAAAGCAACTGTAAAGAAAGCAGTACGGAAGATCCATGCATCCCTGTGGTATGCTGAGCGATATGAGGTTGAGTGCCTCCAGTCTCCAATGAAAGTACAGGAATACAATGTAACATCAATCTATAAAATGGTAGCTGCTTCTCTGAAATCATTAGCTGACTCATTAGGGTAGACAAAGTGCTAACAAGAATCACCGTAATCAGTAACTTTCACAGCAAGCTAAAGATTTTAGGGAGAGGGAGGGGAGGGAATAGAAGAAGAAGAAGAAAAAAAAAAAAAAAAAAAAGTCTAAGCAAAGCAATTTCCAGATACAAAGGTATATAATCCTGTCATTATATAAGATGTTCCAAATAATTGTATTCAGTGATTAACCTGTGTAGTATGGACACTGTCAGAAAGTAACACGGGAAAATGAAACCTCTCCATGGTCCAGACACTGATACTGCCCGCCAGCCCCAGAGGGTCAGCTCACTCCATCACTCGTCAGCCGGACAGCGTTCTCAGAATAAGACACTGGAACTGTCTAGTAATTGCACATTAGTAGATCTTACTCTGAGTACTATTTGTCTTCGTTATGGTCAACGCATCTTTTTTACATTGTGTGGATTGCTATAGTACCTGAGCATCTATCTTCTACTACTTTCCTAAACAATATAACTAACAACTTGCAAGTGTTTCTCCTTGCTTGTTTTTCCCAACCTTTTCTTGTTTGTTCTTTTGGAAAGGTTTTTCTTTTAAGACTGGGTGTCAGTGATTTTTGCTTTGCTTGTAATTAGACACTTTGCTGAATATTTATGCTATGTTTATGAATGAGACTATCAACAGTACAAACAATTTCATGATAATTATAGAACAGAAATGCTGAAGTACTAATTGTGTTAGAAATGTGAAGTATTTCATCCAGTTCAATAACAATATTCCACAGCACTGTGTAGACACTGTGCATTTTCCCTTTGATGGTGTATCATAAACATTTTCAGTAGCAAATAACCTGAACTTCCTCTGACATTCTATTATCTCCAAATACAAATTTCATGTTTAACTTGTATTTTCTGTAGTAACATTCACGTCACTATGCCTGCTTTAAAATAAAAACTAATCTGTTCCTAATCCAGCCACAAATAAAATGATAAATAACTCAGAGAGAAAAAAATGACTCTTTGAAATGACATTATAACAACCCATGATTAAGAAACAAAGTATCACGAGCATTACCCATTGATTCAACACCCACAGGCAAAATCATGTGTGATGGTATTGATGCAAACCAGTGCAGTGGAATTTATTCTAATAATTCTGGGCATGAATAATTTTTGAAGGTAATAGAACCCAGAATCCTAAATTCTCATTTCATTTTACCACTGGACATTTCCTGTGCTCTTAATCAGAAATATCATACTTGAATGTTTCTCTTGCAACTGTTCTCTAACTCTAGTTGTAGGTTTATTCATATTAAATTTCTGAACAATAAAAAGTAGATTCATTGAGTAAAATAGAATAATCGGGCTAATATTAGGATATTCTAGGCACTTATTAACTATTTCATAACATGAAGTAACAAAATATCTTCATGCTTTCTATGTGCAACTAACTTAGCTTTGATGGAGAAAGAAACACCAATGCTGAAGAGCTCATACTTCGAAAAATAAAATATTAAAGAGCATTAATATTATCTGTTGACTTAACTGAACAAACACTTTTTAATTTGCTAAAATTTAGTTTGTGAACAAAACCATGCTGTGCATAAAATGGAACTATTCTCCATTTAAATTGACAGAACTGTGGTTACTTTCTTGCAAAACACTACAGAGTTATTTATCTAATCTCACATTACAATTGTAATAATTAAAATCATTCCACAATAAAAAGTACAATACATTACCATCCAGACTACAAGAATATGTTTTCAGTTTGGGGCAATCAAAATGAAGACAACCTTGGACCTTCCTGTCTGACAACCCAGGCAAATATTTTAATACATTAAAAAGCACATTGTTGTAAACAAAACCAGAACAAAAAATTACTACCCCTGCAGTTCTCTGACAGTCTGTGTCCTATCACAAAGTCCTTAAAAATATTAACAGGGATTATTTCCTCTTGCACTTTAGCTATTCTCTTTTGCTTTAAGTCTGTGCTATTTACAGTAGCTTTAGCTTGTCAAATAGTTAAGTTGTCTTATTGTATATTTCTTTGTAAAGCTAGATATGAATGAATGAAACAAGAAAAATGCAGAATCCCAGATTGTAGGAAACACAGTTGAGTGTAATTCATATAGGATTATTATAAACAAACCACTTCAAAAGAACATTATGGAGATTGCAAAATCAAAGACCTGCAATTTAAGACATTCCAGAAGGTGGTTGATCAGATTTCCACTTTAATTCAGTTTTCATATGCATATGCACAGAGACTTCTTTTTCTTCAAAGAAACACTGCTTCCCTCAGCTCCTGCAATGTGCTTAGGCCCTTCCTCTCAGCAGGAAATATGCTGTGCCACAGGGCTAACAAGTATTTGCTGGCAGCACTGAAAACAACCTTGGGTTGCAGGTCAGTGTAGGGACCAACCAGCCTTAGCAAGCTGAGCTTTTGCAGTCTGCATCTGTGCCAGCCCCCTCCCTCCCCCAGTGCCCTATACCAAGTTGTAGTTTGACCTGTCCCCTCAGATTTCTAGTGAAAATCCAGGCTCCACTCACGCCGTATCCAGAGTACGGTGACATAAACACAGTCTACTCAGACATTTGGAGCAATTGAAAGGTTACTGATTTCTCGTTGCCAGCTTAGAGCAGTACCCTGATGAATTTATGTTTTAGTCCATCAAACTTCCACTCATATCTCTCCCCAGTCATGCTTTTTTTGCGCCCCTTTTCAGCTCAGTCTCTTCAACCAACCCAGATCCTTTTTTTTTTTTTTCCCACAGCACAGCTGCTAATCAAATATACCCTTTTCCATTCCCCATCGCTTTGTCCAGCCACTGTGCGTTTCCTTATTAAGTCCATACAACCACCACAAACTTCCCACTCCATCAGCCATTTTCCTCTCTGGACCTTGGCTCCTTCCTTTTCCAGCTTTCTCTCTACTTTTCTTTTTCTCAATCAATTTATTTTTTCTTTTAACATGAAACCTGAGACTACGTTACCTGCCCCATATCCAATAACTTACCCAAGAATAGCAACTGAATAACTGAATTAAAACACTTGAAAATGGTTGGCTCTGTAGTGCCCTAGAAATTAAAATGAATAAAAAAGTATATTGAAAATATTCTGGATCACTATCTACTTGTGCATTTTGAGGGCTCTCTCATTAGCAATACAGGTTTCACTGAACTGTTCAGAAAACACACTGAGCAAAGGAAACAATTACATACATCTATCTTTGTATGAGATGTACAGCTTGCTGTTACACAGGGATCAAATTTAGCTAAATATATACATGAATTACATGCAGACTTTGTAAAAATGAACAATCATATGCTATGTGTGAAACATTTAAACTGCTAAGAGAACACAGTGGAGAAGTACGCTTGGGAAGAAAATGCATTATTATTTTTTAATTTACCAAGAAGTAAGAAAAGTAGATTATTTTAATTCTTAATTTTTCAAAACAGACCAGGTGCAAAAAGAACAAATCCCCCAAATCACATATGCAATTTCCACTTTCCTGAGAGAGTGCGAGTAGAATTGGAACTTAAATGAAAGTATGTGCATCTGTTTACAATGACTCAGTGTTTAATTGTAGCAATGATTGTGTGAACAACTGATCACATCGGAAATCAATAGTATAAACTCTGGATCTTTATGTTTACTTTAGCTTTAATCCAGTCATTATTGCAGACATCTAAAGCAAACTCTGCAGCTGCAGCATGTTTAATTCATCAAGATGCTCTCAAGGCTGACTGTCTCACTGTTATAACTTCATAATTTTAGAGCAGCATCTGCCAAAATAAGACCATAACATCCAGTTTTTAAAGAATCATAAAAAATGTCTCTTTAACTGTGCAAGTAAACTTCTGCAAGCACCTTTTTGCAGCAAAGGGTACTGTGGAATAAGCGTTCTCAGATGACATAAGACAATGGATTTTGAGACTGTAACTATTGAGCACACAGTTAAATATGTGTGAATATTACATACCTTTGTGTAACAAAATGAGGGCACAGAATCATAGCCAGTTCTTCCGAGTGATGCATGTTTTTGAGAAATAATGTATTGGGTATAACAGAAAACTGTCAGTGCTTGGAAAACAAAGCTGACTTTTTATTAGGAGACCTGTTCACAAAGCGCTGGGAAGTGCAAGTAACAACCCAGCTGTCTGCAGTCAGTCCGGACTCCTCAGAGCTGTTCCCATCCTCTCAGCCAAGTCACCACACAAACACAATTTTTCCCACCAAAGTGGTCACTGTCAGGTAAGACTTCAAAATAAAAGTTACTGGCTTCTTCCTGTAAAAGTAGTGGCATGCCAGAGAAAAACCCGCATATCAGGAGGGAGGCTAGAAGTTCAGGCATGCTGCCAGACACGACTGGGTGGGCTGCGTGCTGCAAACACTGGTTGTCTGTGAAGCAGTTACTTGGGCAAAAGACAGGCGATAGCAGAACTCCACAAGCTTACAGACACTCCAAAGGCAACTCATCAGAGCATTACAGTCGTTTAATAGTCATTTACCTGGGCTGCAATCACTCCTTCATTTGACTTTAAAGATACATACAAAGAGAGAGAGGGCAAACCCTGCCTGAAAAGTCAGTGAAGGTTTTTCCCGAACGGGAATGCATTCTGCAGGCAAGTGGTTAAAGACTGTGCAATGCTGATGAAGGCTAGTGCATGCATGTGATCTTCACAGTGTTGAAGAAACCCAAGGATAAATTTTCCCTTTCATGATTACAGTGGTTTCACAAGGAAAATTTAATACCCTCTTAAGAAAAAGTTGGGAGCATAGGGGTTTGCTATTTTCAGTGTGACTGCACAGCACAATGTTTTGCAAAGCTGGGTCCCATTATGAAGTTTTCTGAGCATCTTGTGAATTTACTATTCAGAGCAGTTATGTAAACCACCTCTCTTGTTATTCAACAACTAAATAACATTTAATGCCATTCAAATTAACACAATGGTTTTTAAATGCAAAATTGTCATCAAACACCAGTCTTCTGCATAGCGTGTAGTATTTTTTCCAATATTTAACAATAGAAAACATTGAGGCAGCTATTTCCCATCTTAAATTTTCGTAGGACATAAAACTAATAACTGCTTTCTGCTCCAATGACTTCAAAATAACACTGAGCTTGTGAGCCTCCTCTTACAAAAACCCAACAACCTACAATGTTAGCGCAAGAACATTCACATGCTAATAATTTAATCAATCTTTTATACCCTAGGAATCGTAGCCACTCTTCTACAAAAAGGCAATGCTAATTATTTACATAATTTTGCTGTCTTGAAACTACATAAAGTAGTAATTGCACTTAAAAGTGATTTTCTGGGATATTGTGAAAATATATGGGTTTATATGAGATAAAATTTGAAACCCACAAGACAAATTCAATCCTCAGATCCCACAACCAGTTAGAGGATCTCTGTTGGGCAGTGATGTGATAAAAGTGCAGGAAAGAGACACTTTCTATGGGGCCACGATCCAGCCATGAAGCTGTTCCACATGCCATCCCTAGAAATCTGCTACAGAACAGGAGTAGAGAAAAGTACCTACAGCAGCTTAATGCATTTAGGCCACCCTGCCTCTCATTTAGCCCACATGCTTGCTCACGTGCACAAACGATAATATTTTGAGGAAATCTATCAATAAGAACTTATGGCATGGAGCAGTTCCATGAAACACATTCCTGTTTTATCCAGAATCTTCTCCTATGTAATGGGAAGTAATTACAGCTGAGATGCAGAATAAAGCAGATTTCTTCCAGGCTCTTTGGCTCTGAGTAACTGTTGAACAGCAAATGGCATCAAGAATAGCGAGTATACTTTGCATGAAAGGGAGGAGCAATACAGAATCCCACTACAGCTGAAACTATGCAAAATACACTGAGAAAGTTTCAAATGTCCTTCTTTACTGTAACTACAAGGAATAGTTTCCAAAGAGTTAACAAAATGTGAAAAACACCAAAAAGCAGCTTATTTTCTGACAATATGGGTTCTGGAGTATTTGGCAATGGTACTAGTTTTCAATTAATTCAAATTTAGCAAAAAAGGTTGATAAATCCTGCATTTTAAAAACTCAAATTTATCCATGGTGTAAGTGGTAGGGCTGGGCTTTGCATAGCACAGCAGATGTCTCAGAAGCATCTTCTGTACTTAGGTCTGGGGCATCCTCACACCAAGCTCTACAGAGAAACTTGATATATGGATTCTGGTGGCCAGGAATCACTGGAATGCAACTTCCCAAGATGCCCAGAGAAAAGACAGTTCTAAGGAAAAATATTTCTATTTAAGATGTGTGTAGGCACACAAACATAATATTCCACTGCCTTATGAACAGATCTGTTCAGCAAAACACTAATTAATTATGTTTTGTTGAAATCTTCCTACTCACTTAAACCAGGTGTTTGAACCAGGTGTTCCATAAAAATGACATAGTTACCAAAATATTACCCTGAAAAAAAAAATAATCCAACAGAATCCAGTTTACTAGGCACTTCTAAAAAATCTACACTTATTTGAGCTCCGGCCAGTTTGCCCATCTTCTCAACTTGCCTGACAGGCTAACTGGGAGCCTGAGTTCAAATAAGTCATTTTAATTACATCAGAGCCAGGGTCCCTGGAGCTTATTGGCTCCATGTGCCTGGAGCAGCCAGCCAAGCCGAGTGCCTCCACACTTGCAGCCCAAAGAGCTGTCTGAGGTTTGGAACAGTCTGATCTGGACATTGTTTCCAAAGTTGAGATTCAAAGAGCATTTCCCTTCGCAGAAAGTGTCAACATTTTGACTTCCCCTCTGATTAAGAGAATAAGCAAATTTTGAACGATCAAAATTCTTCATTAAACATTTGTTTTTTCTCCCAGTTATAGGGAAAGGTAAAATACTGAGTAATCAAAATCCCGCATTAAACTGAACTAGTTTTTTCCACAGTGGTTAACTACCTACCCTTACTGCATCTTTGCATTGTGGGAATTAGGTTTTACCGTTGGGAAGTGAGATCAAGGAAGGTTAAATGACCTGCTTGAACCTACAGAGAAAATTTGGCTACAGTGTGACCCAAGCTGCAAGCTAATAATTAAACCTCTGGACTATCCACCTTCCTTGTCCCATATTACAATGATGTGTGTGCTCTCTTCAGGTCACACAATTGCCACTTCATGCCAAATGTCAAAATTCCCTCTCATGTTGCCTTTTCACAAGTTCAGGATTAAAAGAGAGATCAGAAAATGTTCAGAGGACATGAAAACCTGAAATCTGTTTGACTATGCCCTCCAACATCCCGTCTGGACCGGTACACGATCCTTTGGCTGACATGATGCCCTGTTACAAAGTGATACGAGAAAAGACACAGGTAGTAGGCAAGAATGGACCTACTGCAGAGTAGGAAAAGGCACAAACAGAGTAGGTCATGGACCTACTGCAGAGTAAGAAAAGGCACAAACAAAGTAGGTCATCTCCAGATGTTATTTTCAGTCTGGATATGAATTCCTTCCACACATGTTAACAACTGTTCTGGATTGTTTTCTCTGTTGAGCCAATACACCAGTAGTATGAGCAGAAATTTCAGAGTGATTTGGCCATGGACTTTTCCAGGTTCAGTCCTTGGACAGTGCACAACCCTGAAGAATCTAACTGATAAAACAACACATTATTTTCAGTCTGCTCGTTCAACCTTGCTTTTAAATACTAACAGTTGTCTAGGCTATGTTTCCTCAGTGGGAATGGAGGTTTGTGGGACAGCTGTCTTCACAGTCACCAATGTAAACACCTCAGATACCAGTGACAGGCATAGTGACTTAACAACCATACATGTCAGGCTTTTTGGAAGCTTAAGTAATATTTTTTATGTCCAGTGATTACACATAGAGAAGCAGAGGGAGCAGAGAGAGCTTCAACCAGCCAGACTGCAGTGAATCTACAGCTGTTTACATCAGAGAATGGGTATCTGAATTGGATCTTGAGATGGATGAGCCATGAGGAAGAACAGGATCACAGCAGTCTGGTATTTATGAACTGCAAGCTGCAATTTCAGATAACACCCAGGGAGATGGAATCAGAGAGAAAGAGAAAAAAAAAAAAAAAGAAAAAAGAATCCAATTTATTTATGTTCCCGTGGAATTTTAAGAGTAACAAGCAAAAAAAAAAAGGTTTTGCAGCAATGCCAAAGAGCAACTAACAGCAAATGTCAGAATAACAGAAGTTAAAACAAAATCAGCTTAAATTAAAACCACAGCTTTTCTTGATGATGAAATTTTTGGAACTTGAATTTCATTTTAGTGCTTACAGTCTGGAATCTAAGCTCTATTTAAAACTGTTTAATTTCAGTTTCAGCAGAAAGACATAGCTTATGTCTTCCAGACCTACAGTAGCTCTCTAGGTAACTCACAAGGGCCTATTGGATCCTTTCCATACTGGGTGAGGAAAGTAACTGCTCAAACTGACATTCTACACCACTAAGTTGCAGCCAGCCTTTTTACAGACATTCCTTGGATTTTGAAGTGGTATTAGTAATACCCAGGAGACAGTAGGCAGCACCATTGGAGCCTACAGCATTACTGAGATCTACAAAACTGAATGAATTTATGTCAAATTAAGAAGAAATGGAGACTTGGATGAGATTAATCATAGAGACAAAGTAAAGGCATGAAGCATACAGACGGATAATAAGACATTAGATTTATGGTGGAGCAAACTTCAAAGTTAAAGATGATGCTAAGTTTATAAGCCAACCGGACCATAGCATTTCATTTTCTGGAGAACAAGGAAGTTTTTCCTCAAGTAATATTCTTACCGGAGAAAATTACACACTGGAATCTGAGAGCCATTTCATGAGACAAGTCTCATTGAGACATAGGAATGCCTTCCACACATGTTAACAACTGTTCTGGATTGTTTTCTCTGTTGAGCCAAAACACCAACAGTATGCACAAAATTTTACACAGAAATTTCAGAGTGATTTGGCTGTGCACTTTTCCAGGTTCAGACCTTGGACACTGCACAACGGGAAGACATCGAGTCTTACCCACACTCTTGGTGAAGAGTGCAAGAATCCAGTATCACAGAGTCCAGCTTCAGACACTCTCCACAGCGCCCTTCTGCACGACAAGGACACGCAACTCGAGCTAACAGCACCAGAGTTTGGTAAAGGAGCAACCAAGAACCTTTGCAGTTCTTGAACCGTATTCCAGGTTGCTGACACTGTAAAAGGGGAGAAGCACTCCTACTTCAAGGACAACTGCTCCTTTAAGAACAGAAAGCCTGTGGTTTGCCAACCATTTAAAAAATCAGTTTAAAAATAATAAAACATTAAGGTGAAAGTAAATCACACATTTATTGCATTCTCATGCAAGCAGATGATAGTTATTCAGCTTAAAGACAGGTGTTTAAAAATAAAACAGGGTTTAGGGCTGTATCTTCTTTAGTTAGATCCACTAGATCTCCCCTCCAGTTCTCTCAGTTAAAAAGCTGTCAGGATGTCGTCCAAACTTGCTAATGGCTGCTCTAGTACATCACAAACTTTCAATCATTGCAAAGAAAATGCCCTTCAAATCTCAGTATGTGGCAAACTGTATATATATATATATACACGCACACTAAAGCCTGCAGTTCAGACTGTGAACTGATGACCACGTTCCATAAATACATAACAGAGGTCAGTGCTTAGACTCTTCTTAGCTCCTAAATAAGTCTAGACACAATGCATGTTGTAAACAAAACCTCTTTATAGTGGGTTAAGGGATAAATTACCACCAGTCCAACACAGAGGGGTGTAAAAGCAACCAGTGATACCATGGTTTGCAGCTTAAAGACCTTCATTTTTCTAAGGAAGAGCCTATTGTTCAGCTGATCTGAGACTTACGGTGCACACAGAAAAAAGTAATTCTTATTTACAAAAGCACTTCTACTTTCCTTAGCAAGCATATTGTTCATTCACAAATCAGGAAAGTTTTACAGTGAGAATTTTATTGGCCTGTGTCATAAATGTATCGTGCCATTTGTAACCAGTGCAACAGCAATAATAAGAAGAAACAGGGAATATATGATTTCTTTTTCTTCCTGATGGCTGATCAACAAACTCCATTGTTCCATAAGTGTGGGAATCGTTGTAAGGTTTGATCCCCAGCTGATGTAAGTCACAGAAACGTCATACTTCAAGTTGGTATATACAGGGGCTGACTTGCATAGCTTTAGGACACTGTTCTAAAGAGACACAGATGTGGACATCCACTCATCTTTTTATGAAAAAGAGGCTGACAGGTAACTGGTAGTACATTTTCAATTTTTTTTGTCACAATTTTCCTACCAAAAGATCTACAAAATGCCCTTCTTATTACTGAACAGAAAAAGTCATTAGTTTGATAGTTGCACACTGTCTTCTAAAACCCACAAATATATGAAAAAGAATCACACTAGGAAAAAAAATAAAAATCAAGGCCGAGGAATAATTTCACAGTGTAACTTTGTAATGAGTCCCTGGAGGGAATATCTCTTCCTTTTGTTCCCCTCTGCAAAGCTATGTAATTGATTCCTAACTGCTGTGTTAATGCTCCCTATTCCTGTCAGAATCCCTTTGGAAATACATTAAAGTAACCAGGATTCTCTCCTGATGCAACCCCTTGAACGCTGGAATCTGGGATTCTCTGACACACATCGCATTTCAGGCAGTGGGCCACACTGGAAACTTCAATGCCAAAGGGCTGATAAATATTAACGTGGAAGAATAAAGTATACCTAATTATATATTGGAACGTAGAGCAAACCAGGAAACTGGTTTCTTTTATAATGAAAGACACTTTCTTACAGGCACTGTTACATTCCACACCAAAACAAACAAACAAACAAACAAACAAACAAAAGCAAAACAAAACAAATCAAAGTATGTTTGCTATAGCATGGTTTATTAACTACTTATACCAGCTTGCAAAATTTTAAGTGACAACAAGCAAGTGTTTCCAAAGAAAGAATTTGATTTTCATCAGGATTGAGAATTAGTTTGACTCTCTTTGACCTTTCTATCCCTTTTGCTGTACACACACACACAGAGTAATGAGAGGAATGAAGCAGCCAGGATTTGGCCCAGCTCCTGATTTATACCCCAGTGACTGCTACAGAGTCACGCATGGAAGTTTGCCTGCCTGAACAAAGCCAGTGACATCAGGTAACCTCTCTTCAATCAACAAGAGAAATATGGAAAAGATGTGATTCAGTTTTTACCTATGGTGCCTAATTAACCTTAATTAAGGTTGTGTTGAGGGATCTTGAGCAGCTTGCACAAGGGATATCTGCTTCCTGATTGTTTTTAGCTTTGAAAAAGCTTTCCTTTGAGAAATGAAGATTTCCTACCACAAAGAAAAATGTCCTTATGAAATACATGTGTTCATGTTCCAATTTAAATTTAAGAGATGGTACAGATAAAACATCCATGTTTTTAATGTCCCACTCTAGTAAAAAGTTTTTCAAATAAAAGCACTAGAATTACAGTAAAGATTCTCTAGTCTTCATAATTAAACCAAGGAAAAAAACCCTCTAAACATTTCACAGATTGGGTATATGTTCACTGAAACAGCACTGAAGTTACTAATTAGTTTAATCACTGATTTTAAGCTTACTAACCTGATGACCCTAAAAATCAATCCATCTTGGCAGCCACACAACTTACTGCAAACCTTTTCCACTATGGGTCACCATCCAAGTTACAGTCACAGACACCATCGCTGTATTATGCACATTCTCGACTTTATCACACACTGGGTGGCAGTGTGGAAAGCTTTTTGTTCAAAATGTCCTTTATGGGAATAACTTAACACAAAATTGCAAAGTTAAAAATAATTTTAAAAATATTTGAACGTAACACATTAAATTGTAAATAGTAGAACACTTGGTCACAGAGGGTGGCACCTCCCTGCTTCTTGTTAGAATGACGCTACTTGATAAAATACCCTTTCTTAAGTAGACTGTAACTTCAGTGCTGCCTGGTCTGAAATATTTCATATTGTGTCTCTGCCTTAGAATTTTCATTCTTTGTGAAAAATTTCAGCTAATGTAATTTATCTGTTTCTGAGAATGCAGCAGAGATGAGAACAGGATTCAGCTGTGTCAACAGGTTAATGTAACTTCTTGTTTTGAAGTCTGTAGTATGTCCATGTTTTCCAACAGAAAATAAAATTTGGAAATAAACTGCCTGTTTCTGGGATGAAATGAGAAAAGGGAGACTTAGATATTATTGGAGAGGAGGATGGTAACAGGGAGACAGACAGTTGAAAACAGAGTCCCCCTCTAAGAAAGGGATAATTGATCCGTTCATGTCCTTCATTAGATATATGGAAGTCCTAGATTAAGGACTGCATGGTCAAAACAATTGAAATTTGCTCTGAAGGTCTGGATATTATTTTTTCCCTTACTCTTGTCATAGAATTCCTGCATTATAGTAAGTATGAAGGAAAATTTCATAAGTCTTCTTCCTCAGTCCTCTCACTAATTGTTTCTCCAGTTTTGGGCAGTGCAGTGAGGAGGTGTAAGAGATTCAGTTCCTGCAGATATGGTTACAGCTACAGCTGATGGCTTTGGGAAAGATGTCATGGATACACACATTTCTATGTATTTTTCAAAGTCTCGAGGCAGATACTCAACAGGAAAACATTCAGGCCAGACACTGCAAACAGGGGCCCCTTCAAATCGATAGATTTATAGAGCCTTAAATCTTTCCCTGCCTCCGTTCTTTACCTGAAAATTTGGGAAGACAAGAGCATCTTTCTTCCCAGAGGGCAGTGTGAAGACAAGCTTATTTATCTGTGAAACGTCCTAGCTAGTCCAATGGAATAAACATGGAAACTCACATTTTCTTTCCCAGAAGGATTTGAATGGTATATCAGATATAAAGCCTAAACACAATAAAGGAAAAATAATACTGATTGATGCTGTTCATGAATGAACAGTGTCCATCTTGCATCACTGAACGCCTCAGGGTTCTGAGTAAAAGCAGCAGTTGTAATGATATATACTTATACATCAGTCAGGCATATTTTGCTGCATACAAAGAACAACACTGGCATTTCTTAAATTCTTTGTATTTCCCTAGTGCAGTCATCTGTTACACCCAAAAAGCTATTTAACAGAGCAGATATTAACTTGCAGATAATAACATTTGGTATATTATGTTGACGCAAATAGTTTATGTTTTGAGTGCTTTTAAAATATAAAAGACAGGCAGAAAGACACTGACATCATCCCTGAGTTCATGAAGAAACTTCCCCCCCTTAGAAATTGGATAGCATATTTATCTATTATGTGATTTTGTATTTTCTTCTGAAGCATCTTGTATTGACAATTGTTGGAGACAGGATATTTGACTAAATGGATCATTAGCCCAATCATTTCCCCAGGTTTCTATGTGAACTGAGGATGTTACAGCATCTGAGCCTGACAAGCACATATGGAGACTGCTGAAATGGAGTGAGGGCTTAGATCACTGCTGCATCTCACAAAGAATGAGCCAATGCTGCATGTAAGTAGAGATGCTAAAAGCAGTCTCCATTCTAAAAGGAATATACAGGAAAGATTAATGTAAAATCTTGACACGGTACTTTTGCCTTCCCCTATAATGACATCAATAAACATCTTCAATATTGATTTTTGCTTATTATTAAAATGGCCTAATACAAATACAGACATTAAGTCAGATAAATGCAGAAATCAGTATAATTGCAGCCAAGAGCATTCAGACTAGAAATACTACCAATTACTACCAAGACTGGCTTCTCAATGCAGGGCTTTAAAAGCAGGATGATCCTTGATCCCCACTTAGTTTCACACCCTACAAAAACTTCCTCAGGCCTTCTAGCTGAGCCTGTACCATTTGATATCCTTTCTTCCTCCAATGTGTCAGCACAATCCCTGTTGAAACTGTCTGAGACACAGAAATGACCTTTCATTCTGAAATGGGACAGTAAAATGCTTTTTTCAAATACTTGCAGATGGGTTGTTCTCAGTTTTGTGAGGGTTGCACAGTTCCTTTCAAATACCATTGTCTAATGTACCTTTCTTGTTAAATTTCAGAAATTACCTCAGTAATGCCAAAGATTTCTGGACTTACTTGTTCAGATTTAATCAGGCTATCTCAGTGAAACTAAATGTTGTGAAGGTGGGACCGTCTTACCACAAAATAGGTAGAGAATCAAACCAAAATATTCTATATACTTGAATATAAAAAATGAACTGAACATGCAGACTTGGAAACAAAAACACAATAGCTTTAGTTCTGAGAATAAACAGTACCTTTCTCCTGTCATATAAGCCATGGTTATCCAATATCATCTTCCTTTCATGAGTAGCATACCTCCGCAAATCACGTCCAAATTGCTGTCAAAGACAGAGCAAATATCAAACACATGCACAAACTAAAATTCTTATCCTTTTCACCTTCTAACACCAAACCAAATAATAAACTAAGGACCAAAAATTACTTCTA
>JAVJGJ010000062.1:26156078-26195680 GCA_035590215.1 Microhierax caerulescens
TCCAACCTATGATCACAGGTTGATGACAGCATAACATGTGACATAAGGAGAGAAGGAACATTTTTTTAAAATCTGTGAACTCTGAACAGTCCTGCAGCAGCAAAAATAGGTTATCAATGCTGAGAAAACATTGACTGTTCTGGTTACTTACCCTGGAGCCTGTCCAGCCTAATAGAGCATATGCATATTGCTCGAAGGGGGTTATGACCAGATCCACACGGATTGCTTTCCAGTCTTTGACTTCTGCCATTTCAGATTTTTTTGATGTGTTGTAATTGCTGTTTTCTACTCTTGGCTGATGTAATTTCAAAATTGCAAAACATTTCTGAAAATTATCGAAGGCATCAACTTTTCTGCTTGGTAGCTGTTCCTTTACAAATGTTGATTCGACCATATCACAGTATAGGAGTAAACCCTAAAGAGAAGACATTGCTCACATTGAATTGCTGGACTGGTTTTACTGTAATTCCAGAGTTTCTAGACAGCTGTCTTAAAAATTCATGTAAAATGCAGTTTCAGTAAACAGAGAACTGTGCTGGGCCAAATCTGGTCTAAGCAGAGATTTGAAACAGCTACAGCTTTTAGAATAATATTAGCAGACCCTTTGAGGGTTAATCTACAGTGGTACTCATCTAATAGTGGCAGTGACAGTATTTGCAATTCTTCCCCTACAGCCTTTCCTCCTAAGCCTTTTATAGTTACATCAACAGAAATTTCTGACTAAGGATTGATGCTTTCCCACGTGGCAGGCATCTAGGAAAACAAACTGGTCCAGTGCACAGTCTTGCTGACAGATTACAAACAGAGCATGTGGACTGTGTCTATCGTGTGAGATTTCCTCGTGACAAGGTCTGGAGTCTCCAGAGAGGTCAAAGAGGAGTACACCAAAGGAACATCTGAAGGGAGTGCACCAAAAAACTGCTGATCCTCAGGAGACAGATTTTATTAAAAGATAAACAAAATTTTGTTTTTATGATAAAAACATACAGAGTAAGAAAAATGGAAGTAATAGAGCATTGTAAATTAATTCCTTCTAACCAGCACTGTAGGAAGGGTTGGGTGGGAAGAGGCAGCGCTTGCTGCCCGCCTTGCTCTGTAGCCAGCAACCTTTTAACAGCTCTTGGGGTTGCAGTGAACGCTGCGCTATCCTGCCTGAGCCCTTAGGAAAAGCATCTTTCTGTCATTCCTCCAGCCTGTCTCTGTGCCTGTTCACATTTCTAGGCAGCTTTT
Source organism: Microhierax caerulescens (assembly GCA_035590215.1). NCBI lineage: Eukaryota > Metazoa > Chordata > Aves > Falconiformes > Falconidae > Microhierax > Microhierax caerulescens. Next base: position 26,157,309 of record JAVJGJ010000062.1, read on the forward strand.
GGAAGCTACTCATTTTCTGGACATCTCAGACTTGCCCTGCACTCCCAAAGCTTCTTAGAGCTCTGCAGGTTCAGCTGCCCTCAGGTAAAGTGTAATGTCCCCTCACCAGCCAGAAAACCGCTAATCACCCAAAGCACAGCACCTGGGACAAGACAAGGAGCAGCCTCCCTCTGTCTGTTGCCCAGCATATCCCTCTTAAAGCATACAAAACATCAAATACACAATAACAAATAAATAAAGCAGGTACTGTCCATCACACTGCTTCCTTCAGTCATCCTTGAGTCTTCAGAATAGAAATGGAGCTTGGTATGTGAGAATTCAACAGTGCTCAGTGTCACTGACGCCACCTCTAGCAGGAGGGCTCAAGCTGGCAAAAAGATTCCATGTTCTGAGAGCGGTTCCACATGATGAAAACCACTTTCTTCATAGTCTATCAGGTGTGTAATTGTCATTACTAGAAGGAAAACTACTAAGCTGAACTTACTAACTCCATGTTCTGACTAGATAAGCTCATTAGTTTTCATCTTCAAGATCCACAAGCCTACAACCATCACATGTCTTTTCATATCTCCTTTTACATTTCTTTAAACCCACACATTGATCAAACCCACTTCTCAGATTTCTCTCTGATGAGATGAATAGACTCGGTTTCTTAAAATTTCCATCATCAGGATTTATTTAGATCCTTGGATCAATTTGTTGTCTTTACTTTGAAGTCCCTTAAATGTTTAATTCACCTTCCTCTGGTCTAGGAATTCTTATACTAGTCTCACCACAAAAAAGCATGGCCAAGAATGCCTCCTGACCTTTAGTTGCTGTATTCCTTAATATACGGTAAAGGATCCTACTAGTTTTGTGTGTTTTGGTTTTGTGTGGTTTATTTTTTTTTAATTGCAATATTGAACTAAGTTCATAAAAGTGGTTTTATTTGATGGCTGTCAACAGTTAACTACAATGGTCTCCAGGTCAGACCTCTTATGAACAGAGGTGATAATGAACTGATTTTTTAAATAATATCTCCATATTAAACACCAGGTTTTGGTTATTTCTTTTACATAGTTCAAGTGTGGTAAATTTACATGATAATATGTTAAATTCCTTGGAGAATACAGCAATAAAATTAATTTTATTGCTCAGAGCTATAATCTGATCCAAAAAAAAAAAAAAAAAAAAGAGTAACAAAAACACTTAATAAGAGATTTCCATGAAGAGACACTGATAGGTATTCTTATATTTTCAGCCTCCAGGTTTTTGTTGATGATAGTTCTAAATTAACAATCCCATTATTTTACTTGGAATCAGTCACAGGCTGTTTTATGGGTTATTGGACCAACCTTGTTAATGATAACTACTTGATTTGCATTCACATTCTTTCACTTCTTTGGAAGTTTTCCCAACTTTGATTTATTATAAACTAACACGAGAAAACTCCTTATGTAGCTCATTCGCTTAGATTAGTAGTCTCCCAGACTTCTGATTTGAACACACTTAATTTTGGCAGGTGCTCTCTTACATCCACCTTTAAAACATACACTAATTTTTTTCTTAATTTTACCCCAAAGTCAAAAGGCACTGATGTTTGCTATTTCCAAACATAGACTCAAAACAGCTGTTGAATGTGAATGTATAACTGCTTATTATCTCACTTTTTTTGATTAAACTATGCCTGCCTTCAGGTTAATTTTGTCTTTCTAATGCTAAGAAATGCTTTTAATCTCACTGGTCATTGACTATTAATTGATGACTTCAAGCTTTGTTTAAGCACTGACATTCTTCCCATTCTCTATAAAAATCTCCTAACTACTTCAACAGTACTTTCTCATCTTTGCTTCATTTTCCTTTTTGCTTTTTGAGATTTGGGGCATTACATAGCATATCCCAGAATAAATCTAAATAATTTATTTCCTTGGGCAGAATCCTAACTATATTAAGTTTTGATAAAGTCTTATTTTACAGTTCCAAGTATCTACATTTCCAGTACCTATGTGGTGTTTGTGGACAGTGTGCTCAGATCACCAGTTCTGCACATTTGCCACAGTTTTTAACAGTGTTTGTGTCATCTGTTCAAATGAAATCTCCTCAGTTTTGGGACAAGAAATCAGGAATTAAAACCCATCTTTAGATGGACCGCAAAAGGAATGGAATTCCTACCGTAGGTGGGAAGTCTTAGTAGAATTTTTGTTTCTGATCACTTGAGAAATCCAGCATAATATCACAGTCTGCAGTGGTTTCTCTCTTCACAGACAAGCAGATGAGCTTGTTTTGACTCAGTGAGATCTGGGGACAGTCATACATGGCCACCAGCACCCCAAACTTGGATTTGTAGCCTATAAGCTCTTGAGGAGATACGATTATGTATATTACCTGTGTGTCTGTAACAGATAACATGGCCTTGACATAAAATGCTCAGGCCTTTTAAGATGTTAATTTTTAATTTTTAGTCATACACTGCATCCTCTGCTTCAATGACACTTAGCTGTGTTATTATCATATAGGTGATCTCTTCTGCATCAGCTTTTCTTAGTTTTCAGAGTACCTTTTTCCAGCTATGCTGCTCATTAAAGGAATATATAGTTGTAAATGAAAACGGCAAATTTTACATGTCAGTTTTTGCTGTATCGCCTACATTAAAAATTAAGAAATTCCCTTTATCTAAAGGATACCACACTTACTAAGGGTCCTCCCTTTGAGATCTCTCAGCTACTTGAAGAGTACTAATTCTGCCTGTTAAACCACAGCATTTAAAGATGGGTCATTTCTCTCTTTTTTCCCTTCATCTTATTTTCATATTTAGGAACTTGAAGGAAATACTCCCTGGGGCCCCTGAGATTTAACATCAAGCAATCATGAAGAAGTTACAACAACCCAGTATTGGAGCCTACCACCGGGGTTTTCCCTTGCTGACTAGGCCGCATCTTCTACTTGAATACATTTTAAGTATTTGCAGATGGCCACAGCTAGCAAGTGTGACTAGAAAGATATTTTAGGACTATGTCTCCCTGGGTTATTCTGTGGTGTTTTTTCATAGCTTTTTGACTGGGCAATTTCTAAAGCCAATAGGAAGATCATGAGAGTATGTAGACCACTGGAAGTGTCTACTTCAGCTTAAAAAAATGCAATTAGGCAACAATTACAAAAGTGCTGTGTTCAACAAGCAGTTGAAACCTGACTCAAAACCAGGATATCACCTTATAATAGAAGCCCAAGCCTAGGTCATACCCAATGGGATAATGTTTCCAATTAACCTAATTTGATTAGGCACAGGACATCACCACCACCTCATAAAGTAAAGCTGAAATGGCACTCCTGTACAGGTTGAAAAAGGATTGCCTGGAGGAGCCATCAGCTATGAAGATTGTGTGAAGGTTTGGCTACAGCTAGCTGCAGGACAGCAGCCTCCTCATTACTCTGTCAGGGAATCTGCAGTTCTTCGCAAATTTCAGCTTGACCTGTGCACATAAAGCACTGTAGACCTTGTTTACACAATCAATTTTTAAAATGTGGACATTTTCATTTCTCAAATCTACAACACCATCAAAAACAAATATATGTTTTTAGGGCAGTTATGTTAATACCCACAAACAATTTTCCCTCTTTAGAATGATTATGCACTTTTACTTAAACAGACTGAGTGCTGGCACGTCAATAGCATTGATATTGGAGTAAATCCATGATCAAACTGGGGAAAAGTGTGAGTTTTTGGAAAAATATGAAATCAATAGTTGAAAAATCAATCCAAATATGGTTCATTAGAATTCCTTGTCATTTTAAATTAAATCCTATCCTATTTTTAGTGTTATAAGCTGTTATTTTCCATAATTGTTGATAGCTGGATTAATTCTGTTAAAGCTAAGTAGGACCATTTTATACCACCCTAAACGTAATCCAGTATGTTCTTCTGAAATGTATATAAGTTGTTGCTCCTAATTTCCTTCTGAGATGGTTTAATACAGAGAAACTGGATGTTTTCCCAGTGAAATACCTATAGCTATTCCAAAATAGGATTCAGACATGTTAGTTCAGAAAAATCTCTACCTAGGTGAGGCAGGTGGAATTCTATAAAGTGGAACAGCTCAAGGAACTGATGCCCAGGAGCAGTCAGGCCTGTTAGGGTGACAAATCATTAGCAAATGGCATCAAAGGCTTGATCAGCAATATAAAACTTTGTGGCTGCCACATAATCATGCAGCTGCCTTGGTCTTTTTTTCATCTTGACATTCCCTGCACGTCAGAATGGTCTAATTCTGGGCATGTCCTAAACAGCCTGGTTTTGACAGCAATGGACAGGCTACCACCAGCGTCCAGGAATGATGTTTCCCCCTCTACGTCATTAGCATTTGCACTGGTGAGCAAGAGAAACAGATAGATAGATAGATAGATAGATAGATAGATAGATAGATAGATAGGGACAGAGACATACATACTCATCCACATACAGGTATACAATACACACCAGAAACATCAGACATTGTAAGAATTGCCACTGCTGCCTGGATCTTCACTTAAAACAAGCGGGACAATCAGATTCAGCCCCACCCTCTGCCTAAAGTGATTTAAGCCAAGTTCTCTCATATGCAGTGCTCTAACCACCATGCAATAATCTATTTTAGGTAAGAATGTCCTCAGCTCCTGCTGAAGCTGAGCCAGAATGCCACAAGAAATTCATAATGCATTTAGTCAAAAGGTAAACCAATATGTTTTCACAAAGGAGCTCTGCATCCTTATGGGCAGAGCATTCATCTGAAAAAAATAAGCTGTTTGCTCCAGCCTCTTAACCATTTATGTTTCTAGTCTTAGAAACAGGTTTTGTTGCGGCTGAAGTCCAGCTGTCACTCAGTAATGAATGTGCTGCTGTTCTGTGAACCCTGTTTACAAAAAAACTGTTTTCAGCAATGAAAAAGTGGAAACTGTTACTTGCTCCTCACCATCTGCCTTAACAGGACGTCAAGCCTTTCCCTTCCTGACTTGTTGACCTCAGCAAGGCTAAATAGAGTCTAAACCAGACCACTGATACACTAAAATAAGCAAGCACAGGCAGGCATCTACATTCCTCATTTTCCTAAAAGCCAAAAGAAAAATGCAACATTATACTTACATGAATACAAAGGCAAAATAATGAAGAGGGCAGGAATGCCTGTAATAATGGTGTCAGTCCATTTGTTGAAATTACATATGTAACAACAGGAAGAGTGCTAAATATAGCTATACAGGTTTTTAGCAAAAAAATGAAAATGTCTTCACACGGTATGTGAAAGAAGCAGCATCGACACAGATGGCTCAGCATGTTTTCCCACGGACTTCCAAGCTCTAACCCACAGAAGTAATTTCTTACTTTCTTTATGAAGCTTTTTAGAACCATTAAAACCATAACCTGTGTACTGCATTGCAGCTTTTCCATTTTGCCACTCTACTTTGAAGCTCATTGGAGACTTCGCATTCTCTGTTCCTCAGCCTGTTTATCCCTGGTGATGCTGCATCAAAGAGCGAGATGGTGTTGATTTAACCACTTAGCTTTCGACAGCTTTCAATGGAAGGATCTTGTTATGTTAAACTTTTCACCTAAGGAAAAGGACCTTTTAAACTATTTAAATAAGGCTGAGGTCCATAGTTTAGAAGTTAAACATTGCAGAATCCTTCACTAAGAGCTGCTGAAAGGAAGTCAACATCATGACCTCAGTGATGTTCTTTGATGCATCTGGGCTTTGAAGCAGTAGCACAAAAATGGAAAGCTGCAAAGGAGAAGACAGGTGTACTGTCAAAAAGTATAAAAGTGCTTTAGGTTTGGGGTTTTTTTGTGTCCTCCCCTCCCCCTTAGAAATCAAAGGTAATAAAGAGGCAAGAGGAGTATAATGCCTCTCTTTCTTTTCTTCATTTTTATTTTGCTGGCAGCTTATTTTTCAGCAGTGTCAGTAAAAGCCTGTATATTACAACTGCCACAGTAGACAGACAGTATAGGTAGTAGTATAAGCCATAAAAATTCTGGACGACAAACAGAACACAGAAAATATTTGTCCACAGCTTTAAACAATCTTCAGCTTGTTTGGGTTTGGTTTCTATGGCCATTGTGCATCTCCCCTTCTGACGTTTTCTTCATGCTGGGATTTCTAAAGGAATCTTAATCTTTTCATCAAACCCTTCGTCACCCTTGACCTCCCATACTTACCCTGCACTCACTTCTGCCAAATTTTATCCTTAAAAAAAATATCAGTAAGAACAATTTATTTTCTATTTCATTCCTTTCAATTCCATTTAATGAAAGCAGCTCAGAGTGACCTGAAAAGCTTCAGCAGTTGCAGACTTCTCAGATCACAGCCATTGTTCTCATTAATATAAGTGGAGTACGGTGGAACAGGAGAAGGAATGAAAGGCTGCACTTGGGGCAGGCTCTAGCCTCAGCCTGTTGTCGCTTTTTCTTTCTGCTGTGGGATAATAAACATTTTTTGGAGGACCCACACATGGCTTCCTAGAGGATCAAGTCTGCTTAAGAAGGTAAAAGGACAGCTTCCAAGAAGAAATGCAATTTTTCTCAGAATAAAGTGAGTAGAATAGCTGAGAGAGAAACTTTATGTAAATAGTAAAAAGATAAAAATAGAGTAGCTCCTCAGCACTCATTAATTGTCACAACTTCATTGCTTTTCATTGGAGTATGATAAATTATAACTGCTAGCAATCTACTTCAATACATACACTTTCCATACAGAATTAGGATGAAAGTAACAGAAATCTAAAAAATTAATAATAATCTGTGAACGTTTCAAAAACATAAGTCAACTGAAGGAAGAGGAATTCAGCTAAGGTTGTATTTTACTAGGAAAAAACAAGTTTGAAGCCTTTGCATTAAAGCCAGTTAAAAGGCTTTGACCACCTCAAAACGGATAACTTTATACAGTTAGATAAGCTTTTGTCTGGTTGGATGTTTTAATTGTCTTTCATGTGTTAATCTATTATGCCTTAATTATAGGCACAGTTGAAGAATCGATTCAAAAACTTTCTTTCCAGGCTATCTGCACTGGAAGCTGACTGAGCAGTGGGGCATTTGGTGACCCACCTCAGACAGTGTTGGCCTTCTACTTGTTGAAACGTACTCAATTCCTCTGGACAGTGCAATTAGCAAATGTTGAAAAATATCTTAGCTGGCTAGAAAGGCAGGAGAAGAAACAAAAGCTTGTTATCCCCAACATAATATATTTTTGACACAGGAATATTTTGAGGTGCCTGCACCTGTTACAGTTCAGACTTTTCCAACTTTAAAGCTGCTTGAAACTGAGAAAGCTGAACAGAAAAAAAAAAAACCAAACCAAACCCTTTGATGAACAATTCCTCTGTGAAATGTGTGCATTCTTCCAAATACCATGAGGTCACCCAGAGCCACTGGGCTTAAAGCTGAAGGTCCCTGAAGTAGTTGCCCTTGGGAGAACCTACTCCCATCTCAAGGAGAAATTAAATACAGTTTTGTTTCAAAGTATAAGAACAGTTTTGCTGTGTCACTGAGAACTCCACCTAGCTTGATTTCTTACCTCTGACTAGCTGCATGTTCTTAGGGTAAGCTATAACAGAATGTGTGTAGAGCACTTCTGATATAACCTTCAACTTCAGAATTCAGAGCTGGAGGATCCACCTAGGTCATCATGACTAATAATCAAATAGAGCAATATCCAATTTCAAAATACTGCAGTCATCTGTGAAAAGGAGTCATCATTCTTTAAGCATTGTGTAGGCTTAATTCAGTGCTGTTAGAATATGTAGGTTTGGCCAAATATTATTTAGTTCATACCTGCTTTTTCCATAAATCAACAACTTTATGCAGAAGTTCATCATCTTCCCTTGGTCCTGGATTTGTGATCAAAAAATCTATATCATGCCCGATGTTCTTACCCCTAGAAGCAACAAACAACATGAAAACGAAAGAGTTAAGTTCCTGTTGAATTTCACACTCCCTTCAGAGAATGTTTTTGCTGCATTATAAAAAGAGTTTGCAGCATAAAGTGATAGCAGTGTTTCTTGAAACATAATCAAAATGGAATCTTCTATTTCTTTTATCGGGTCCATCAGTGTTCTTTTGTTAAGCAATAATTTAAGCTTTTTGATGTATTTTCTCTGTTGTTCAACTAGATACTGCAGATGCATTTGCTGATGTTAAATCTCTGTCTTTCTTCCCCTTAAGTCCCAGAAAAGGTTTCAGCCATCTCTGGCTTAAAAAAAAATTAATAATCATCAAAATACTGTAGTACATATTATGAATCCATCACAGTAACAGCAGATAAACTTGCCAGTCTGACTATTACAGGCTTAAATATTCTTCTCTAGCTTTTGATGGATAATTTAATGAAAAAAAAACTGTGATTATGAATAATTTCATTGTTTCTTTTAATGGAAAAAAAATCTGAGTATTTTACCTTTCTTCTCTTTTAAAATAAACCAATACCTCTTGTAGTGATTGAGTTTGGGTATTTTTTGAGAACATTTCTTCCTTAATGTGACTAAAGCTTGTTGATTGCACCACTAAGGATTTCACAGAACCATATATACAAAGTTTAATTGTAAATGTTCTTAATGAAAAATTATGTCACAGCCTTTTGTTTATTCTTCATTTAAGTCTCCGCATTCAGCTGGCCTTTCATCCACTTACCAAACATGTTAAACCTAAATCAGGCTAAGATGCAGCAAACAGGCAAAGGCATGCTATCAGGATGTTTCCCTTCAGACTTATAAAATGATTGAGAACACCTGAAAATTTATCTTAGAGTGCAATTCATCTGAGGATTGTGGAACCAATAAAAGGTTTTCATTTTGGTCCAAATACCACAACAGGGACTGCATACACATCTATTTATTGCCTGTAATCAGGCTAGCCTAAAGAGAAAAGGGCAGAGGAGACAGGTACTTCTGCAACTAGGTGCAGTATGCAGCAGGTGGAGTAAGCACCTGAAATCTGGAGTAGTGGCACCTAAATGTAGCTCATCTCCAAATCTTTTTCATGTCAGGTTCACAAGGGTACCTGATGTATTTATAGCTCAGGTCCAGTCTTCAGTCACTGTCCAGCATTCAGGGAATTTGTGAAATGTTACATAGGCAGTGAAAATGGGAACTATACAAAACAAAAGATTTATTTTTTTCTATTTCATGAAACAGTACATTCTCTTAAACTAGTGCCTAAAACTGAATCTGATTTCTTAAACCTGGAAATTTGTAGGAACAGAAGTGATTGGCAGATACGTCAACTGCCATTTGCATGACAGAAAACCATCTAACTGATGGACAGTTGAACAGCATTAGCAGCAAAATGTAAGGAAATGAAATTCTAGGTTTTACATTTGACAAGCAGTGTAACTCACTATAATGCAACCATTGTGACATGTCTGCAGCAAAGTGAAAACTGCTTAAACAGGTGGAAATGATTTCAAAAGAAGTTTCAAACAAAGAATCAGTCTAGGCTTAGAAACCAAACAGCAATTCAAACTCAAGAAGTTAAAAAACATTTAGTATTCCATGTAACACTTTCTGAGTGATTTTGTAGGATGACATTCATTACCTCTAAAATTACCATAATAATCCAAAGTTCTTACACAGCACTTTTTACTTACATGTCTCAAACTGTTTTTTCAAAGGAAAAGAATTTACTATTCCTATCTTAGAGATGCAGAAAGCGGCATAAGAAAACCTGCCTAAAATAATTTAAAAAAAAATCAAAAGGAGAAATTGGAAGCTGCTAGAATCAGTAGCCAATTCCTGATTCTTCCTCCAGTACTCACCAATACATATTTTAGGTTTAACCACATCTACAAAACCCTGCATCAATCCAGCCATAAAATCCCAGGAAATCCAAATTGTTTCACTGGCCATTTCTTTCCCAAGACAGAGAGCGTTTATTGAAATGCTTTTTATTTGTGAAGTTAGTGTTTAAATGTCATGTAAAAGCACACAATAAAATCATTGTTATTGTCAAAGTTGTGCTTCAGTTTCTCTTTGAACTAATTCACATTGGATTAATTTTTGACTGAATCCATCAGGCTGTTACTGGAACATTTCGTTTTTAGAACATTTAAACATAAAATTGGATATGAAACCCCAGAATTCATCCCCTAATTAAATGTCTCAGAGATTAAACTTCAGCCTCTTGTTCATTCCTGAGGCTTTCCAGGAGGAATGCTGCAGGCTGCAGTCTTTTTCAAACCCCATAACATTCAAGAGAGCAGGTTCCTTACATGGGGCTACAGATGGGCTCCACCATGATCTAGAGACTGAGGGGGCTTAACTAAGCATCATTCACTTAAAATGAAAACAAACAATTTGTTTGAAAAACAAATACCAAATTGATGCTATCAGTTCCTGGGTTTGTCTTGCATTTGGTAGCCCAGTGACTGGTGCAGAGAATCCTCATCCTTTTATTGCCTTATTTTTATCAGTCAGGAATATTGGCGATGATCCTGCTTCACAGGAGGCATCTCCTCATTCTCCTCTCCTGCTTTCTGCTGGGGTACAGTTCTAGGAACAGAGTTCAGAGATAGCCTTTGGGTCCATGCCAGTGTCCACAGGTTAATTACTTGTTATTAGCTATTGGATTAAAACCACTCAGTCAGGAAGGAGAACACTGTTTGATGTTTTCACAGCCAAGTTATTTGTCATCCGCTGGCTGTTAAATACAAAATACAGAGCCAATGTCTGGTGCAGGGCGCAGAGCCTTAAGAGCTCTCCTCTCTAAATGGGCATCCTAGTCAGTACGCTACATCACACTCCCTCTTCCTGGCTCTACAAATCTCCCGTTGTATACCGCCGAGTGCCATAAATCTACCCAGGCTAGTGATATAGCACACCAATGGATGCTGGGAGATGTAGGGATTTGATTCTGCTACGCCACTGTCTACGTAGTCAATCACAAGGCTTTTGTATAAAATTTGAGTACAATTTTAAAAATAAAAACAGCTGCAATGACATTTTAGAAAAAAAATAATATACATCCTCCTAATGTGTATAATAATTGCTCAGAGCTTGTCTATTTTCTAGGCCTCATATGAGATGAGACTGATAATCTGCCTAGTTTCTAGATTCCACCTGGGCATAAGCAGGATTTGGGAAATTAATTGCTTGTACCTGGAAATGCTGAGGCTGTTATGAAGCAAAACCATAGATGCCCCTAGGAGCAGAGCAATCAGGGACATGACTGGGGATTTCAGGTTTCTGAGGCTTTGAACAGGAAAGGTCATGGATTCAAGTTTTGTATTTGCTATTCAGATCCACTTACATCTTTCTTTCTCTTTTCTTTAGATCTAAACCTAAATCTGTGTTGGGCTGGAGCTATAAGAAAAGCAGCGCTTGCAGAATTGAACTGCAGCTAAGGTTTTGTGCTAACAATCCATTCAAGCCTGAAGACTAAAAAAGACAGAGTACTGTTAATTAACTGCGTTCAATTCTTGGCTGGCTAAACTTGTATAAAGCTGGTATTTCTTAGTAGTCAATTAATCATCTTTAAGGTTGTTGGAATGTTCTTTTTTTGCTGTTGATGTTTTCCTACAAAAATCTAGATTCCAAGTCATCAAACGTAACTATCTCTATGGCTAAAACAGAAATACATGAATGTATGACAAAAGATAATCACATTGCCTTAATCTACAAGGGCAACATCTGCACGATTAGACATTTTAGAGTAGTATGTGCAGAGAGTATTTTGAAACTCCATGTCTTATATAATGTCTAAGCCATATCAGTGACAATTCTGGTAAACTGACTTTAGTTGAGCAAAGACGGACTGACATTTCTCTACCACTCAAAAACTTCACTAATAGAGGAATTTAGACCACTTTTTTGCAGCAATGAGTTATGTGTCAAAACCCTGAAAACCATTTAGCAATCTTTGTACTTAGAGTTCCAGTGGATGCATAAGATGATACTCTATTTCCATGTGTGTGTTTGCATTAGGTAAAACTGTAAGCTTACTTAACCTTGCAAGCCCTTGAAGTGCATGAAATACAAAGTGAACATCAACAGCCTATGTTTATAAGACTAACTGCATCTCCTGCTCAGTCATATTTCTAGGGAATATAACCATCAAAGTAAAATCACAGACAGCACAATACCTTTGGAAAGATCTGTCATAGAAATGATTTATTGTTACCATTGACATTGTATTGTGCATAGAAATAATACTCACTTCTTAGTGTTGCCAAAATATGCTGGACTTCATCTGCAAACTAAAGAAAGATGTTTCTCCTTTGAAATGGTGCAGTCTAAGTTCCAGATTTGTTCATCACCATCTTTCTCTATCAGCTCCCTTCAATAATGAGGGCCTTTTTCCAAAAACAGCCTCTTTCTTCAGCAACAGTCAGATGTATTTAAGTCTGCCGTTGCTCACAGTATGTACACAGTGCCCCGTATTTTCCAGCTAAGCTTGCTATGTCACAGTTTTTCTTCACAGGCTTCCTCTGTCTCCACTTTTCTTTCAGGTCTTTATAATTTTGCCCTGCAATATAATTCCTTCCCTTTTTTCACAATATGGATGGACAATTTATTTTTTAAAGTATTTTATGTTCTTTCTCACTCTTGACTGCTTAACATTCAGAGACCATGGGAATGATAATGAGGAATACACAGATTGAGCTTTTTCTTTTTGTTTCCCTGGAATTCTTTCTTAGCTTGATTTTACAGGCTCTTTATAAGATTTTCTTAGCTTGATTTTACAGGCTCTTTATTAGATTATTTTTTTTTCTGGAGTGCACCTCATTTCTTCTGTCTCACCAACAGCTCTTTAAAACGTATACGTTAGTTTTCAAGTTCCTAGAATCATATTCTGATACACGTAAAAAGTTTTCTCTTATTTGATAATCCAACTGTTACCCTGCTGTGGAATAAACCAGAATGAACAGGATAAATCCCTGGATAAAAGCCTTCTGTGAAGTCCTTCAAACCACTAAAGTGATTAACTGAGCAGCCTACCTGCAGTACTAGATGATCACAAACATTACTTCTGAACTAAAATCTCAACACTGTACTAGATTGGTCTTTCATTTAAGTTTTTTGATAATTTTATTAGATTTGATAATTTAATAAAAATATGTGATTTTTACTTTACAGACTGTATTTTCATGTTTTTAGAGGTACACACTTCAGTCAAAGTATGACTATAATAGTTTTTACAAATCCTTCTCCAGCAAAACTCTGACTTCACTTCTGTGTGAAAGCAGTTTTCAGGTTGAATTCTGATCAGAAATGCAAAGTGAACTTTGCTTCATTGGCTAGAAAGTTTGGACCAGGAATCCAGTTTAGTATCAGGCTTTCTAGGGCAAGCTGAAATACCCTTTCTTCATAACTGCCATATTCTGTAATACAATCAATTCTCAAAATCATCTTAAGAAGGGCACTTGAACACTCTTTTGTGGAAAGAGAGCACTTAATATTCAGAAGAAGAAAAAGGTTTTCAATTGCTTCTCAGAAAGATCATCAGAGATGACTGTGGTCCACTAGCTCTGCACTCTCAGAGCCTAGGTTAAAGACAAGCTGGCCAACTTGAATTTGTTTCTCAAAACTCAGATGGAAAATTTCTGAATAATTTTTTTTTCCATTCTGTAGTCAAGCCTCCATTTATTAAGTAAATCCTATCCCTTTTATTCAGACAATATTCTCATTGGCATAATGATGGCATTAAAAGCCTGGAATGAGGCTGCGTGTGTGCTAAATCCTTCAGTGTTTACACAGGCGTACTGAACTTCACACATGAGAACACCACCACTGATAGAGGAGGCATTAATCACTGGCATGAAGTCAAGCATATAAATATTTAAGAACATGGAAGACTAACAACTAACAGGTACTCATTTCCAATGTCTGGTCAAATATATTAAATAATAAAGAAGCCTACATTTATGTGGGGTTCCTGAAATGAAGCAAATTAATTGCATATAATTAATTAAATGATAAATCTTCAAATCATACACTCATATGACTGCCACAAAATATAACATAATGAAGTGGGGACAAATAATGAAGAACAGAAAAAGATTTGGCATAGACATTTCAGGCTTCTTTCTGTTTGACTGAACCTTTTATTCCTGTTAAAATTGTGGGAAAATATGGATTGTGGAGGAAGGCATATGAACTCTTAAACATTTGATATCTCTGAGTTTGTTGAAACCAGATTATATTTACTAAAAACAGTATGTTTATGATGATATTAATATTCGGATGTTAATGGGTATTTTACCCATACAATTGGGTAAAATTGCCTTTACATTAAATAAGAAAAACCATAGCTGTGAAATACCTTCCTGAGAATGACTGCTATCAGGAAAGAGCGAAAAAAATCAAGCCATCACAAATTGCTATGCAACCAATATTCACCATAAAACTGGTAAGATTTTTAAACTCTCACTTTCCTGACCATTTCATTGCATAGTTGCATTTTAATACAGAAAACTAGGAAAATGAGTAAAAGTAGTCTCACACCAAAACTACACAGAGCAGGCCTTAGATAGCATATGGAGAATGTGCACAAAATATCAGAGGTTGTAACTCTTCCTTCCAAAGAGCTCAGATTAAAAGCAGTCCAGCTGAAATTCATTTGTGTAGCAAGCTGGATGCTGAAAGCCGGTATACAAAAAAAAATGACAAGCCCTTTATTTGTGGAAAGAAATATGGGAATTCATTACATGTTAAATTAAGTATCATCTTCTCTGCATTCTTCTTTTGGGAAATGCAGGAAGGACAGCTTCTAGACAGACATCCCCAAGTGATTTGAAAATATGTGAGGCCATTTGAATATCTCCTTGAATATAGATAAGCAATATGCATAAACATCTAGGAAGACCAAATGCAATTGCTGAAGTGATGATTGTGTGGAAATGGAAAAGGGATTAAACTTTGCAGAAGATTACACACAGCTGAAGGAATGGACAAATTGTGATATAGCACAATGAACTTTTGTTTAAGCAGCAAAGAGAAAGCTTGCTTAAGTAGCAGAATCACTCTTCATAGATAAAATAAACAAATAATTTATAAGTACCATAAAATGCACGTTCCTCAGAGAGAACTCTAGTAGCCTCAGTGCGCATCATAGTCAAACATATAATTACAGCCATAGTCAAACATGCACACACATGCACACATAGTTCAAAGATTTCTTTGACTACTCTGATATTGATGCCATATTTTTACTCTAGGGAGGTATCCTCTACACTGGGTCTGATTCAACTCCCACTGTACTAGTATTACGTAGAACTATTTGACATCAGTTGAGTTCGACCAAATAGAAACGGCATGGTAATTCCCTCTCTAATGACCTAATTATGTCCTGATTATGGTACCTTTAGTACTTGTTTCCCCACCAGCATGTGCCTTCTCAGAAGAGGAACAAAAATTTTTATTCCAAACCCCAGGCAGTCTGCATGTTTGTGGATTTTCTTATTAAGCAGTCTTTGCTAAGACCTTGATCAAGAAGTGGACAATTTCTCACAGCCAGATACTAAAATAATTCTTGAGTTACTGCTACTCAAACTATAAGAATTACACCTTTTTCTTGTATAAACCCCATTACAAAGAGAAAAAAATCTTTAAGCTGGAAGTACTGATGTGTGACAGTGCTACAGCTATTACATAGAAAGTAAAATCCTGGACTGTTTAATAGCCAGAGGAGAAAAATTCCATTAATTGCAAAGTAGTCACAGATTTCCTTCAGCCAAGAATAATTCTTGACTGTAATACTACAGATTTTCAAAATCTTCTTCCATAACGTTCCATATTCAGGCATAAGTTACTAGCAGTTTAATAAAACATAAATGCAAAGTAGATCAATAACTAAAATTCTCAGAATATTTTTCCTCAGTGAGTTTACTGAATTCAGAATTTAATCAGAAATTAATTATTTCAGCACACTTTCTCCTGACCTATTTTCAGGCCTGAAACTTGGGCCTCGAGTAAGTGGCTCTATTGACTCGAGAGGACACTGACCTTTGTGAGGGATACAGTTCGCACACGGACAGGGAAGAGCAAGGCACTTTCCAAGGAAACGAACAGAACCGTATGTGTACAAGTGTTTCTGCAACAGTGATTTCAGACCGAAGGATTTTGTTGAATGGAAGAAATGATAGTGTTTGCAACATTCTCATTTCACTTGCAACAAGAACTGGGCAACAGCTAAAAAGCACGTTAGAAAATTATCTTGTTTGTGACAGAAAGTGTCTTCCAAATGACAACAAATGCTCTAGCATTTATTTAAAGTTATTTCCTCAGAAACTCTCAATTACGTATTCTGATCAACACCGTAAACAGTATTAACAGCCTAAGCAGCAGCACGCTATACCAGACCATTGCTATCATAAGTGACCAGCTAAACCCTGTACACCGCACATAAGCTGTTCTTCAAATCACTGTCAGCTTTAGCGCAGCGGTTTTCCTTAATATTCAAGTCAGCTCCACGCTTTCAAAACAACATTTAGATTCAACAGTGTCGACGCAATGGTGGTTCACATACATACAGAGCAGGTAGCAAGAAAATAAACACCCACTGAACTGCAAAAGCAGCTCATCCAAAGTTAACAATCCAAAAACACTGACACAGAGAAGGCAGAAAGCAACTGTTCGCAAGCCTGACTCACACTGCACAGCGATTACTTTGTCAGCGGAGGGAGGGTGGAAGAGGGAACATTCCAGCAGAATAAACCAGGGGCACTCAAACATGCCAAACTCTACCACCAGCATCACTTGCTCTCTAGGCGCATGGTCTTTATATCTCCACCTTAAAAATGACAAAGACATAATATTGATGAGGATGCCAGAGGCAAGACACCATTTTATAATCAAATTAGGTAGTCAGAAGGCTCATCTATACCATTCATTACATGAAGACATACCAAGCTTCTCAAAGGGTGTAGGTTTTGGAATCATAGATCACTCTGATTCCAGAACTGAAACTCAGGGAAGCCTTCCACTGCAGGACTAGGGTGGTAAAAAAGATGTGAGAACTGTAGAGATTACTGGCTTATTTTATGCAACGGATATTTACAAATCCTATATAATAACTTTGATAATACCTATTAAAAAACACATAACTAAGAAGGATCCTCCCTACCTTACGTTGCAAGTATCTATGGCAGGCATCGTTTTTTCACCCTGAGTGAACAAATCCCAACATGGTCCACAGACACAGTCAGTCCCAGCTTTTCAAAAATAAGTAACATTCCTGAAGTAACGAGGAAAACAATAAAGCAAGATCTGATCAGGGCTCTGTGGAAGATTGGTATGAGTATGGGAATATCTGGCTGCTTGGGGTAATTTCTGCTGTCCTGGTTTATTTTTTTTTAATTATATCGTAGCTGTCTTTAAAGGAAGTTTGACATTAGTGGTTCCCAGCCAGAATCAAAATATATTCTCTTTTCTTTCTAATGCCATATAGGTGGTGAGTACTACAAAATACCTGTTGAGAGCAGAAGTGCCAGTGTGGGAAAACACTTGCGCAAACATTTTGTAGCTGGACTTTGATTTTAGTGCCCAGCATTTCAGTCATCCAACTGGACTTTGTTTGCACAAGCTGATAAAATTGAGTCAAGTACTTCTGGAAATCTAAACCCAAACTGACTGAAATTTTGTATTTCATATCAAAGAAAATTCGGGAATTCTTGTCCTTTGAGGATTAATTCTTCCCTGAGTGTATATCAAAGTGTTATTTTGAGGCATAATTAATATCTGTGAGATGGTTTAATAGGATGCTGATTAATGTCTGAAATAGCAATAATCAAATTAAATTAACTGAAATAAATTCTGCCACCAGCAAAGACAATTAAAATTAAAAATGAATTAAGGATGTATTTAACTGAAAAGATACCATACAGCTGAGAGATACTCTGACTTATTTTGAGGCAATTTGTGGGTAAAAAAAAAAATAAAAAATGTTGTTGTAGCTTTGCCTGCAGAATTACTTTTCCCACTGATTTAAGAAAAAAATAATTTTAGATTAGACAGTCTCCAAAATGAAAACATAGTGAAAACTGAACCAGTGTTCTGGGCAGCTATAAATCAGGCTTCTAGAAAGGTCTGAATTGCCAAAGACAGCATATAGCAGCTTCTTCAGCCAGCTAAAGTAATTCAACATAAACCCAGCTGAACTGCATAAGTATTTGGCAAAGATCCATAGGTGTCTTCCCTGGAAGAGGTGCTTGAGGGTGGACACTTCATTAAAATGCTACTTTTCTTGCCCAGTGTAACACTAATTCTAATTCACCTGGGGCAGAACTCATTTTCCATAGCTGTGGAAGCTATTTATTTTATTTTTGAAGTTAATCCAACTCTGCGATGAAGTAGCAATGGAAAAATCCCTTACCCTTTAGGAGCAGAAACTTTACTTATATGGCGTAAGGGAATATAGTTTTAATATTGAATACACAAAACAAGCATTTTTGGTTTCTCATCTATTCAGCAGGATGCTATGGCACACCAGTAGCTGCTGTTCAAGGAGACTTTCAGGGAAACACTGAACAAGGCAGAGAATGCATTACTGAAAAGATCTTTCTCGTATCAAGCCAGGATAAAGTATCACCTGCTGCAACACAATGGACTACATCTCCACGTGTTTCTGAGAGTTATGCTCTGAAGGTGAAAATAACTGAAGTGAGGAGAACGAGTGTGAAACCTGTGCAATACCACTTAAATCTTATTTAAAATCTAATTTCACCCTCAGTGACTACATTGCCTCAAAACAGTAATGCACGCCATTCACTTAGTCTCTCATTAAGTGCACTTTCAAAGACCAAGCATATGTCATGCTATGCTTGATTGTGAGTCTTTTATGACCCAAAAGAAACCTAGACACTTTCTCAGCCTACAAGACACCAGAGCACTCCTCTTCGTGTCATGCTGATGTCTTTTCCTAGCTTTGCTTTAACAGGTGTTTGATGTTACTTCAATGCAAGAAGAAAAGATAAATCAGAAAATGGTTATTCAACTGAAGAACTTAAATGACCGGCATTATTGCTGAATTTAAAGTTATCCACTGATCTTATAAAGCTCTATTAGATTATCTGCATTAAAAATTATTTAATAGGTTAAAATATTATAATGCAAAACCTGAAAAGATTCATTTCCCTGCCTTGTGAAAGGAATGAATGATGAATAGTGTGTTTATATATTGGCTTCTGTGGACTTTTAGCCAAATTGTTATTTCAAAGCATGTTCAGTTTAAAACAAACCTGCATGAGGATTCTTTTATACACTGATAGCTAAGAAAAGCATTATCCTGTGGAACATTATGAAAAATGTAACAGCAGTCATAATTTAAAGATCTGACAAAACCAAGTCTGACCAGGAAACACTATTCCACAAACAAAAACATTACGAGCTGATCGACCTATTTTCGTATGTAGTATTATGAGGAGGACCACCTATTACTCACATGCTGAAATTAATTTCCTTCGACCTTAACTCCAGAGTCGTTAAAAAAAAATATTCTGCGAAAAAGCTGCAAAATTAAATTTCAACTAAATTTATTACACACTATTAAAACTTTATAAAACTAGTCCTCTACCAGCCTGGTTGCTACTGAGAGAACAAAATAGGATAACGGCCATATAAGAATTTAGTCACCTAATTCTTAGTTAGAAAGTATAGCTATCTCTATGTATTATAATAGTTGTAATGCCTCGATGGCATTAGTGTCTTCAAGCTTTCCATGATGTCAGTGCCTGAATGTGCCTGTCACCAGTTATACCCTGATGTTGAATATTTATCCCTTTTTGGCTTGCAGACAAGACGACCTTTTGCTACTAACAGCTCTAGGCTCTCCGAATTCTATGTTTGAAGTAAATTCACTATTCCACCAACCAAAACAAAACTATGCTTAAGCTATGAATCACTGAGAGTGCTGTCTCAATTTCATGTAAATAGTGCAACTGTACCTGGAAGCTGTCCATGTAATGTCCAGCTTTTAAAGCTTATGAAATGTACCATACCAATCTGTCACAGTTTTATTTGAAGTCATGAAATACATTGCTGAAGTTTTGCTTTTGCTGTCTTGGCAAATCCTTTAAATTACACTCTATTTCAATCAAGCATTCCAAATGACATCATAGAAGATTCCTGCGTACATAAATTTTGCCGAGTGCCAATCAGTGGCGAAGCAAAACCTCTTCAATACTGTTTGAAAGAGATACACACTTCAGTGAGTATTGACGTGGGTTTGGGATCTCATATATTCAGCTGAAATGTAAGAGTATGCAGATGATACTTCAGTCTTAAAACATACATGTAGTTTCACATGTGCAAACTCTGTCAGCACATTCCACGGAGCAAGCTTTCTCACTGAAGAAGCAGTCTGTATGAGAGTGGTACAATATCTCTGGTTACCAGAATTTTATTCTGGAAATAAAAACCATATGTCTATATGTAGTAAGTACTGAAGAATCAGGCTTGACTGGAGAGCAGGTACGTTTTTATTATTTATAAGAGCAGGCATCTCAGACTAGACCTGCTCAGACACCCTGAAATACCTAGTTTCTTTTGGCCTAATTCAAAGGTTTAACAAAGACTATAAAATTAAGCAAACTAAGTTACAAGGAAATTCACCTACTTCTACCTATGAAGAATACAACAAAGAGATCAGTGCGGTCAAAAATGCCAGATGTTTCAGTAAACTCTCAAAAAGCATAATAAACATTGGGAAAAAAACCCCGAAGGGTAAAGAAAACTACTTTTCCCTCTACCCAACAAAAATGAATATGAAATTATGAAATGAGAAGGTTAAGATTGTCAGGACTTATGTCTGACTTCTTGGAGGTCGTTGGTGACCAGTGCTTTTCACAGCACAAACTGGGAGAGTGCTGGTCCCTTCTGGATCTGGATTATATAGATTTGCTCTGATCCAAGACAAATTCAGGCGCTGTGTCCACCTTCTGCTGGTGTCTGCCAGAGATGAAGTTTGCCATCATGAGGTATTTAGATGGAGTAATCAAGAGCTGGCTGTAGATTATACATGTACTCCAACTGCCTAAAGGTAGAACGGAATGGTTGAGATGCATTGATGTTCTGGGTTTGTAAGTCAGAAAGCTTTCCAGCTTTTTGATTCCATCTCAGCTGATACATAAGCTACTCGGGTGCCACATTTCAAACAGCATTAGTTGCAAAGCAAAACCTCAGCCAAGCGAGTTATATATTGCTAGAACAATCACCTAGTGATCTCTTCAATGACATTAAAAATGCAGCAGAGAAAACAGAAAGGTCAGCGGCATTCAAATTATTTACTTAAATAAGTAGACAACGCTGTATTATTAATTATGAAAGCTGTATATTTTTAAAAATGCTTTAATGAAGCTATTTGTCATGCTTTTTTTTTAAATAGAAAAAAAGTATTTTGCAACTGAACTGCAATTGAAGCAGTTTCCATTTACTAGTTTAGATTTTTATTGTCCAAGAGAGAATTGTTTGGTTCAGTATCATATTCCTATTCTACTTACTCAGAATCTCATTAATATATATAACCTAATATTTAAGATATATTTTATTTTGAAAGAACAAAGAAAAAGTTGTTTTTCTATACTGACACTACAGTGAAATTAACAAATATCTTTATAGAAATATTTTTTGCTGTATTGAAGCTTCCTGGTGGTAGACTGAAAAAGTGCATTCAATCCCAGTCCATTTTAACTGTCTCTAGCTAATTCTCTTGAGACCGTCAAATGAATTACTCCTTTGTCATATCCCTTTGTCACAGAAACCTCCCTCAAAATTTCTTTTTCATGCATGTCTACTTTGACATTTCCAAAAATCAAAACACTCACTTTAAACAATTTAAAAGACAATATTAATGTTCATGCAAGAAAGGAAAAGTGCCTTTTCAGAACATCTGAATATTAGATGTTCAGCCTGGGTTTCACTTACTTGGCAGTGATGGGACAATCTGTAGAATCAACCTACCATAAAAATAAAGGTTTCTCTTTGCTTCCTGCTCAGCTGAACTGGAAGTTATATAAACATGACAGGTTTTCTATTAAAATTCTTTGAACTGAGAAATAGATTGCTTGCCTCCACTGGAAAAAAAACCAAAAACAACCCAACAACCAACCAAACACCAAAAAAACCCCAACCACCCCACCCCAAAAAAATGACATTTCAAAATTCTAACATAGAATAGGATTAAGAGTTTTGTTTGAGCTGTGGTATGATGACTGAGGAGTGCAGGTAATTGTTCATGTGTTGGACTAGTCACAAAGACATGAGAAGCTGATTTATGAAGTCGAACTTTCTGACATTGTGGCACTATGTATAAATCTACTTCAGTTGTGATTGCTTTAAGATATTTTATTCATTTATTCCACCTAATGGAATATGATATGTGCTAATTTCAGATTAAACAGTTGCATGATTGCTAGCATACAGCTGCAGGATGGTGAGTTTGAGTCTAGTCTTTCTACCAAGACATTCAATTTCTACTCAAGTATTTCTAGAAAAATTATGCACAGTTTAAACTTCAAGCATACCTACAATCTGTTTAGTTTTAATGACATTGCTCAATCAGATTTTCAGAGAGAACCGTGTAGTCTTTCCAGGATTGGGCTGACATATGGATTTTCCATAACTACATTTGTATACCCCTACTGCAAGTAAGGTAGTTGGGAATTTTACAGAAGCATAATCTAGAGAAAACAAGATTGCTCTCTTCTGAAATCTAATTTGGATTGTGTGGTCTAGTATTTTTGTCTAAGAGAAGGGGACTTTACTTTTAAACCTATGGGATAATTTAGAAAACTAGAATTTTATAGAGAAAATAATATTTACTATTAAAATTAACATATTTTATACCAGTATTATGGGATACAACAACCATATCTGGTTTGTGATCAGTTTTCAAACATCAATTGAAATTCAAAGCTTGTCCACAGGGTCTGCATCAGTGTTTTGCCAAGATAGCTGTGCTGTGTGAAATCACAGCTAGCCAGCAGTTCCCTGGAGCTGAGTTACACCCTTTGGGCCAATTTAGGTTATCCATTTGAGACAATCTTTTAAACTATACTAGCAAAGGAACACTGCATCTCCACAGAGAAAAGCTGCCAATATATTCTACAAGTAAAAGCATAACAGAAAAGCCTTTTAAAGTGTGGACTGTCATTAAATCTACCTTCCGCCTTAAGCAAATCTCTCCATAGCAAAATCTTGTTACCCTCTTTTACAAAATTCCTTTGCTCTGCTTCAAGATATGATCCTCAGACTAAGTAGCTCATGAAGTTGGATTAGTTGATTTAATCCTAAATTAATAGCTTCTGATTATTATTAACCAACTTTCTTAATTCCCAAACCATGGCAAGGAGATATTCTGAGAGCAACTTTTAGGTGTTCTTTCTGCACCCTTTTTCCCAATCCACATATTGTAAAGCTCTAGTTTTCATTCTCTTTAAGAACCAGTCATCTTATATTTCTCTAAACCCTTGTTCTGATTTTTTTTTTTTTCCTGAATATAGTCTTGACTTTTTCAACCCCTGCATTGTTGTGTGACCTCAGGTAATGGGGCAATGTAAGGGCATCTTCACTGTAGCTATGTATTTTTATTTCTTTAGATGAAATGTGAAGAAGCACATCCTGGCTCACCATTTCTTGCCAGTTCAAATAATCAATCAGATGAAAGCACCCCCCTGTTTTGTTGTGATTCAGCAGAAATGCCAAGGCTCCCACTGACCTTTTAGCTAAGACATACCAATCAGTTGTTCACATTTCATTTATGAAGTTTGAGTAGTGGTGATATAATCTATTTTTACTAAGTCCAGATGTAGTATTATTTACAGCAGTGATAGCAATGTATAATATAATATCAACATCAAGACATTTCATAAGCAACAGCATTCTGTGAGGATATTGTTACTAACACAGACAAACTAGGTGCAACTGCACACAGTGGCCTCTGCAAGAGCATCAAACAACCAGGAATGTTTGCTGTGTTTACCCACTAGAACTGTGTCTAGGGGTGAGATATGCCAAAGGAAAAAAGGAAAGCAAAATTTTCTGCAGTCTCTAATTGTTAACATAGCAGAGTGTAAAGTTATTAGTTTATGAACTAATGTGAGTTTATAAACTTGTGAATGAGAAGAAGCAATCATAAGGTTTTACTTTTTTTTTTTTCCTTTTCTTCTCCAAGATAGCCCCTAGTAGTATCACAGAACAGCTAGCATAGCTAATAATTATAACCAAGTCTATCTTATCAGGTTTTGCCTGTCTCTATTTAATGCTGATTTTCCATTCTTCAAAAAGGTTGCTTGAAACTTTTCCATCCAACTCTTCTACAGCACAGTAACAATCCATAATAAATTCCACCATTCCCAAAGTGAAAGCAACTACAGGGATTGTTTCTGGCTATATCTTGTAATTCAGGCATTTCCTACATGATTTATTTTTAACCTTTTTAGTCTTTTCCTTGTTATCCGACATGTAGAAAATGTCCTGTCTGAATCTTATCATAATAAAAAAAGTTTAGCCAGCAGTTACCTCTTCATCATCTTGTCCCCACACCACTAGCACAATCAAGCCACACTTAATTAAAATGTTATGTTTACTCTTGCTCACAGGGATCTGCAAAATGTACCCCCTGGTTGCTCCAAGCATAATACAAGGTCACCGATGCTTGCAGCTTTTCTCATGATTATCTGCCAGGAAAACGTCATTTTTTGCTTGTGCTGTCAACAGTCTGCAGCAACTAACTAGCCTACAATAAACTTTGACTTCTGCTAAAGAGTAAATCGGCAATGAGCAAACTCTGCTATAAATATCCTGTTTTCTAGGAACAAAACCATGGTAAATGTAATGCAGTATATTACATATTATGATTAGAACTGGGGTTTAATTTCTCTCTCTAAACAACAGGCATTTGATCCTGCAAACCCTGAACTGTCTGGCATCTGAGCCTAGAAAATCTCTTTTGCAAACAGTGAACCACAGGATAATATTTTTCACCTTACTAACTGCTCTCTAATAGAAGGCAAAATCTTCAGAACATCTTCATCTCTGGCATAAATGCCCTAAAACACTTATAGTAAAACATACTAACAAACAAAATTACTTGCTATATGAATAGTAAGAAATATACTTAAAAACATTTGAGGCATCAGAAAGCTCTCAAAGGAAGCAACACACATTCAGGAAGGACAGCAAACAAGACAAAATGTAATTAATTATTTCTACTCCTGTCCTGAATTGCTTAGTGACAGGCATTGAAGCTCATGAGTAGAGATGCTTAAGTACAATTGTCTGAAACAAAATAACAAATACACACTTGTTTTCTGGTGCATATATATGTCTGATGGAAAGCTGGCTAAGGATCATTAACACTATTATTTCTTAAAACATTAATTACATCTCTTAATGATAATCAGACCCTAACCTCAGCTCATTAAAGCTACCTCAAAGACAGCAATCTTGTTTGCCCTGGATTATGCTTCCTTAAAATTCCCAGCTACCTTACTTATAGTAGGGGTATGCAAGTGTAGTTATGAAACACCCATGTCAGCCCAATCCTGGAAAGATGAAAGAGCTCACTGTAAAAATTCAAGTGAGCAAGCAGGGAACTTAGTCTAAGATTGCCAGCGGAGCTTTGTTCTTTATGCAGACCTTTGATTCAATTTTCCTTTAGACAAGAACACTGTCTTCTTCAGGTCCCAGTGCTACAAAGACAGCGTTACTGTCTCTCTTCATTCCATTCACACCTTGAGTGGCTTGGATTTTGTAAAGCATCCTCCTATTAGCAGGTGACGCCCAAATAAACTATTTTATAGATAAAACATAAGGAACAGAACTCTCTAACAAACTAAAGAATCATTTAGGTTGGAAAAGTTTTTTTAACATCGAGTCCAACCATCCACGATTAAACCATGTCCCTAAGTGTCACACTTATATGTCTTTTAAATACCTCCATGGATGGTAACTTCATCACTTCCCTGGGCAGCCTGTTTCAATGCTTGCCCACCCTTTCCATGAAGAAATTTTTCCTAATACACAATCTGAACCTCCCCTGGTGTAATTTGAGGCCATTTCCTTGTGTCCTACTGCTTGTTACTTGGGAAACTGACACCCACCTCGCTACAACCTCTTTCAGGCAGCTGTAGAGAGCAAGAAGGCCCCCTGTGAACCTCCTTTTCTAAGGAAATTCCCTCCACCGCTCCTTATGAGACTTCTGCTCCAGACCCTTCGCCAGCTTCATTGCCCTTCTCTGGACACCCTCCAGCACCTCAATGTCCCTCTTGTAGTGAGGGGCCCAAACTGAACCCAGGATTTGGGGTACAGCCTCACCAGTGTGGAGTACAAGGAGCCAATCCCTTCCCCTTGTCCTGCTGGCCATACCACTTCTGACACAAACCAGGATACTGTTGGCCTTCTTGGCCACGCTGCCAGATCACTTTCAGCCAGCTGTTGACCAACACCCCCAGGTCCTTTTCCATCAGGCAGCTTCTTGGGCACTCATCTCCAAGCCTGTAGCATTGCACGGGGTTGTTCTGACTGAAGTGCAGGACCCAGCACTTCTTGTTGATCCTCATACAATTGACTTTGGTCCATCACTCCAGCCTGTCCAGATTCCTCTTTAGAGCTTTCCTACCCAATTCCCACCCAACTTGTTGTTGTCTGCAAACTTACGGAGGGTGCACTCAATCCCCTTGTCCAGATCAGTGGTTAAAATTTTAAATAGAACCAGCCCCAATACTGAGTGCTGGGGCGCATGACTTGTGACCAGCCGCCGACTGGATTTAACTCCATTCACCACCACTCTTTGGGCTTGGCCATCCAGCTGGTTTTTTACCCAGCAAACACAACCTCCATCCAAGCCATGAGCCACCAGTTTCTCCAGAAGAATGCTGTAGGAAATGATGTCAAAGGCTTTACTAAAGTCTAGGTATCCCTATCTTATTGAAGCCATATACATCTTTGATTTGACCTCTTGTTCTTTGTTTTCCTTTTCTCTTGCCACCTTATCTGAAATCTCCTGTCTCTTTCCTTTTATTTTGCTACTTCATCTTTCCCTGACTAGATTCTACTATCTGAATAGTCCTTCTTGTTCCTAATGCCTTATAACTTTTAGAAGATTTTTACTTACCAGTTTTATGTCCTATCATGAATGTATTTTACTCTATAGCTATTTATTTGTGAGACAGTCCGTAAAACTTTTAGTGCTCATCCATTTACAGCAAATATTTTTCAAACAGTATATTTTAAATATCCTACTTCAACATATTTCCTGGCCTGAGTATTAAAATCAGTCTGTTTAAATTCACTGACTGAGCAGTTCAGAAGTCAATGCATGACATTAGTTGTCTTCACGTCAAATGTTTATGAGACACCCTGATTATTGTGACTTTTCAGTGCAGTACTTCAAAATATGATGTTTCTCCAGAATATCCATGTAAAAGACAAAAAAACCAACCACTTTAAAAACAAAACCCCACTAATGACTGGAAAATATTTGCTGGTGCTTGATTTGGCTAGAAATTCAAAGTGGTCATTATAGTTTAGTTTATTGTCTCTCTAATCACTCAACCTATTATTTACAATTAGGATTTAGCAGTGTTGGTCAGGAAGATGAGAGAAAGCAGAAGGAGTTGTGTAGACAGTTAAATATAAATTAGAAATATTTTAATCCAAGTTGTCATTTCAATTTCTTCACTAAAACTGGAATCAAAACATTTCAGTGATCTTGAAAAGGCATTGTAATGCTTCACAGAGGTTTCTGTGCCTCTGACTACCTCTTCCATAATGCACACCCCCTTATCTTTAGGTGAAGTAACACAATATAGTGTGATATGCAATATACAATATAGCCTCAGCTATAGTAGTTTCATACTATAGCTGAGGCTCATCATAAAAGAGAAATTCTGGGTAAGGAACTCATTTCACTGAAGAAATAAAAATCACTTGAACTATAGTTCCTACCAGGCAACAGAATGACATTTCTGTCCTGTTATTCAATGAAGAATTGAAAATTTTCACAGAAAAAAAAAAAAATACTTATAAACATTTTGGCAGGTATTTTCCAAATATAGACATATGATCTACTTCATTAACTATCCTAGTTTCTGGGTATAGAGCTGTTTTCTTGGACACCACTGATACATTTTGGCTTGCAATACTCATATTGTCAACATCCTCTTTCACCAAACCTCTTCCCAAATAGTACTATACAAATTCTCCTGTCCTCTAGAATTTTAAAAAAAAAATCCAACAACCCGAACATTAGTAAAGAGCCACTAAAACAGAATTCCAAAATGTTAATCAAATCTTCACTGAATTTAGACTTACACAGTGAAGCATGTGATAAAATTAAAAGCTTACTGAAAATTAGATGTTTATATTCTCTCTCTATCATATTCCTGTTCTATCTAATATCGGTAGCATGAAAAAGAATGCAAACTATGTGAGCCCTATTTAATCCACTTATTAACTGCAGCATATATAACATGACTCTACTACAGAATAGTTCTAAGGTTATCATCATTGATCTTGCCTGAGATGTTCTTGTAAAGAATTACTTGTCATTCTCTCTACAGATTTTGAAAATGAAGCTCATTCAGTCTGTGAATACATCTCTGTACATGTTAATGTTAGGTATCAATTATTTGTACAACTTCCTTTTAATCAGAACAGCTTTAATTCCCCCGTGATGTATCATACTAATCTACTCCCAAATTACCAAAACATTCAAAGAGCAATAGTTCACCTTTAGTGTCGGAAGCAGATTTTCCACCTTATAAAATTACACCAATAAATCAATTTTAGTACATGCTTTGTATCATGCAACCTGCCCCAGCCCCAGATTCGATGTTATAATAATGCCTGGGGCTACCGGGCTTGATGTGATTTTTTTTGAATGAAATGGTATCCTGTTCAAACTGTATCAACACCAATACCTGTGTCCTGTGCAAAAAGACCTTTTCTAAGAATATTTAATATGTTGTTTATGCTCACTGAAAAATGACATATTTGTATATTGAAAGAACTGTGTTCAAAGAAAAGCAGAGCATTTCTCCTTCCAAAAAAACAGGGAAGTGTTTTCAATATAAGTCATACCAGGACTTAGTAATTTACATGTTTAACTTTTATAATGCTAATAGTAACCAGTACTGCCTATATTAATTGTTCTAAAATGCTGAATGAAAAATTTTCAGTTAACTTCTCATAAGATAAATCACAATTTTTATTGCTAACTTTTTGAAAATGGGAATGGGCAGTAGAATATGTTACTAAGTATATTTGATTGATATGTTTGGATTATAAGTAGTTGCATTATAACCCCCCTTTAAAACTTTTGCGAACACACACCATTTCCTAGACAAGTTTGCCGAAGTGAAAATAATGAACATTCTGTTTTAACATTTTAGAATTCTAATGGTATATTATCTTAGAGTGCCACTGCACAAACCACTGGAGTTTGGAGCTGGGGGTACCATTATTCATACTGACAGCTGTCACTGCTTCTTTCCACCTATGCAAGTCTTATGAGCCAGCTGTCACAAGACTGGTATCTGTTCCAGAGCTAGGACTTTACATCAGCAGAAAGCAAGTTACTCGTGGGCAGGCTTATAATCTGACATTCACGCAAGCAACTAAACCAGCAAAAGTGAAGTTAGTGCTGAAATCTTTAATGACAATCCCATTCTCTTCCACTTTGATAACAAAAGCCACTGGAAAAAGTACATCTACAGTCCAGATCATCCTCAACCCAGATCTTCCACAGAACAGACACCCCGGATTGCTTTTGTGGCATCCCATGCTGAGCTGTAAACCCAGAAGCCTCCCTCCCCATGCCTGCCTCCATACAGAGTGAAGGTTCCATCACAGCAGTCCACCACTGTTATACAGTGAAGGTTCTGAGAAACTGTCATCCAAAAATGAGAACAAGCATCAAACAGAATTGTGGAAACATCAGAGATGCTTTTGAATTAACTGCAGTAGATTTCTAAGAATTTCTATTATTTTATGTAGAAGTAAAAGGCATACTACATTGTAAACACCAAAGTAATCCATGAAAATATTAACTTAAAGTGTATTACATTAATATAGAATGAATAGATTTAAAAAACATGGGACATCCATCTACTATTTAGAGATTAGATTATCTGAAAGATATCAGAATAAATTTATGAGGGGCATCTGCATTCTTAGGTCACTTTTTCTCACAATTTCCTAAAATGTTTTCAATGTGCAACTTCTTGGCAAATAATTTTCTTCATTCCTTAGTTATGTACCCTTCTTAAAATCTTAAATAGATCTTTTTGAGTTCCTCTTCCTTAAATTCCATTCACCTACTAAACAGATGCTGTGGGGTTTTTTTGTCTCATCTATACACATTATTCACCAGCATTGCACAAAACACTGTTGTTCCTTTGACACTGCATCTCAATAAATGGATTAAATGAGCTGTGAATATCAGCATTTAACCAATAAAAAGAGATCTTCATTTGTTTAAAAAGTATCAAATCTGCTTCATCTAAAAGGCTATTTAGGTCAGCTATGATATTAGAAGACAACTGAACCACACTTAACGCTACTTAAAGGATGTGAACGGGCTAAAAGAAAAATAAAACCCATGGCCATTAAAATTTAATTTGACTTAGTGAAGCCATTAACATTTTGGTTTTATGCAGTAGCAAGCATTCTAAAAATATTGCCATACAATTCAGAAACCCAGAATTGTCAAATGGCTGACCCTTATGCACCAAAAATGATTGAAAATGACCTTAAAGGGCAAATCAGAAAAAAAGCGAAAGGAGAAAATTTCTTTGAATACCATTATTAAATGTCATTCTGTTTTTTTCATATATACTCTTCATGTATATAAATGTGTGTGGGCTTACTATATGCTCACATACATATACATCCATAAATTATCTGCTCACAGAAAATTTCTGACTTATTCTCTCTCACTTATATTTTTTTATAACTGTTGTTTTTAAACTTTTGCATCTTACCACATCTTTCAACAAGATTCTCTGTAACAGGGCATTTCTGCCTCTGATAATGGTCAAACCAACCTATCAGCCCAAGCTTATCTGGCAACTTTCTCTCATACACTCTTCTAAAATAACTTTTCATAGGGAAAAGCAACCAACTTACAATTTGTGGTCAAAACCAGTTAGTGCCTTGTGAATTTTAGTTTTCTTATTACACCAGAAATAGTTGCATCTTTACTAGAAATAGTTGCATTTTTTTCTATTAATTTCAGGCTTCGGTTTTCGTTTTAACATTGACTATCATTTGGATATCAAATGAACAAAACTTGCTTTTATGTGAACGGTAAAGATATCATCTATCTTTAAGACAATACCTTATCCTAGTTCTATTAGTGTACTTGTGATATGTTGGTTTGCCTCTACAAGTTAGTCTTTGTAATTTGAAAATTCCACTGCAAGTATTCCTTGTACTTGTATAATGACAAATATTGTAAATAGCCCAAAGCAGTCATCAATCCAGTAATTTTAAAGATTTTAGCCAGTTTCATCTAAAAACTTTGTTTAGAATTAAAATGGTAACAAACCTGATTATGTATCAGTACATAACCAAAATTTCAGATTGACAAGGAAAAACAGGACCCCTAGTTTTGGTTTTCATTCTTATTTTTTCCAATTCAGTATATATATATATATAAAAAAAATTAACATTAATACAGAAGGCTTTGTTGTAATAGTCCTAATATAATACAGTCTGGGGTTTCATATTTTGCTGTATTAATATTACTTGTATCGCTCTGGCTTGCTTACTGGTTGTCATCTTCAGTGTTGATAGGACACAGAAAAGGTTATTCACTGTTAAAGTTGTTAGAAATGCATTCCAGGAGGCTAGGAATAACCAGTAGGTTATGGAAACAGTAAGGCTAATCCAAGGAGTTTCTGGGTCTACATGTACAGTGTAAAACTTCTACCTTCATAGAAATCAGCAGCATTGCCACCTACACCCTGGACCCATAATTTGAAGTAGCCTCAGAGAGAAGTATATAACTAAAACTAGCATCCTTCTAATCAGAAGATAAACCTGTGACAGTGGTAAAGGTTTGAATAAGGTAGGGCATTTAAAAAATCTTGAATCAACAAGTTTTTGAAAGAATATGCTGTGCTGGGTACTCAACTGTTTCATGGATTCTTACAAAATTCTTTTTGTCCGTGACTTCCAGATACCTTATTCATCAGCTTCTACTTCACAATTCATCATAGCTAATAATAGATGAAATGAGTGGAAAAATAATCAAAGCTCTAATGACAAGAGGAAGTATCTGAATTACTCCAATAGATTATCCTGTAGATTGACTTGGCTAGCCATTAATTTGGATAAAAATGATTTTCTCCTTTCTCAACTTATTTTTTAATGGGTTACAGAAAATTAGAAGCAGAAACACTATAGTGATGACCTCTGATCTTTTCTAGTTGTAGTTCCTCTAACTCTTGGCACAGAATAGTTTTGTTCACAGCAACCCAATACCTCAAGGTCAAACACTTCTAAACTTAAGGAGTTCAGTAAGGTAAAGCTGTTTTACTAAGCTTTAAGACCAACAAGATCAGATTAGAACATCTCTGGGCTAAAAGCCTCAATCCGAAGTGGACTATAGTTTATCAGAGGCAAAGCTGTGCTCATGAATGACATCCAAACAGTCTCTCCAGTCCGTTGCTGGAAGAATTGTTAGATTCTTCTAGGATCTGCTTAAATTAGAGCATGTGCAAACTACTCCATCAGCTCAAATGTTCAGTGAGCAGCTTGCCTCACAGCTCCTTTACAACAGATTTCTCCCTGGCAAAATGAAATAGCAGCAGATAAACGTTTACTTCTTATAACAGCAGTGGAAGAAAGTGAGAAAAAATTACAGTATTTGGACTTGAGCAGCTGGGTGCAGCTTGTATCTTCCCTTATTACAGCCTGTGTTTTGCAATAAAAAAGGCATAGAAATAACTATATCTAAGAATAGTGTCAATGCAGAGATAAACTATAATGACAAACTGTGAGTAGAATAAGGAACCTCTGCTTAGGAGTTTGTCCAAAAACTAAATGAAAGAAACTTTTGCTAATTTATTTATATTAGTTTGAAGTCTGGCACTATTTTAATCCTATATCTGAGCAGAAAGAGAACAGTTTGCGTAATAGGACTTCAAATACATTTCTCAAAACCTAACAAAGATTTGGTGTCATGTCAGGTGTTCTAGCCTCATTGTAGACCCTCTACAGCCTGCTAAAGGGTACTTTTATTATGAGTATCCAACATGAAAAGGTCAAATAGAGCTTTTTATCAGGATTTATCAATAAATTCAGTCAGAGGCACATGACTAGCTCAGTTAAACAAACCACAAAGTCTCGAGTATATACCAAGAGCTCGGGAAGTGTAATATTCTTCATATATTTGATCTCATATTCTCTTATTCATGAGCATGTGTAAATATAGTTAGATAATTGTGATTCCAGATGTGTTATAGAAGTCTCATTTCTGAAATGAAGGTGCCACAATAACATTAGTTATTCATCCCTGTGTGAGCCTGTAAAATAATCACTGGAAGCATTTCTTTCTCTCAGCTATTTAATTTTACTTTACCTCTGAGAATGAAAGGAGGGATATTTTAAAGTATTTTCTTGATACACAAAAGGAAAGTTCAAAGTCCTGTCCCAGGTCATTCCTTTATGCACTCCTTTGCCTTCTAGGAAATGTCACTGCTCACAGGAAATTTTTGCATTGTAATATACAAAAGCAGGGCAGTGTTGCATAACAAGCACACTGACCCTGTCCTTTGCTCTCTTCGCTGCTTTTCTATTAGAAATCCTTATCTTCAGATGTTACAGAGCCTCAAATCCTGATTTCCAAAAGATAACATAAAATTCAAGCAAGGAGATAGTGACCTCCAATTAGGCTCATGTTAGAACAGAATTCAATAATAAGAGAGTCTGAGACAAAGGTTCGCTGAAGACTGATGCAGGACGGAAGAATTAGCCTCCCATCAAGACAAATAATACAATAGGTGCTAATTATTCTGCTTGATGCATTGCCCAAGACACTTGAACACCTTCTTAAGAACTGCAGTATGAAAACTTATCTAAAATGAAGTGTCTCCTTATCCTACTTTATCTTAAGGCAAAGATGGGAGAAACTAACAAAAAGTGTGTCTAAGTAAATACCATTTTAGAAAGTCAGAACTGAAGTTGTTGTACTAATAGAATATCTATATAATTTCTAAAAAGTAAGGCCTATTGATGATATAGTAACTATGTGTTCACATTACAGCAATACAATCCTGCTGCTGCAGAGCTAACCACAACTATTTGCGTGCTACATGGAACACAACAAAACTAATTTTTAAATCATTTATGAATCATATGGACAAAGCACACAAAGGCTAACAGCCATGCTGGAAATGCCATTAATGAACATGATGATTTATTCTTATTATTGTATTTAATTCTTATTCCAGATCCTTTTCTGAACTTCTCCAGTCAAATCTGGGGTTTGTGGGTGCGTGTATTAAGGTAAGAATAACCAGTAAAGAGATGGAAGTCATAAACTGCATATAGTATATAACGCTTCCTGTAAGCATTTTTGCTTTTAGGAAGCCCTCAGTCTAGATCACTCCTTGTGAAAAGAACAAGTATCAGCAGCTAAATCAAGTTAGCAAAAACCCAGGTTCCTGCAGTACGTGGTGACAATGATGACAACCTTTTCTTGAAGTTACTGTGAAGCCACGCCCCAACATGGAGCTACAGGAAAAAGGGGGAAAACTCCTCCAGTTTCACTGCCGTGACACCTGGTGTGTAGTCCTCTGTCTACTTGTCATTACTAACAACCCTGCAATGCTAACATTATTAATAACAGTGTTAACACATTGCTAATAGGAATCAAATTTTCTGTAACATACAGTAATATATACAAGATGAGATAATGCTGTTTACTACCGAAAAAAACCCTTAATTCTCTTTGTAGAATAAAATTACTTTTTTAATAACCAGGAAAAAAAAAAGTTATCAGGTGTTCAATTTAACCCTCATTTAAAAGTGATAACGTACATTAGGCTAAACTACACTCCTGCCTTTGATACAAATACACAGTACTAATCAGGGATGTTGCACATTAAAATAGTTTCTTTTCCCCCCATCCCAGGGCATCTCTCTCTTTGCTGGAAGGGAAGCTTCACTCTCAGTGACTTTTGTAATTTGTAATATGAGGTGTTATTCCCTGCCTCAGAATTTGTCTACTGAACTATAAGAAGAACACTCTTAAATCTCAGCAATTCAGAGAGGCTAAGCACTGAAAATAATGCCATGCCAATTCCTGATTCAAATAGACTGCGTGGCGAATTCAGTCTTGCTGATAACATTGTTTGTGGTATGCTCTATATTGCATTATCAGTGTCTTCAATACTTCCTTCTCTACAGTCAAGCGGATGGACAACGAACTGCATTCCACACCGCGTGAGTGTGATTTATTTCATAACTATGAGTGTCCTACTTCTATATTTCCATGTATTTCGGTGTTGTATTTTCTGTTGCAAAATGGCTCAAGTAAGCATCAGAAAAAGATTTTTTTAAAAAGAAAAAAATTCTCCCAGCCTCTTATACAATACTATACCAACTTCAGTTGTATAACAAGGAGTGTGTTTTCCAGGCGGTTAGCTAAGTGTTTCTATAGGAGAGCAACAAAGGATAAATTCATCAGGACTTCATTAATTTATTCCCTTTTGATCCTGAATGATTTCAAATCAGGGAGATATTGAAAGGTTCCCATCATGACCCTTTATTTCAGTTACTTTTAGGTCTTTTTTTCCTTTATGGATTCAGATAGCTGAAAAGAGAGTTGCCTTCAACCAAATGTAGTATTATTGCCACTTCCAACTAAAAACACAAGGAAAGCACTTCTGATTATAGATATTTTATAAACTATTGTTTCATGAAGACAGGCTGAAAGATGAAAGAATTGGAAAGAAAAGGCATCAAGGAAGTAGCAGACACCGAGGTCTGCTTCAGTAACATGACCCTTGGGATGAAGTAAAAGAAAGAATTTGGGGGCTAAGCTAAAAGTATAGAATGTTAGAGCAGAAGAGGAAATAAATTGTAAGCAACTTGTCAGAGAAACAGTCATTGGTATATTCTCAGTAAGATTGCATCAGCTTTTCCAATTTTCATGCCTTACTCTAACAACTTGTAGGTCTGGTATTTTGATTAAACCACATAGAAGCAAAGCAGTAATTTGATTTTCACTTCCTGTCTATGGCCTTTTTTCCCCCTGAATCTTCCACCATTCTGAATTAGAAATACACAACTAGGAGTCTCCAGTACTACATAATCTGCAAACAGATTGGCTTAATCCTGCAATCTTGCTTTCTTGACACAAGCTGTGACCGCTGTCCTAACACAGTCTCCAGACTATCAGCCAAACCTGTGCTCAAAATATCCTTTTCTCTTCCCTTCAAGACTCCATCATTTCCACTGTCCCTTGTCCATCCTTCTTTGTTTTCCTGTTACTTTCTAACATACAGCTTAATCTTTTGTACTGCTCCTTCATTTATATCTGAAACATCTACCACCATCCATGATTATGGCTTCTATAAAGACCAACTAGCATTAAGACTAGTACAAGAAGCAATACAGAAGACTAAAGGTGAAAGCTAAAATGAACCAAAGAAAAGTAGAAAAGTCCACAGACAAGTTTGCTGGGGGTTCAGAAAAAGCTATTATTTACTTTAATTTTACACTATGCTTCCTAATTTTAATTAAAAGAAACGTTGCAACATTTGATTTCATTAAATTCCAGGAATCTAATGGAAAAGGTTTAGCAACTCACTAAACATATCCAGCTACATGTGTGTTTGATAGGTTTGGGAAAAAAGATGTAACTTTCCTGTTGAATCTCCATGATCGCTAAAAGAAGTTCTGTTTCTTGTAATTCATCCAGTTTTCCTGCCCAGTAAATAAGGTTTATGAGCACAATAAACTGCTTATTTTTCCAAGTTATGAAACAAATATACAAAAAGACAAATCTGGGTCCTGGTGAATAAATATATTATTAAGAGCAGTCATGAGATATTTTTTCACTTATGTTAGTAGTGTACAAAATTTGCTTACTTTCATCAAAACATCTATATAATGATGAAAGAAACAAATCATAATTTTCTAATTGAAAACTGTGAGCTACGAAGCCTACACATACTTTGTTTTGATGAATACTGACACTGTATGAGAGGGGCAAAAAAAGAACAGATGTAATCAACTCTATTGCAGTTCAGTAATAAAATGTAGGTGCCTAATAAAGGTACTTCAATCCACTTACGTTCCACAAATTCTGCACTGCAGCTTTCATTTTCCATAGACTGATAAAATATCATTTAGGACTGACATTTTGAACTTAGTTTTTTAATATTTATATTGTATATTTATATTGTATATTTAAAAGCTAATTAATATACAGGATTACTCACTGAAGGCAGGATTAGATATTTAAATAATTTCTCTTCTGGTTTGACGTGCCCATTTAGAGATACAAAATCTTATTTTTAATAAAAAAGAGAATGGATAACTATTACACCTCCCTGAAATAATAAGCAAAACAACAGGTTTAAATTTGATGTGTGAGATTCAAACTTTGTAAACAAATATGCTGCCACAGTTCAAAAATATATCATATCAGATGAAATTGGGAATTTTCAGTGTGATAACAATTCTGTCCCTGCAATTCTCAGTTATATCCAAGTTACTAACACAAGGTCCCCAGCTGATTTGCATCAGTGGGAAAAGATTGCTATCACATGACTCTTAAACAGGGACTCACAGAATGATGACGCAAGGCTTTGAATATAAAATTTTATCTTGTTCTTGTACGTCTGGTCAGGGTTCATACTTGAGCCTAATGTTTCTTATTGACCACACTGTTCTATACAAATTATGCAGCTATGGCTGCAAACATTCTTAAAATAAATAATGGAGATACAAGGAATAATTACAGGTATCATGAGGTGGCACAAAGGTGATAAAATACAGTCATCACAATCACTGTACTTATATATAGCAACTAAAAATTGTATAAGATCTACACAGGCCTACCTAGGCTCACAATAATATATCACACAAGTGATACATTAATTATTAACTCAATCCTTTTGTCTTTCACTTTCATGACAGTTTTAGTTCCATATGAGTGATAGAACAGTGTATGTTGAGTTCTAAGAGATTACTGCAAGTATTTTTGAAAGATATTTTTATATTAAAAATATACTCGAAGTTTAAAAAGTAACCAATCAAGCAGCAAGAGATTTAAGGTGATGAGTAAGGGTTTTTTTCGTTTATGACCCTGACGTACTGCAAGTAGGGGCATAACAGGCAACTGAGTAAAGCAAGGAACCCAGTACTCCTGAAGACTATTCCCAGTCACAATCCTTTGCTGTGTGGCTTTAGGAAAGCTCTCAGGTAAG
>JAVJGJ010000062.1:26197131-26302747 GCA_035590215.1 Microhierax caerulescens
GATCTGTTCCACACAAGTAGAGGGCTCAGAGGTATGTGAAATATCCCAGCTACTTTATGTCTGATCACAGAGCTTGTAGCAAAAGAATCCTGTCCTGCAGCTTGCTTCGCATTTGGGTATAAGTGAAA
The DNA here is from genome assembly GCA_035590215.1 of Microhierax caerulescens. Lineage (NCBI taxonomy): Eukaryota > Metazoa > Chordata > Aves > Falconiformes > Falconidae > Microhierax > Microhierax caerulescens. The sequence continues at coordinate 26,197,260 of JAVJGJ010000062.1, forward strand.
GAAAAAAGGACAAAGGAGCGTGAACGTGGGCAGGCTGCTCCAAGGTGTTCTGAGGTGATGTAAAATACATGGGTTTAATGCAAAAATAAAATTACATGGTTTTAATGTCATGTTATATAACCTCCTTTTGTCAATGCAACTGATTCCTTTGTTTAAATGAGTTCCTTTATTTAGGGAAACAGTGCACACAAACAAAATCTATGGGGAAGCAACGTTATTCATCTGACCACGTTTAGCACTTTAAAGTTAAGATGTGCTAGGATTACAGGAGTAATTTTACATTATTACAGATCTTGATTTATCACTAAATAGGGCTGCCTTAAAGGGGACAGGTCTTTCTGGGCTTTCCCAGTGTTGTAATTTTTTCATGACCTGTGTAATAATGACCCATTAGTAATTTTGTCTACAAGAACAGATTTCATTTGGTATCTGTGTAAGCAAGAAAAAAAAAATGCATATTCACATGTTTTGAATTTCATCACCTTTAAATAGGAACTCTGTTAGTCCAAATACTATTTTAACCTAATAATTTAATATTCACAAGCCACTGCAGCAAGAATGTATGTACAAATGAACTTTGCCTTATCCTCTGATTCTGCTGTCAAGCTCTTAGAGCACTGAGATACAAGTTTTTATTAGACTTTCACCTTACCTGCTTTCTGCATTTTTGACAGCTTCAGGGTGTTGTCAGCTTTTACCTCTTCCAGAGTTCGTAAACCCATTCTGTACCACTTCTCAGATGTCTTCACTCCCACTCCAAAGACTGAAGTAAATTGCTAAGGTCAGTAAAAAAGGACACATTTCAGTGTTGTTCTCTATAGCAGCAGTGAATTAACAGTAAGTAGGTATAACAATGAGGTTTCACAGGGAAAACACTAAGCAGAGTTTATCCTATACTGAGGGTAAATAATACTGTAACAGATTCAGCTTCCTTTCTTTGCAGCTGCATTGAACAGATGATTGGGTTTGTATGGGGACAGATCTCATTAAAATGAAATCTAAACAATAATACAGTAGCAGCCCTAGCATCTTTAAGTGTTTTACCAAAATGCACACTTTCAGCTAATGCTTGAAATAAGGACAGTATTTTTTTTTTACTTCATTTCTTGATAGAAATGCAAACAATAATGTGAAGTAGCTGGATTGCCTTGCACTGGCTTCATAGAATAAGAGATGTCTCAAGACTACCTTCCTAATTTGACTGATGTTACAATTTTGTATTATATGCACTACCAGCTCTCAGTTGTACACATAACATTGGTGTTGCAGCACTCCTGAGAGATGGCATCAGTAGGAACCCTGCAGCTCCTGAAATTCTGCACCAAGGGCAGTGGTGCGTGGAAACAGATGGTAAGTACATCAAGACAACTAATCTATTCTTATACTGCATTCTATAAAACACATGTTTGGAGCTCACACCCAATATTGTTTTCCAAAATGGGATAAAATTTCAAGTACAAATTATAATTTTTGTTTGCCTGCATATTATAAACAGTTTTACAACCCTTCAGTCCCCACAAGTCAAGCTAAATTCCTATATGTCTTATTTGGAGCACAGATTATTTTTTTTCCAGTGGGTAAAATAGTGAAAATGCCCAAATCTACCAGTCTCCGAGGTTTTAGTATGGTTATATTCCATTTATTCCAAAAAAATTTTGTTCTCTAACTTATTCCCAAGCAAAGGATGTAAAGCAAAAATGTCACAGTTGTAAAGCATTATTCAGTGGATCAATATATCAGATGAACAGTGATATGAAAGCATGAGGGAAAACTTTCATGCTTGCCCAAAAGCACGTTCTTTATGTTCAGTTTGTCAATACTGAAGCTCTCAATAGTTTCTTTGTACTTTTATAGAATTCAGTGAGTAGCTGTGTAAGACACGAATAACTGCTGCTTTCCATTGAATCTACGACCTCTGAATTCCAACCAAGCTAGCTTTATTTTGTGTTTTTCTAAAAAGATTAACTCCTTGGAAATAATTAAGATAAAAGAGAAAAATTTAAATCTTGGATAACGTTACATTTACACTGCATTTCATATCTAATGGATGAAATTACCTACTCTTTGTCTGAATCATGGGTAGATTGTTATCTTTGAACATTTTTGCTAGTGCTAAAACATTTTCAAATCAATCTATTGCTGGGTTTATAATGATTCCAAGAAACTTAATATTGGGATAGAGAAATAAAGAAAGCAGAGTCTATGCCACTATGCAAATTTTCACAAAAAAAAAAAATCCATATTTTTCTTCCCACACTAAGATCTATAGTTATTCAGTGTATTTATAGATGTCAATACAGAGACACTGCCAGAAGTGCAGCATGAGTAGCAGGTAGCCCATTTCTTCAATTGTGTATGTGAGCATTACTCTTTTTCAGCTGGTGAAAGTGAATTAGGTGAACTTGTTCTCTCTGGCATCCACCTCCATAAGGAGGCAGACTGACCCTGTCATTCATGTACCCCACATCTAAAACATAAGACAGTACAATTTCAGTTTTTTAGTAATTGTGGTCCTGGAACCAGCAAAGACCTTTTAAATCATGATGACTGATTTGCAGCATTTATCAGAACCACACTAAACAGTAAAATGTACAAATTCACTGACATTATGGGATTCTTCTTGGCTTTCTTAGAAATACCTGAAAAAAATCAGGAAAAACTGGCTGCAGTCGATTTAGCTAAAACATAGAAACTGTGCTCAGCTAACAAAAGCCCACATAAATGGCTTTTAATTTGCCATGTGGAACAAGGCATAAAGCATATTTGACAAAGTGTGTCCCCTGATAGGTTTTATTCTAACCTCCAAGAAATGTCCTTAAACCCTGAAACATAGGATTTAATGGCTGACCGTCAATCTTTATTACCATTAGCAAGCAAGCCTGGTTCCTGAATCCTGCTATATATGTGAATCTATACCTCTTTTCTGAACGTTGCTGCAGATGGCATCAACAACTGTCTCGTTGTCCCTGTATTATAGGTCAGAAAGAAAGGAAGAGCCTTTTGATAGCTGGCGTAGAAGTTAGTAACGTGGGGGAGCATTAAACAGTACCAGTCATTTTAGTCTCTATTTTATTTTTTTCTGAAGGCACAAATAGGATATTTTTTTTTTTTTAGATTAAATCTGCAGATAAAATTGGAAAAAAAATATTTTTCCAGTATATGTTTTTCCAGGGGAAAATTCACTGAATATTTAAGAAATGGGAACTGCAGTATTTATGAGGTTTAGGTTGCTTGTGTCACACAACTCGAAGTGTGACCATAATTCTGAACCTACAATCTGCCTAACAAAGAAACATCTCCAGTTTTTCTTCTGCCTCACACAAGAGAGAATTAGAATAGATCTGACTCATTTTCTTCACCTGGTATTTTCGAAACACTAGAATAAGATGGTGTAGCATTATAATGATAATCAACTGAGGAAAAAATAAATCTTACATTGAGTTAAATTTATAGCAAAGAGTATGCATTATATTAGTTTTCAGGAAAAAGATTTAGTTCAAGCTTAAGAGCAACTGTGTATGCATCACATTAATTATAAAGGTAACAGATTTCACTGCTGTTCCTTCTCTATCACAGGCTCTCTCTCTCTTTATTCAAGACTTTTCTTTCTTACCTATACTTGATATTGGATGTTCTTTTATAATAAAACTATGGTGATGTATAAGCTCTACTAAAGGGAGGGAAATTTTGAAACAACAGCAACAAACCTCAAAAAATTTACCTTAAATGACTTGTACCGTTCATTATTTAACACTTCTTCAACTCTAGAACTCTCTCCTTCTTCAATAATCTCCTAAACAAAGAAAAATGTTAATTACAAAAAAACAATCAAGACTACAGTAAGATTTAGTAAAATAATCTAAAAGAAAGTCTTATCAACCTGTAGAAACATGAAGAGTACCCTTAGCAAGCATATTGTTTTATTCCAGTAAGATCAAATTCTTCAATCCTTTTTGAGACAGAAAATTATTGAAGGATGAAGGAGAAACTGGAACCACAGAATAAATTTCACAGCACTTATTTACTCATAAATTTACTCAAGGATGAAGTAGAAACTAGGACGATGGAATATACTTTGCAGTACTTATTTACTCATAAATTCACAGCCAGAAAGCAGTTATTCATCATAATTTATCACTGAGTTGTCCTGAAAATTAGATTTCATTATTTGGTTGAGTTTACTTCCCTTAAAAGTAAGAGCATTGTAAGAACAGATATATTTTTTTCTTGAGCATACAGTTCCTTCAGCCTTGCTGATAAAACCCAAAATACAAACCCAAAAAAATCCAAGCCCAAAAAAATCCAACACCGAAACAATACAACCCCAAGAAATCACCCTATTTTCTGTGGGATCATAACTGAATTGCCAGTCCCCAGGTAGCAGGTACAAAGAGCACTTCAGAGGCTACATTCTGAACTGGTAGAGTGAAGCAAATGAGGAGCCAGAGTGAAGCACAACAGCCAGCAATGACCTCTCCAGAGAGCTGAGACCCCCAACCAGCTGCCTGCTGGAATAACAGCACCTGAGATGCGGGGTCTTGAAAAAGGCTAGGAATTAAAGAAAAACACAGAGAACACTCAAAGCTCAAGTAAGAACGCAAAGTTCATCTGTCAAATAGGTAAAAGGCTCTACTATAACTCATAGCAAGGTAGGATTTAACCTTAAAGTCCTAAATATTTACCATTTTGCAGAAATAATATTTCTAATAAAGTTTTCAGGTAAGCAAAGTGATGTTGCCGAGGGCCGAATTCACATGAAAAAAACTACTAAAAAGTTAACCTGTCACATCCAAATCAAAGTAAGCCTTTAAAAATTATATACAAAGGTGATAATGCATGATTTAGTAATTTCTATTTATTCATTAGTTAACTTCATTCCTAAGGGTAGAGGTTCTATGACAGAACCTTATGTTACTAAAAAAGGTTTCCAGAAATCATTGTGTTCTTACTAAAAAGGATAATATAATGTCATTACAGGAAATACAGAAGGCTGCATAAATACACAGAGATATCAATGCTGCACCCTGTGACCTCTAAAAATAGATCTGTAAAAGAATCAACTGGCAGATAATTCAGAGGTACGTTACCTCAATGACATCTCTGACTCTGTCTCCCATGCAGGGCAACCCTTGTATATCTTTCATTCTGGTTACTGGAAATGGAAGACTTTTCAGGACAGAAGCTGCCCTCAGAAATTCCAGGCAGAGTATTTCACTTTCTTTGAACTCATAATTTTCAGCCATTATCTCAAATGAATCCTGGGGAGGCGTAGAAAAAAAGTTAAAGGTTAATAAAAACGTAAACTATTCAGTATACTCCTTAGAAAGATTACTTTGTATGCTAATTCAAGAATGATTTTTTTATACTAAGGTGAAAAGATAGAGTTCATTGAAAAAATTCAGCATAATTTTTAAACCACTTGAAATTTTCTAGGTATCACAAAAATTGTACTTTAGAGGCAAATGTGGGAAAAGATTCTGATCTGTAACAAAGCCAAACTTTAAAATCTTTTGTGAGATACACTTTCCATATTCTGTGCAGATCTAATAAATCAATGTGAAATATCACCATAATTTTTAGAATTGTGCCCAAACACAAGCAATCCAGCAGGTCAGTACGTGACATCTTCATTTTCAGACACAACCAAATAGGAGTTTGTGACAATACTGGAAACCACCTGCTTCTTTTTGAACTGGCAGCTATTCTTTTATTTAGTAATTTAGGGAACAAACTCTTTTTCCTCATCTTTCAGATGTGTAACCTATGCAAATAGAAACACATTTTCTTTATGGTTCTCCAGCTATCCATGGCTTGGTGTATTCAACATTGCACTCAATACTACCCAGAGACTGCCAGTACAATTTTTTTTTTTATTAACTATCCATAAACCATTTATGCAGCTTTGAAGTCTCCCCCCTCCCAGAAAATAAATACATAAATGTGTGTTTGTGTATATATATATATATATATAAATAAAAATAGGAGCAATTTTTAGAAATGCAATGCAGGAACAAATCACACAGTGGCAGAGAAGAGAGGCAGTTCTTTTTGTTTCCCACTGCAGAATACTGTTTTGGGAGAGAACAAATACCACCAAAAAAAAGTTTGTAAGTAACTTAAGAAAAGTAGTTGTGAAGGCTTGCAGCTGGAAATCTGAGTTCTTAATGAAACATTGCATAAAACCTCAAAAATTTTCAAAACCACAAAATTAACTGGTTTCTTCAGAGATGTTTAAGAGATCATTTCCAGAAGAAACTTTCACTGTTCAAAATATTTATGTAAAATGCATCCCACACCTGGCTGTTTGGGATGCTGCTGTGCACCATTCAAATGGCACAGACCACAAACAAGCCAGCCTTGCAAGGCTCCCGTACCCCCCCACTGTGTCCTGAACTTCTGCTGGAGATCCCGTTTCTTACTCCCAGGCCAGTCTCTCAAGAGCAGCTAACAGATCCCAGCCCCGTGTCCCACTACATCAGTTGCTGCACATCTTTCCTGTTTCCCAGCTTATTCCTGTTTCTTCTTTGACCCATGAGGCACTACAAAATAACAAGAAGTAGCTGTCCGTGTGCATCTGCCTGCAATTATCACTTCACAGAGCTGTAGTCCAAGTGTCTGTCCAGAAAAGTTTTTGAAATAAGGATGAGTAACACCCCGTGATACAGGGATCAAGAGACAAACAACTTACTAGAACAATGACTGCGGTGAATAGTAGGAAGGATTAAGATTAAACAGCTTTTCCCTGCCCTCAGTGCTTGTGGGATTACTGTTCACATTTAGGCTCAGATTTCATTTCATTTGTAATTAAATGTATCATTATATGGTTTACAGAAAAATAATTATAGATTTTGCTATGATTTTTAACTTGGCATTAATGCACTTTGTACTGGGAGATAAAGCCAAGTAAAAACCAGCAGGCCCTGCACATTCTAAATGCTACATGCATATCATCTCTGGGTGGACTGCAGTCACTTCCAAGCCTGCTAACTGACATGACAGCAAATCCAGTAAAGTCGTCTCTTTATTATATCCGTGGAATTGAGAACATCATCTGTCACATATCACCTATCTGCAACAAAGGAATACAGCCTGAGTTAAACAGCAATGAAAAGATTTTACTTGAGCTACAATCATTTAGGTCATTAAAATAGAACAACTTCTTAAAATTAAACGTACCTTTCATAGCAAATGTATATTATTTACATATTACATTTGTTTCATCAGTTCTAGAAAAATACACTGATAGGTTGCTTCATTCAGATTATAAATATTACAGTTGCACTAAAGCAAAATGAAAGTTTAAATCAAAGTCTTGAAGAAAACATTCTCTTTACTGATCATAGGATTTGCAAAATTTTCCTCTTTCAAATAAAAAATAGGAGATATTCGGTTTGTCAGTGTCCCTTTAGAAGAAACAGGTAATTCAGCTGACCAAAACCACCCCACTTTCCTTTTCTCTTTTTCCTGTGCCATGTTAAAGTGTATTAAAATAATTAATTAGGACTTAATACAGAGAATTTGCTTTGGTTTATATCACCCGCATAACTTCACTCCTTGATCTCTCTACAAATCAGTCACCTGTCGTCTCTCTTGCTGGAAGAATCCTCCCCTTAGCTGCATATTTATTTATCAGCTACTCTGATTAGTAAGTGCTGTGCAATTCCATTTTCATAACATTTCATGAAAGACCTCTTGAGAGAGAAAGCTGTTTAGCAAGATGCTTGATCTGGAAGTTTCTACTACTATTTACATTTGACGGGCCCTTGGGTATAAGGAATCAAAGAAAGGGGGGAGAACGCTCCTTGGGGGGTAGTGGAGAGGGAACCACAAAAAATATTCTATTACAAAAATAGCGCACAAAACATCAGCTTCCTTACAGCTATCTTTAAAACTCCTGCAGTGGCTAATTGTCAGATTTATCCAATTGCTCTTCTTTTGTCTTTTCTTCCACATTTAAGACCTTTATTTGCTTGACAATTATATTGTATTTGATTACAAATCCTTTCGGCTAAAGACAGGTGTACATTATAGTTCCCATTTAGAAAGAAAACTAATGCAGAAAAGGGGGGAACTACCGATGTGAGGTCACAAGAAACACGGATTCATCCCAGTTCGCATACGGAAGAAAAAACACAGCATACACAGTACTGCAAAGTAAATGGGAAAATATATTTCACAAGTGGGATGACAAGAGTGAGATGTTTTCCCAGCTGTGGATTTTTTTGGATGTTGTCCCAAGTTCTTTTTGTTCTTTATCAGCTTCAAAGGTTCTTTCTACTATGCAGTAGAAGATGCCAATTCATGCTTTAAGTGAGGTTTACAGTTCCATTCACAAAATTATGATTACTTTTGCTTTCTTTTTCTCTCTTTACAATCTGTGCACATGAATACCCCAGAAAGCAGTGTTTGGCAAGAAATTTCTTACTCCCATTAACTTTAACTAATCAGGGATTAATCAGGGGACAGAATCAAAAAGGTATAGTTGCTACCTTCTCGTTAGTCTCTTGAGAAAAAACATAGACAGAAAACAGCTCTCATCAGTACCTGCTCAGTCATACGTAGTAATGACAAAGACTGGCAAAGTTATCTTCTTGATTAGGAGGCTGAAACAGTCCAGGGATGTTTTTTCTCACTCCCAACAGGTGGCCTTTCACATGCACATTTAAATAGATGTATTCTATGCTGAAAAATCAGCCATTGTGATAAATGTGTCTGCATATACCAGCACCACTGCTGTTTTAGAGAGGTGAGCCGTGTCACCACCATCATTGAAAGAGATAATCACATGTAAAATTTTACTCAGAGGCTGTTGACAGTCAATGAGAAAATATAATCAAAGCATTTTTATCACTCTAGTTTGCATTTTTCAGTGTTTTCCCACCTTGGTGAAGCTCATTAAACTGTTTTAAATAAACAATTAAGTAATATTGAATCTTCATTATTCCCTATACAAAACATCGCCTGCAAATGCTGCAATTAATTACAGATCTGTCTTCTTATATAAAACTGCTTTTGACGTTCTTTTTGATAAAATCTTTCTGCTTTAAAAAAAAGAAAGCAACTGATCTCTAAGTGGAGTTGCCATGTATTGAATATTATAGTTCATACTGAATAATATTTCAGAGGGGACAAGCACACAAAACTCCTATATTAGCTGAGAAAAAGCTAGTAATCTATTAGATCTATGGTGAAATCTACTTACGGTGATATAAAAAGGAAAGTTACTTACCCCTCAGTTATTCTAAACCTCCATATTTCTTACATTAAGCACCTCGCTATCTTTTTATCAATGAGATCAATACTCAGATTACCTGTTTAAAAGGTACTAGTTTAAGAAGAAACTAAATATCTAGAGATTTCTAACAGGTGGGATTTTCATAATTTCTGGGCTGTTCTGCAGGGGCTGCTCTAATTAAATGTGAAAAATAGCTGGGCTAAATTTCAGTTCTTCAGTTATTGCAAATTTTCCATCTGTACCTGAAATTGTGGAATGTATGTTGGTAAGACTTGGACTATAGAAAAATTTGGGGATGGAATAGACTTCAAGACTGCAGCAGGCCAGATACAAAAGTACACAAAGATTTTGTTGAATTATCTTAAAAATAAGGAAGAAGATGGATACACTGACAGAATTTTTGAAGCTCATTTAATATCTGGTATTTAAGACCTAATAAGACAAAATATCATTAACAAAGTGAAGTTACCAGGAAGCATCTTGCAGATATAAAAAATTATAAATGCTAAAAATCACAACGCTGAAATCAATATAAAGCAAGACTCTCAACTAATATATGAGAACGATTCTCAGAAAAAAAACAGTAATCGGTAACGCTGTGCTAGTTTATGCCTGCTGAACTGCTAACTCAATAACCTTGAACACGAATATCAGAATATGAATAATCCACGCACATTCAGAAAAGCAAAAGAAGCTAATGGTCCCATGTTATGCTTCATACTATCCTGCTCATTTCAACAAGATCGTCAGAGTAGTTCCATCACTACTTGGAAAACAGTCTTTAATAACCTCAGATCAAGACTCTGTGAGAACAGACATCACAGTATTACACTATCAAGTATATATTTTAAAACTAATCTGTTTCATGGAGAAAGCATTACAGCAGCAGCGTCATGGACAGGACACTGCTTATTCACTTGTCTACAGCTACTGCTCCTCTGCTGTGTGACCTTGGAAAGCTGCTTGAGACCTCCCTGCCACTGTTTTCCTTGTTATCTTTCATTTGCGGTCTATTAGGGCTATGAACTCTCCAAAGCTTGGATTGTCTTTTACAATGTGTGTAAAGCATCTCTTATACAAAAGGCCTCTATCTTACTTGACCCTGCAAGTGCTACTGCGTCACAAATAATAAAAAAAATCCAACATACCATTGCACAGGTGAACTTAATCCACCAAAGTGTGTTAAACAAAAAATACCACCACAAAATCCTACATGATACCTGGTTGAAGAACTATTATACTTAGAGCAGCAATCTGAGATGAATTGCTTCTCCTCTCAGTCACTGTTTTCTACTTGAACTTTATTTATTAAGTTGTAATTCCAAAGGCTGGGTCCTAGTTCTCATCACAGTGCTGTTGCCAGTATTTGGTTTCCATTCAAAGTGATTTTAAAGAGATCTAGAACAAACCGTTCATTCAAATAATTTTCTTCTCTCTTTACACTCCCCAGTGTAAATCCTAATTTCATGTGTCAATGGGAAGAGACATAGGGCATATGAATACCTTTTGTATACACAGAGATAAATTAAATATTTTCAGGTGCTTATTTCAAGGACAATTAAGCAATTGGAGCCAATGTGTAGTGTTGACTAAAGTCATTATCAAATAAAAGATCCATTTTTGTCCAATCTGATTTCTCTTTTTTTTTTTTTAAGTCTGAACTGAAAAGCCCAATACTCACCCAAGTCCAAAGATTTCATCATGTCATCTTACATCAGCTGGAGAAACAAAAGAGCTGAGAGAATGAGGATAACAATAATAGCACAATGTGCACGATCTCAGGGTACTTGTATACACACTGTTACTAGAAATAGGTAGCTATTAGCTCCAGCTGCTCCTCATATTAATCAATAATAACCAGTTCATTTCTTACAACAGAAAAGAGTGGTACTCTTGAGAAGTTTCCATATTTTCCCATGTAATGTGAAAGAAAACAAGACAATTGTGGGAAAAGATTTGCTGACAGAGCATGAAAATGCAGTTAGTGTCAATCACCTAGCACTGCCCTAGATAAAAAACACAGTGTAATAAGAAACATAAAGTGCTAAATGTATAGTACCTGTATTAATGTGGCCAAACAAAGCAACATAGACTTGATGTATACATACAGATTTGTGTTGCTGAAAAATGCAGGTGTATTTATATTCTCTCTGCATTTTAAGGAGCACCCTCACACTTAACATTAAAAATTAGAAGAGATATTTCCTCCTTAGACCAAACCACCAGTTCATATTGAATAGGTATATCTCTCACATACATTTACAAAATTTGCAATTTTGATGTACTGCATGGAGAATTTTTACTGAAGCAAGCTACGTCAGTTACCACATGTTATTAAGGGTATGCATTTGGTTAGTGATTTTCTACCTATAAAGCTCCCAAGTTCATTATAAAATTAAAGTTCAGGTTCTCCTGAGGTCTGTTTTAAAAGGGAATAATAAGAAATGCTGGAGCCACTGGCATAACTGATACATGTTTCTGTAGGTAAAAAAGAAGAGAAACTAAAAAAAGGATTTTCCCCCCTGCCCTCTGACAGAGTAGAAAGGAAATCAGCATCTTTCCCATGCTAAACATCCACTTTCTCATTACCATGAATAAAAGCCAAAGCAGAGTAACATTCAGTAGCATTAGCAATAAGCCTCAAAATCACAGAACCATTTGCCTCTGACTTAATTAGTTTCTTCTGTAAGAATTAAATTGTATTTTTCTCACAGAAGAATGTCTTTCTGAATTTTATTGCAGTCTGGTATTAATATTCAAATCCAACAACCCCTTTCAGGCACAGCAGAATGGCTCCATTTATTTTACCACAAGAAAACACAATGCAGCCCCCAAGTGTATATTTTCAGTGGGAGAGGGAAAGGTTGGCTAGCTATTTACAAATGAGCCAGAGAACAATATTGTAATATTAAATGTTAATGTTATTATGGAATATAAGACAAACGCAAAGGAAGCATTCTAAGGTACAGCCTCTGGTGAAAATGATTTGCCCTTTTGTTTGGCTCCTTTAGCAATCTGAACAGTTCACAGTTCACCTATGGGGTCAGGGCTCTGCATTCAGGTTCATTCCTGAATCATCCACATCAGTAAAGCCCCTGGCAGTGCTTCCCAGCCTACGTACCGTGAGGCCACATACGTGACCCAAAGACAGCTGCTTGAGGCCCCACAAGTCTGAAGCAGTGGTGATTCTCCTCCATGAACTGCCACGCAATGCCACCACCTCCTCCTGGGCCTGCAATTTGACATATTTGTCTATTCTTCACACAACAGGTCTTGCTACTACTCCATATATAAAAAAAAAAAAAAAATTTAGGTAGGATTTGCCCCATACTGAACATAATCATGAAACCTTCACATCTGCAGTCTTTGCCAAGCCTTCTGTAGCTTCTTCCATGATGTAAAAGAGGTTTGTCACACCTTTCTGCAAGTTATTTTCTGGCTACTACAACAGAAAGGGACAGCTGAACACTGGATCTAGCGTGTTAAACCACCACACTGAGCTCTCATCAAATATCTCTGCTATTTAAATAGTCTTTGACGATAAAATACATACAGAACAGGACTCAAGATTAAAACTGATCACTAATTACCAATTTCTCCATAAATCAAGTCTCCAAAAATGTCTCTCCAAGAAATCAGGCCATTTGAGGCCTCACTGTACACACACCGCTGCCTACTAGTGACTGTTTTCCTGCTCTTCTGAGGAGACTGAAAGGTGTCAAATTTAACTACTTCTCTTTCTCAAACATAACTACTACTCATTTGAAAGAGGAATTTGACACAGGTTACCAGAACAAAGTCCAGTAAAAGGAAGGATCTGTGAGTTCACCCAAGAATGTGCAAATAATGGCTTTCCACCACTGTTACAGGCAAGATCAAAAAACATTATTTTCAAGCTAACCAAAGAAAACAGAAAATCTGTAAGAAAAAGGAATAAGCCTGGCTCAAAGAATAAAGTTGTTATAACAAAATACTACCATCAACACATAATTCAAGATGGTTTGGACTTAATTTTCAGGATGTACAGCATTGCGCCAGGGAAAATCTGTCATTTAATGGTTGGCTGCCCACAGCATGCACAAGTGAATTACACCAATGCCCGAGTGCATTTGTTAAGTGCTTACACTGAAAAGTCTGTAGGAACACTTTTATTTGAGAACGTGAATTACAGGCTTAATACAAGACTGACAAAACAACAGCAAAACTGAAACCCAGACTTCTGTGACGTTAAGGCAGACTAACTGGCAGGCCTCCAGGGAACAGGCCAGCTCCTGTAGTCCATGAACACCCAAAACTTCAGCTGTCATTGCAAGCTTTGGTTGGGAGGAAAAGGAGCAACAGCCCTAAGGAGTTACATAACAACTATCAAGGTGCAGATGCTAGACAGACTCATACGCATTATCAACTTGTCCAGTACCACCTCCAGAAATAAAATACAGCATAAACTCAGAACAGTTACTCTCAAAGTACCAGGATGAAGAATTGCCACCTTTGTTACTACGAAACCTAATTTCTACCCAGTCTCAGAAACGTTTGATATATAGGATAACAGAAGGAAGTCTCAGTGCTTCAGTCAGTGAACTGCCCTGCTTCTAATGTGCTCAGCTAAATTAATCAACTACAAGTTGTACCCTGACATTAAGACTGCTGCAACGATACACCCAGAAGTAATTTAGGGACTGCCTCTCTGTAAAACACAGGTATAGCAGAAACCATCCAACAATATGTTGCTGCTATCATTTGAACTGAATCTTGGATGAAATTCAGGAATTCAACAGCTAGAAGATGAACAATATATTCACTAGAGTTAAAGTATCCAGTTTTGAAAAATGGAAAAATTTGTAAATTTACAAATAAAGATAGTAGATGTTTCAAAAGGTAAAAATAATTTAAAGGCATCACTAGAAAAAGAACTACTTTATTCTAGACCTTTTTCTGCTCAAAATATTAATGATAATTAAAAATCAACAATTTTGTGCCTTCTAGGAGCAGCCACTGTACTTTCCCCTTATCCATCACCATTTTTTACCTTCAGGATGACTAACCCAATGTCCTACTACAGAAAATTCAATAAAAGCAGACTCCCACATTCCACTGTTTTCAGGAAGTACAGAACTAAGGCACTTACCTCCTGTTTCTCCAAGGTGGCCAGTATTTTACAGAATCTTTGGCTCATAGTATATTTGGTCTGACATCTTCCCCTATAGTAGCATGTATTTGGTACTTGTAAACAGTGAACAAGGAGTACTCTCAAGAGTTAAATGGTAACATTCACAGACTTGTTTTTCTAGTAGGAGGTGGGCCATGTTAGCCATTTCAAAAGAAGCAGTTTTGGGAATGTTGGAATCACTGGGTTTGGAAGGAACCTCAGCAGGTCTCTAATCCAACCTCAGGCTTAAAGCATTGTCAAAACTTAATTCCCATCAGGTTGCTCAAAAAAGTATTTTTTTTTTTTTTAAATAGTTTAACCTACTTGGGAACCATAAACACTATTATATAATCAGTGTAATTGATAATTATATCAAAACATCACTACAAGGCAAAATTTAGGTTGTTTAATTTTTAACTGTGCATTCCCAGATCAAGACATTTTAGAGTTACTTTTAGGTTTATCTTTAGTTCTGAATTCCATGGGGTTTTAGTATTTACCTTGTAAAACTTTTTTATTCCCAGATTACTGGTACCTGTTGTTATTCTTTTTATATTGACTTTACAAATAATTTGCTTAAAAGATTTGTGTGTATTTATAGGTACACAAAGTAAAAGCATAAATATGATAACTAATAACAAAATAAACAGTAAACAATTAAGAATATGAGGAGGTGTTTCACGTTATCTTAGAAATATATGAATGTAACTATGCCAGATTTATTCAGACTACATTGCAGTCATGGTACCAAATGTTTCCTATTGAATAGTTGTCATTGAGTATCTAGTCAGCCAAGAGGAGCCATTAGGCACAATAACTTAACAGGAATTTAAACCAGACAACTCAGACTCTTTATACCCACTGAATTGTGTAATGTTATGAGCATTAAATAGCATATATGACAATCTCTAAGATTTCTGTTTAACTAGACAATTTAAGGTTTTTTTTCATCATGTCAGAGTAATTACAATGATCACACAATCTGTTTTCACAACTAAGCAGTTGCGAAATCTGAAGCTTACAACCACATTTGGAAGAACCAAACACCCGGGTAAACAAGAAGGCAGCACAACAACTGTGAAGTACCTTGGACTGACCTAAACCAAACTTTTATTTATCATTACTTTCAACCTGTAAAGTAAAACTGTGATGAAAGGCTAAAAAACATTCAGAACGTTATTCTATCATTTGTTTTAAAAATTCATGTGTTTACAAGCTATTAGTGTATTTAAAGATCCACTGTGTTAAGCTTTCAGCAGCACTTTAAGGATGCAATTAAGCTTGCACTCAGCTTTAATTTAAGTATGGCAGATCTATAACTTTTTTATATTGTTATCATTGTGCTGCCAGTCTGACTCATGAATTTGCTGAGGATGCCATAGAAAACATTGACAAAAGTTCTGCATTAATTATTTTACTTATGCTAGCTTTTAATTCATGGATAGAATAAGTATTACCGTGAATTTCTTGTTGTAGTTATTTAAAGTTGTCTTCCTTTGACATGAATACTCAGATACCTTGCTTGCAATAAACGATGGCACTTCTGATTCAGATGTATTCAAAGCAGGAGACTGACCTTGTTCCTAACAAAAGGAGGAAAAAAAAAAAAAAAAGAGGGGGTGGGGGGTGTGCATGACACAATTGTCAAATAGTTTAAAATACCAAAAGTACATTTTATGAGCCCAAAATACATACCTTTAAAGACAAGGTAAAAGAATAATAATGCTCCTTCCATCTTCCTAGGAAAAACATTTAATTTCACATTGGCTGCACTGACAATACCAGTTTATCTATTCATTACTGGGATTTTTAATTTTCTGCCAGTAAGTTCTTGCAAGGACTTTTCAATGGCACTGCCACTTAAAGAAAAAAAGTCTCTCTAAATGGCAAATCTCTCTAATACTCATTATTACAGTAAGACTGAAAACCCACAAAATTTTCAAGCAGATAAGCTTGAAAGAACAGAGAGTTTCCCCAGAAAACACTAGATTATTCAAGAGCATGCGGGCAGGGGGGTGTGCACAATGTACAAATTACTGATTCTTTTGATGTGTAGTAGATCAAAATTTGATTCAGTGGTAGAAGAAAAATGTTTATGACTTCAAAATAAACTTTTCCCCCCTCTTCCAGGTAAAATGCAAGAATTTTTTTTGTTGTTTGTACTTAACTCATTAAGCTAAATGTTCTATTTTGGGGTCATTATAAAGCATAGGAAACATTTACAAACAGCCATAGAAGAGTCATCTTCAACCTTTCATCCAACAGCCAGTGTTCACCTCACAATGTGGTTTCTCGCTCAGCCCCTTCCATACGGGCTGATCCAATTCAGACATCATTTTTAGATGTTCACAGGAGCAGGGAAAAGGAACCAGGTGCCAAATCTTAAATGGAAATTTCCCAAGCACCAGACTACCTACACGCTTGTTCGCTTTTTGCCTAGTGTTGCCCCATGCAAAATTGACCAAGTTCAATAAAAAAGCCTACGGAACCCCACCCCAGTAGGGTGGGAAGGGGATTCTCCTGAAAGGAAAAAGAAAATCTAGCACCAGCTTTTCTGTTGCTTTATTTGCCCAGTCCTTTAATTTCTTTGCTTTTATTAAAAGTGCCCAATTCTGAAATACTTTGGAACACCCAAAGTGTTTGCAGCATTTCTGTGTATTTTTTGCTATTTATCATTTTGTCTGAAAACATTTGGCAGATCTGCCAAAAATGTATTGCATTGCAGTATCAAAAAGCCACAGGGAAATGGTTCAACAACAACAAATATCACAGAGATACATGGAGGAAACTTTCACCCCATTAATGACAAACCCTTTCTCCCCTGTATCGAAAGATATGTAAACATAAATCTAGCATCTGTGCTAGGCAAACCTATAAATATATGTATGTGCCTTCACACCACTCCCCCCCATAATTTCATGCTAAATTGCCTTTGTATTTGATAGAGTACTTAAGTAACAGTATTCACACACACACAAAAAAGGCATTTGCTTGCACAGCTGAAGGAGCAGTGAATTATATGGCAGTTTTCATGGTATGCACTGAAAAAAAGGAGTTTATGTGTAAGACCACTCTTGGGAATAACTGAAACAGGTTTCAGCCAGGATCAACAGCACAACTCATCCACGTTTGCACACATTCATGAATTATACTTTAAAATTTATTTTAAATCATATAAACTATGATTGATTACAGCTAATATACTGCTTGAAATGAGTATCTGTGAAGAAACAGCACTACTGAAGAGAATATATAGTAAGTTATTATCTTCATTAGGACATAGACACACAGCAAATGAGCCCTACATGTAGCATTACCTGGTATCATGGATGAGAGCAAAATGAACACAGAAACTATGTGTTTGAGGGTAATAGACTGGCACATCAACATCTTGTTCCTGTCTCAGCACAGATTTTTGAATATTTTTTTCATCAGTAAGTTATGCTTTTAATTAATAGAAATTATATATGTACTTAAAATAGGATTATATGTAACAACAGAAGAAACTTCAGCTGGCAATGAACAGCAAAAATGTCTAGCAAACAGTAATTACTATCGTCTGATTTTCAGGGAATATTATGATGCCTGCATGAGAACTAGAGACAATCTCCTAACATGAGCAGAACATAAGAACAGGATTGATGTTGCTTTTTTGGTAGGAAGACCAGATGAAATAAAATCATTTGTAAAGATTGTGGGCCAAACCTAAAGCTTTATCAGTTAGCAATTGCAGTGTAGAACAAGCAATCCTGGAAACTCACACTACCTCAAAATAATTTGAGAAGAAACAACTACAGATATGAGAAAAATGTAACCATTAAAATTCTTTTTTTTTTTTTTCTTCAGATAACTCCACTGCATTAAAGTGAAATTATGGTACACTGCACAGGGGCAACTGAAAAATATCCAAATGTGTAGGCTGCTTAACTGTTAGAGCTAATCAGAGTTTGTACTCCACATCCAGGCTGCTGTAACAGCGAATGTCACTGCCACTCCTTTACAGTGACATTTTCCACATGCCATAAGCAGGAAAATCAGCCTGCACCATTAGCATCAGTTTGTACAGCAGAGAGGCTTAGTTTCAGAACTAATCTTGCAGGGGGCTGCTTTGCTTTTTGTCAACCTATTTTGAAACAATATAAAACAAAGAAATATAATGATATAGGGAAATAAGAGAGAAAATGGAGCAGCAGTGAATAAGGTGCGCAGACACTAGTCTGTTGTCAGGCCATATTACTCAAAAGCCAGCGGCTTTGTAGAGTCCAGACAGCATTGATCAAATAATAAAGTCTGCTGATATCCAGCATTTTATGAAGAGAAGGCAGCCAGTTTATAAGTCTCATTTTATTTTCTGGGAAACTCTGACTGTCAGTATGAAGAATTTCTTCCATTAGTTAGAGCCTCTCTCTTTCACGAGGCAACAGTGAGACACTCTGGAAAATGTTAAATATGAGTTGCCTGTCACATGATATGGCAAGGGATCAAAAGATGCAGCACTGCCTTTTCCTAATGTAGAGGGAAATCCTTTGTTCAAGGAAGTAAATCTCTTTTCCTTAAAATAAAAACCCAAACGAACAACTTTTGGGTTCTGACTGAGAAAAAGGCAGAAGCGAGGCAGTCACAGCACAATTCTTAAGGCTGCTGAGGTTGTCAGCCCACTTACAGTTCTCTCCCTTTCTTTTTATGCCTCTGAAACCTTCCCCTCTACTGCTTTCTTTTCCATTACCCAGGAAACAGCACTGCTTTCTAGTATGTGGGGATGCCCTAGCATACATATTAATGTCCACGTCCTGCTATTGTCCAGAATACCCATCTGCTTGTGGTGGAAATGGTATCTCTGGACAAAGGCATTCCTTTGCCAGAGAAATATTTTTATTTCCCTTTAAAGCGGATGTTTGGCTACCACATTTCCATAGCCTATTAAATTAAATGATGGCTATTAACTATAAAAGTCAACTGTTACCAAGTGAATCAATAAGAATTCAGACCATCCTAGATCTGGTCACCCAACCTTTCATACTCTATAAATCACTAACATCAGAACATCTCTCAGACCATTCACAATCACTGAATGATGTAGTTTAGTGATGATTGTAATGAATTAGTTAGCTAATGGTCTGTAACACTGACTTTATTCCCCTTGTTTTGCATGGAGAAGGACATTTCTTTTTAGTAATGCATTAAAACAAATGCTCTGAATGAAGAACAACCTTTCAAACAGACTACTGTAAGATCTGAAGGATGAAATCTTACTGCTATTGATATTAATGGGAATTTCACCACTAACTACACGTACATGAGATTTCACCCAAAACACTCCCCACTGCAATCCATTCCTTTTACCTCAAAGCCTTCATGATGCAGACTGAGTTCAAGGTTTGTTAATTCTCTTTCATTTCACATTTTACAAGACTGACATAATGGACCAAATTTGCCTTCAGTAAAACTCCAATTAAATTACATTATGTACAAGTATGGTCTAGTACTTAAAAAGAAAATTAACCTTTACTTCAATCCTTCCTCATTTCTCAAGGCAGAAAAAAATAATCATGGTGACGCTGCAACAATAAAATTATTTTTAAATTTGCTGAACTCCTAAAACCCTTTCTCTTCCTTTCCTGTTTGCTTTATGAAAACGTTCATTACTTGAGAGCCACTAAATAATTAAGAGTGGTCTTAACCATAAGCTTTACAGATAACAGTACAGTTGTCACTGGCTTGCTTATTGCACTCTACATTTATTAGCATGAAACCTTTATGTTTCAATAAAAAATGCAGCTCTTATTTGCAGATGCAGTCTGAAAGTATAATAATGATCTCCTGTCAGTGCTGCCACCTTTTTTAGCTGTTCCTGCTCCAACAATATTCCAAAAGAAATTTCCTATTTAAAAGAAAACTAAGAAAACTAAGGCAGTGGCCTCCTCATTGATTTTTTTTTTTTTTTGGGGGGGTGGGGTGGGGGGGTAGGGAAAGTAAGCCTCATCATCATTAAAGACATTTTAGAGAAAGACAAAGGCATTTCTTGCTTTGAAAAGCAAAAAATCCACATCTGTGAAAACATATTTCCTGAGATATCTGAATCTATAGGTCTTCATGCACCATTGAAATTAAGAATGTAAATAAAGGGTAATTTGGTTTACTTTTAATCCTGACATGAATCTCAGCAAATTTCACTGGACTTTGCTCACATTTTAGATTTATTTCTTGTTTTTAGAGAACTCCTTTGCATTCCCAGCATTTATATTTTTATGACCTGTTTGTCTCTGAGATTATATAATGCAGTACTTACAAGGTTTTGGGGTTTTTCCCGTTTTACATTAATTTCCTTGGTCTATTCTCCCTCCAGCAGATTCACTGAAATATTGTAAATATACTGCAAAAATACTTCATTGGAAGGGTTGCAAATATGAACACATATTCTGTCATGGAATTATGCTGAGTCCGAGAGCGACAGCTCCATCTGGTGTATTCACGTGTCTCATTCCTCCCCCCCTCCCGACCCTGAAGAGTTCATTAAACAATAATTCTTATATGGAAAATTCTAGAAAATAGTTTCTGGCAATGAAAGATGACAGGAAAAGTTAATCAGAAGCTATAGTTTTTCTTAGGGAAGGGTGATATGTATGAATTATCCTTCATAATCTAAACATCAGGTTGATGAAGCAGCAAACACAGCAATATTGCTGGTAAATATTGCCTCGCAGGAAGATAGATAGTGTGGATCCTGCCACATCCCTGCACTTACAGATTTCCCAGTTGTTGTTTTAGAGTGGAGTCACAGTTCACACAGAGCCTAATCCAGACCTCAGAAATCAGCGGGAATCCCTCACTTCACTTCAGAGCGCTTTAGATCAGACTTTCGATTCTCTTGATGTGTGAATTAATTTCTTCACCAGTGCCCATTAAATCCACCGCCATGAGGCTCAAGTGCACGCAGAACAAGGGAATAGGTTCATCCTGCTGCAGCACAGAGTCTGTTTCGTGGCCCAGCACCACACGCTGTCATCGCACTGTGCACAGCATGCCCAGGCACCCCTTCCACACCCTCCTGACTTAGAGCCTGTACTGAGGTTATTTAATACCACCATTTCACACTATGCTCAAATTTGAGAAATTAGATCATAATTTTGTTTAAATATAGATCAGAGGACAATCCGTTGTCATCCACTGCATCCACCATTCACCAAATAATCAGCCTGCCATTCACAATACCCTCTGCCTTACAGCTCCCATTGAGAGAGAATACGATAAACGCCTTTTATTCTTAGCACAGTTTTACCTGATGGTGCCAAGTTTGTAAGCACCCGCCCACAGACTACAGCAGCCTACATTTCACAGGTCCTCCAAGGGCCCAGCGGTTAGCTGATCACTTCTAAACAGCAGAGGTTTTAATATTTTTGTATTGTTTTGAAGAGGCAATGAATTCCACCAGGAGCCCATTAAAATGCACCGCTCTCACCAGGATATTTATCATGATGTTGAAGTATTTGTGGAAATACCACAAGTACCACAACAACAGCAAGTGCTTCATTGATGGATATTTTGCCTTTAACAGCACACACACCCCTTCCTGCCCCCCCACCCCCCGCCTTCGAATGATGTATATTATCCGTTTGTAATAGATCAGTCTTTTTAATCTATTAAAACTGCAAGAATTACTCATGTAAACTTTAGGGAAAAAAAGTTTTTACATTCAAAAATTATATCACAAGGATATATGTTTTGGGGTAAAGAAAAGTAAAAATAATCAAAAATAGTCATTCTTTTTGAATGCCACTGCATTTCTACCAAAGGATCTGTCTTACCATGAGACGATACTTCATTTCTGAATCAACTGGTCTTCCTGCTTCCATGCAGGCTGTGAACCAGGAGATATCCAGCAGTTCGAACCTGGAACTGTCGCTCACAGCCTGTCCTCTCAGCCAGTCCAGCACCTCCGAGTAAGAGTTGTTCTCAGCCACAATATGAGTGACGGAGTCACTGTCAAGAAGTACACAAAAAGAAGTCTTTTTTCCCTGAACCCAACCGTACACAGATAAAGAGCTGCTATTTCCATGTTTACTTACCATGCACTTCCTGAAATTTGTAGTATATGTTGTAACTGAGGATGTGGGAAACAGTTGTGTTTTCATTTCGCAATGTATCTATTCCAGTCACTGAATCTAATTTGAGGAAAGCCTTTAGCCTGACAGCTCCAGTAAGTACACCATTCTCTTCCTTTCAGCATCATTTGCCTTCTGTAAGACACTAACCTATTATGCATTTTTTACAACTCTGACAATGTTTGGCTTGCACAAGCAGCACCATAATGTAAAGGCTGCTTTACGATACCTGACAGCCCCTTCTCAATATTCCTGAACAATGAATGAAAGATTTACAGTATTAAAAAGTCTGTTAACAATAATTCTTTAAAGCTTTACAGCTGGTAATATCTTTTTGTAGATTTAAGTTTTCTGTACTTACATTAAGCTTTTTAAATATGGCACTGTCAAGTGTTCATGACTTAAATCTTATGAATTATGTGCTCCATCTAAAGACCACTTGCTTGCTACTAAGAGGGCAGTCTCTTACAAGACCAGTATCTTAGTTTAGCAAACATAAAATTTAAGGATTGAGTTATTGTTCAATAGATTATATGGTGTGCATTGCTTAAAAATATGGTAGCACAAAATTCATTACACTAAATTTGGGTTTGATGTACTGGAATAACATTGGAAAGAATCCCATGATAGGTCATGATTAAAAAGGCATAGTTCTGAACCTTCCACAGGAAAAAAAATGGACTGGGACAATTACATTTCAAGCAAAAGTTACATACTCACTTAGGATGATCTGTGAATTTCTACCCAACCTGCTGATGTTCCTCAGCAAGTTTAGAAAATTACTCACTTGGTAGGAAATTTTGAGTGATTCCTAGGAAGGAACCCACCCCAGGAGGGTGCTGTCACCCACAAAGAATACAACAGACAAGGGAGGAAACCTCATTTTTGTGAAACTTGTTGGACCTTGGTATCTCCGAAATACATACCAACATTAACTGATATCAGTGAACAGGTTCCTAAACTTCTTGGGATAAAAGGCACAGACAGACAGTGTCATGATTTGACATAGTTTTTATAGAAATAAGCCTAGAATTGGAACATAAATCGTCCAGATGGCAGCTGCCTCCATAAGCTCCTGCTAGCCCGTGCATGTAACAGCCTTGTGCATATACAGCAAATTCCAGACGGACCCCACAGGTTGCTTTACAGCCCTTCTGTAACACCTGGAGAAGTTAAGCCATCAACCTGTCCCAGCAGACAGGGCACCACTGGTAGAGATAACTGGTTAGTATGGACTTTAATAATGATATGTGCTAACTGCTAAAGACAGATTGCACAACCTTTCAAAGCAAATTGCTTTCTAGGAGACCAACAAAACCCCTTGGCCTACCCCTGTGACCCTGATTCATACTAATAATTGCCGATTTCATTAAGTTGCCAAATCACAATGACAAATACTGGAGTCATAGAATATATGAAAACGTATCACATAACTCTCCAATGCATTAAACATACTATATTTTGGAAATAAAAGAAATGTATTGAATGCATTATACTGCAGAAATATGAAGGCTGTCATGGTATAGCATATTTTTTTTCTCTGCTTAGTGTGCAACTTGTAAAGCAGAGTCCATTGGAAATAAAAATTAATCCAAATTCTTTTTTAATCTCAAAAATTACAAAGCTAGGTTAAGTGAATCTCCATTAAATACTGGTGGTTTCATTATTATTTAACCCTGCTAGGTTCTACTTTAATTAAATTGTCACATCTTTACTTGACTTAAAAAAAATAAAAATCTGTTAGAGACATAGAACTTCTGTTTCCTGTGGTTTATTTCACTTTATATAAAATATTCATATGTAGTGCATTTGTACCAAGCTGCAGATCTGGGAACTTTGCCATTGCTAAGCTCACAACAGCAGTTTAGCTGCTGTGGATGAGTTTCCTCTGGTACCTGTACAGCTGTGTTTTTCTCTTGGCACAGAATGTAGCAAATTTAGCATTTCCTCTAGCATTTTCTAAAACAAAAAATCAACAGTTAAATAGTTCTGTTTTATCCAGTAGCAGCTAAGCTGAAATTAAACATAACACCTGCCTTGCATACAACTTACAGAAAGTCTGAAACATAATGGCAATAAATACCTGTGTGCCAAAGCTGCCCAGAGAAAGCCTCTACTCAGTCCTCAATGGGCTGTTAATGAAGGATTCAGAACAGCCCAGTTCATTTTTTTTCCCTGAGAATTCAATTAGTTTTGTATCAGATGCTAATTGCCTACTTCTGTTCAATACCTGCTTGAATCTTGCTTTACAAATTATTTCATCCTCCCTTCTTCCTCAGGCTTTCAAAGTTGATGGGATTGAAAAATCTGTGGAAATGAGCTTTTATAGGGAGGACCCAGTTGTATACTATCTGCATACAGATACACAGAAGCAATCGATATTTTGTTTTCTTCCAGCTTTTCAGAGAACATACATAATGATGTAGCTTTCAGAAAACTGCAGAATGATATAACTAGCACTCATGAAGAACACTATTTGGACAAAGTCTTCCTTCAATAAACCAACCCATTTTAAAGCACCACCAGACAAATCTGTAGCTGGTGTATTCTCAGCCTGAAATGCCACATTTGTGGTTTTCTATGCCCCGTTTTTTTCTCCAGTGTTCTTTTGGATTTTACCAAAGCCTAAGCCAGTAACATAGAGACTGACATCAGTGTATTACTCACAGGAAGATTAAATATTAGAAAACCAGAGATGTTCTAGAGAAATGCCCCCCTCAACCCATCACATTTTCCTTTCCTGTATATTTAATTTTTAAAAAAATTTCTGGAATCGGCCATTAAGTTTAGATTAATCTTAACCTGATTTCAAGGGGGAAATAAACAATGGCTGCTTTAGATTAGCTAAATACAGGATTCATTGATTCCAGTGAGACTGTACAAATGCATAGAAACATATCCCATGAAAAATACTTGCAAGTTCAAACCTTGCATTTTTTATTTTCCACCTGAGAAGCAGCACGCTGAAAAAAGCAGACACACTAAAATTGACAGTCCTAGGATATATTAGAACCACAAATTTTAGAGATGAAAATTGGAAATCTTGCTAATGCTTGTTCTGCTTGCTCTCTGCCCAGAAGACAATAGAAATGAACCACACTCTATGAACACCCATGTAATCCAGAAGCATCTTTATAGCGTGAAGAGCAAAATATATCCAAATACAAGTGACTGTTGTTGAAGTTTTTGCCTATGTATAACTGTATTTATTAAATTAGAATGCTTCAAGCATCATTACTACATCTTATTTCTATACATATAAACATTTTCCTACCTTAGCTCACTTTCTACTCTGAAACCTTTTCTTCTTGCTAGCTCCATCAGAAAAGTTCTTCTGGTCATCCCCATCTTCCTCTGCATAATAAAAATGACAAACTTATTGAACTTTATTTTGTAACTGCAGGAAAGGTTTGGGGAATGCATCCCTTTCTGTCTCTTCCTCTGGGATAACACAGCTGGAGCTCTGATCCTATCCATAATGCAAGGTAGAAGTGTTTTCCCTTGGGTAAAAAGGAGGTAACACACTTTCTGCCAGGCTGCAGCTGTATTTAATGTTACCCACCCATTGAAGTAATTTTCTTCAGTTTCCCCTCTGAAATCAAAACCAGGTGCTACACAAGCAGAAACATCACTTGTTTTCTACCATCTGGGACTTCTTGCACAAAGCTACCCCAGACAGGTGCAAATATGTTTTTATTCCTTAAAACAGCCATTACCTATAAAGACTTTACATAAATAATATTGATCATAGCAAAATAATATCAAAATATCAGCTAGGTCTTCAGCTGGTTTAATGGCACAGTTCCATTAATTTCTGCTTTCAAATATTTTCCAAATCTAGCTTTTCCAGATTGCAGGGCACAATAAATTTCAATTTATTAAAAAATAATAATAATCTTCCTATTGTTAGCCAGGAACTAGGTCTTAGAATGCAACTAAATAACAGTATACAAATGTGTTGTAGAATAACCTCTACACTTCCTACTTCTGTGTATTTAATTTGATTTAAAAGGGATAGGGTTTTTTTAAAAATGTAAACAAAAAAGCTTTTGAAATTAAATTTACAATAAACAAAATCCTTTGCTGTTTTGATACTAAGGCAATGAAAGACAAAGAGAAAACATTACAGATGTGTTTAAATATACCTTTGGCATGCATTGTCAACATTGCTTTCTACTCTTTGCCCTGGAATGTACTGCTTTCTGTGGCAAGTACAGAAGGGAAAACGTAAGTAACTACCTTCCAGCTTTCAAGCACCCAGCAACATCCAAACAACTACAGAGGAGTTCGTGGAGGCTATGTACCATCCTCTGCTAGAGATGGGGTGTTGGTTATCGGACAGCTATGCTAAAATATGTTGCAGACATATTTTTTATTATTGCATTATTGCAATAATTATTATCCAACATTATTGCAGACATTATGTTGGATCCAGTTAGGTATCACCCTGAATTTACATCAGAGCAAAGTGAGTGAGTGCAAACAACCAGGCTTACAGCATGTGCATCTATTTCTGTACAAATGTACTTCAGTCGTAAATATCCCCATTTCCATGTCAAGTTGAATTTTTATTTTTAGTGTAGCAGAGAATTTGGATTTTACCAGTCCTTCAGAACATGTCAGAAATGTTATATATTGCAATTCTCATTGCTCATGTTCAGGAGAGCAAGCAAGGTGGAAAAATCCTGCCTAAGTCAGATCTATCAATTTTATTTTCAGTCATTTTATCATGGATGGATATACAACCTGAGTTATGGAAAAGTGAGTCAAAACCTGTTTCCTGCAATTATGACCATGAGTTTAAAATTAAAATATAAAAGTATTACTGACATTTTCCCAGCCTTATAGCTCTCTCTGCTTTAACTGTATTAGCACAGATATAAAGAAAGATTTTTCATCAAAATAGAAAATAACCATCAAAAATTAATATAGAGCTTGCAGCTCTGGGGTCTTCCTGAGGCCATGAAGAAAATATATACAGAGTTTAGTACATAGACTAGACTCCATTCATTTCTTCCCTTGCCTAAGGATAACCCAGAAGCTAAAATATCTATTCCTCTTTCTGATTCATGACATTAAAATTGTCAAAATAAATCATTTCAAGGTTATTTTGAAATTATATGAGATATTTTCATAAGAACTGGAAAATGGACAAGCAGACTTTAAGAGGCTTAAGCAAAAGAATAGCAGCAAGGAAGAAAAAAAAATATTAAGTGATGGGCCTGGCATTAAGGCTGAGTAATCTGTTTTGAGTGCTCCGTGTCTGTTTTCAAAACTGCTAATCAGCCATTGAACACTGGCCATCTCCCTGTTTACAGCCTTCCTAGGCTTGGTAAGACACTTTATCTCAAGTCCTACAAGGAATAATGTATTTGAGAACAGATTCTTTACATATGTTAAACAAAGTCTTATTTTATGTTATAATTAATTCAGTACTCTCAAACATGTAAATATAATTTCCCCCAGTGTAACATCAAGATGCTCAGTGCCAGTAAAATCCTTCTGGCATGAAAAACATTAAGTTATTCCTTCATACTACTGTAATAACTCGAGCCAGATTTTCGAGGGTGTTTAGGTGCCAAAAAGCCGCAAACAGAGAGGTCTAGTGGGATTTCAAAATATCTAAGCAACCTAGGCACCCAGGTCCTTTGGAAAGGCTTTGAACCTAATGCAAAGAGATTTTCTGTCTAGTAAACACAGTATGGTATCATGAAAAGGTCTCTGCCAATGATGCAATTTTATTAAACATATCTTCTAAAATTAACAGAATTTCCATATCCCAGATGAGTGAATAACCCACTCTCCTACAACGTTACATGGCAATATTTTTGACAGTAACACAGAAAGTGGAATATGCATTAGGGAGAAAGCAAATACAGCAGAAAAAAGTGTGTGTCTCATTTATAACAAAGTACCGTTACCTGAGTCATGACACCACATATGATCAGTGGCCTACAAACACAGAAAATTGCAGAATTGTTTCCATCTCAGTACAGTCTCCCAGAATTCAGGGTAGTTCACATCCCTGGAGGGAAATCTAGAGCACATTTCCATGCTCTGATGTTCTTGCTGCAATTCAGTTTTGTGCACGTTCAAAGCCAGGGATTAAGAACGAGATGTACCCAAATGCTGATGGGTATTTAAGTAAACATCCTCATCATTTGTGGTGTTGGTGCCAACACAGCATCCCAAGAGTCCTCGAACAGTGTCTAGTACAGACCTCAGCCTGAAGCCCAGAGCACCATCTGGCTTCAAAGGGGGTTTCCTCAGGAGGAAAAGTGCAAGAACACACAATTTCTGGAAAGCACAGTTTACCTCCTCTGAATTTCAGTATTTTCACAAGCTTTTACTGCACCTTATTGATTATTGTCAGACAGTCTTTTAGTGCCCTGCTTTCAGGTGAACTGCATCGTAAATATTTCATAAAATGTTACTTGCCCATCTTATACAGCTTTCCTGTGAAAAGTGAAGGCACTTTTAATACACAGCTGCAGTATGCTAATCTTACAGAGAAAGCATCTCTCAAGCACCATCAATAAAAACTAGCTAAGTGATTGTTTGGATACCTTTATTGATTTCACATAGGCTTAATGGCATTTTACACAGTATTGTTTCTCAAAGATTAATTTTTCTTAGCTTTTTCATTTAAAATTCTGAGGTAATTCAGCATTTTTCAAAGAACAAGTTAATGGAAAATTTTAAATCATTCTGATATTTGTTTTTGTCCAGATGTTGCAATGACTTTGCTTTTGTTTAAATTCTGAGTTTCTTGGCTTCTAAGCATTCCCTTTACTGTTGATACCTGTTCTAACAATCTCTCAATGCCTAAAAAACCACAGCACGTGTTTTTACTGATTTTAGTAAAAATTTTGTGGAATCCAATTTTATTTTTAAATGAAGTCATTACATAGAACTTTTCTATATTTGTACCACTTACACTTAGCCAACACACAAACTTGAAGGATGTACCTATACCAAAATATTAAAGAAATTTTTGGTGAAGTTTTATCTCTTACAAAGAAGTACAGATTTTGCTTTAATCTTTCTATTTGTTATACTTCAGTCTTCTGCTTCACTTACCACCAGGGAGCTATACAAACTCATGAAGGCCTTGAGTTTCTGACCTTCATTCCACATTATGTGGGAAGTTTTCATTATTTTTTAGTAGGTAATCAACAAACTTCACAATATCTTACAATTCCATTGGACAGAAAGGGGTCAGTACCTGGAATTCCTGGCCACTGCTACCTGCCCCAGCAAAATCTTGTTTGAACATATGTTGCATGTTCATTCTTTAGTTCCTATTTTTTCCCCGTAGGTTAGCCTACACAATAAACAGAACATCATGCTGTTACATCTGATTCCAGCGTTTGAATAAATGTACTATTATTAAAGATAGGAAAATGTTGAAAAGCATATCTGAACTTCCCAGAATACATTTAAGAAGCATATCTGAAGTTTCCAGAATACATTTAAAAATCAATTCTCCCTCATCCCCTTTGGTGTTTATATTCTCTGAACTACTAGAACACTTTCAGGGGGCAACTTTGAAGTAGACATACTTGAGTTAGTCACATCAAAGATGATAAACTTGATAAAATACCTAGATGACCAAGAATTTTGAAAAACTGGTGAATTGATAGCATGCTTTGGATATGCTTACTTGGCTATATCATGGTATTTGGCATGTAAGATAAACTAGGCTTAGAGAGGACATGAAATCTTGTAGTTGCTATCATCAAATGTACATTTCTGATGTATGCGGTCAGAATAGTTACTTGTTATCTTTTCCTTTTTTTTTTTTTTCTCCCCAAATTGGACATAAAACCTGGATAAGAATATATTTAGCAACAGTTCTCAAAAAATGCCCATGTAGAAAATAATACCAAGAGCTGACTGCCTCTTTACTTGATGGTATACACAACTATTATAAAAAAGGTTTGTTATTCTAACCCCTTTCTGAGGAAACTAGGGAAGAGATACCACGGTGCTGAATAATTAAATAGAGCAATAGGGTTCTCCCTTGCAGCATGGGAAAAAGTAATTGGTGACAAATCCTGGCCGGAGCTACTTCCCAGGCCTAGGCAGCTGAGAAGACTATTGCTCTCAGTGATGACCAAATAACGTTCCTGTGGACATTTCAGTAACTTCACATATAAAAACATAATACTAGAAATGAATACACTGTTATATAAAAGTTCTTATCCTGACACCTTCATTCTTCCATAAAGAATCCTTATCGCCTCCCCCATTCCTTTAGTAAGACACTGTTAATGTAACAGCTAAATTGATCATGTTTCTTCTTTTAATTAGTTGTTACTATAGTTACTAGATGGTAGAATTGACACATCTTGCAGTAACAATCCAATTGCAGTTCTAGACCTATTTACATTACAAAATATATGAACAGCAGTGTGTGTGAGATTTATGCCTTCTACACTTAGAGATAGTAAAGCATGATATATTTAATAAAGATAGATGTATTTAAGCCAAAATAATGAAAGATGGGAAAAGGTTACTGCCATTGTTTCACATCAAGCTTTCAACTATACACTCGATTTTCAGCAGTGCAGGAAAGCTTCTTTGGCTTGCAGTTCCCACATCATCACGCTGAGGAGATAATCAGACTAGGTAATATAAAAGAGAGTAATTAAGGGTAAATACCATAGACAATGCTGTTGTAGAGGGAAGAAAAACTTACAAATAATATTATGTGGTGTGTCCCCTTGCCCTCTCAAAAGTTTCTGCACATCACACCAAGATAAGTTTATCTCACTTTCTGGCTATGGAGCAAAAGCATCAGGTAATGGCTAACAATACGGTGAGTCCTGACAGAGCTGTTCCTGCACATTCCACTGAAATAAGCTGTAGAAAAAGTCAGAGCCAGCATCCAAGAAGCTGAAAGAATTGCTGGTGAGGATTACACATATGTTTGTGTTGTCTCCAGAGAGAAAACAAAACCGATGTTCATCTGAGTGACACTGTAAATTTTGCAGGTCAAGGAAAAAATCAATTAGAAGCCTTTTTTACTCAGAAATCTGAGCTAAGGAATGCTAGAAAGCATAGCAGAATGGGGAAGAATTCTCACCTTTGTGATTTATTAAGGTTCTGAGTTCCACTAATGCAGAACTAATTACAGCAGAAGTAACCTAGCCGGGTGATTAATTCATAGCAGGAAAGAGTCTGCTTTATCTTGCTAGATGTTTGTTAATCCAAAACCAGTCTTGACACAGTTACCACAAAAGTATTCTTTCCATCTCTTTCTGACTTCACCTATGTTCTGGCAGCTGCCTATAAAATTTTTATTTTGCAGTGTAGATTTGATGGCTCTACCTTTCACTACAATGAAAGCTAATTTTTTTCAACTGCATAAAAATTTACTTCTCAAAGCCACTGGCAATTCCTTTTCCAGGCTATCTCAAAGTTTGCTTTCCTCATTTCACCTTGCATAAAATTTAATATGACTAATTTAATTCAAGGTTGCTATAGCCCCTACAAGCTCTGTCGCAATGTAGCTTGCATATTTGCTTAGTTGTGAACATGTTAATCAATCTTTATAAGAAAACCACAGTGTCCCTAGGTATTTTTGAGAAAACAGCCTTTAGCATCATGTTTCTGACTCCTTAAATCATAGATGTAAATCTCATGCCATTATTTTATTATGCACACCTGCTTATCAGGAAATTCCATCACAAGTCTTGACACATTTAAAGAGACAGTATAATTCCACCTAATTGAAGTACTTATAGATGAGCTTTACTCCTCTTTCCTTTGTTTATTGCTGCAGAGAGGATTCAGTTTAGAGAAAGGAAAACTAATTCTCTGCTATGTGAAAAATCAGACTCAAGGTACTTCCACATAACTATGAATGGAGCTGGTAGTTCAATAGTTAAGTGACAAATCAGAAAACCACACCGTACTGAAGAACTTTCTGTCAGAACGCTTCAACATCTTTCTTCCCCTAAGGTTTCCTGTATTACATATTTCCTATATATTTCTGGTTTTCTGACCCTATGCTAAACTAATTATTACCATATATTACTAAGCACGACAGCAGGAACGATATAAAGCAGGTAAATCTATTCGTGAATGCTGTTCTGTTACAACAATTTACTCCAAATTTTACTAAAAATACGTGCTGTTTATAGTTTAAGTACATTTTAATTTAGTCACTTTGCACTTTGTGATGTTATTAAGGACACAATTCAATATCATAGTTCTTTTTTGCTGTTGGCAAAGCATTATGAGGTTTACAATGCACTAGAATTCAAAAATGTCATGAGTTCAAGCACGATACACAGAAAAATTTAGCCTCTATTTTGTTTAACTGTTGAAATACGTGGAATTACAAAGATGTAAAATCAGGCTGTTAGAGGACAGAAATGGAGAGAATATTAGAGAAAATAATATTCTTCACTTTGCTGCAACGAGTGGAAAAAGACGGTTCTGTCCAGAAGAACAGTTTCTGAATAGGAAGGATTTGATGATGGCAAGGATGTAGGCGTATGTAAGGGCATATGATACAGGCCATTAACAAATACCCTAAATAAGTATTCTCTGGTAGACATTGTTGTCAAATAAAAGTGAAAGTTATCAAAAATATCTTTAGAGCATTTGCATTTAGCTGTGAAGTATGCATACGTATACACTATATACACACACACAATTTCTTATCTCCTTAGTTCCATACAACATTATTTTGCAAAAGTATTAAAGTTGCCATTCTAACAGTCAGATGTAATAATTGTTAGGACAAACACTCTTTTATCTTTAGCAGCTATTTATTTACACGTATTCTCTTCACTACTCACTGGTCAAAACCAACAGAAAACAAAACTCAAACCCTGCCAGCCTTTGTGGTGAGGTACAAAGCCGCAGCGCACGCTCCCTGCTGCTCCACAGCAAACCACTACCGCATCACCTCATGCTACCTCCACAGCTGCGCTACCCACAAGCCTTCCAGTGTAAACAAACGGCAACACGATGTACCAGGCTGAACGTGAGAGCCAGACATTGATGCTGTTTGTTTGAAAGGACTAGGCAGGAAAGAAAAATTAACTGTAAGTACTTCTTTAGTCATACTCAGTCCTGCTATATGTGTTCGGATCCACAAGATGTTCTCAAGGCTATTTTACACTGCTTGGCACAGCAATTTAGCAGATTTGTTGGGTAAAAATGATTAGGAAAATAATGGAGCACTAAACTCATAAAATTAAACTGCTTTAAATATGTGGTACAAATAACAGATGGGTTGTCACTCACAACCCAATACTGTTCATTTGATGTGAAAACTTACAACCCAGACTCTCTGTAAAATGTCTGTGCCAAAAGAAGTCAACTGCAGCACCTGACTGTAAACCACCAAAACTGAAAAACCTTCCTGTTGCAAAGCTCAAGTAACCTGAGGTTAGAAGAATCGGCTGTGAAGGCACTTAATTAACATGATGGTAGAGCCAGTTGCTTCATGACTTTATTTTCAGGAAAGGCTATACCTCAGTCATCTGCAGGGCAAGCAAAATTTTAGCAATACATTAAAACAGTGGTTGCCCAGGTTCTCTAATTTTGTTAAATTTGAGAATGTTTTGTCATTACAGCAATGATTGAAGGTCTGCGCTATTGCTTTTTTCCCCCAAGAAGCCACATTTTACAGGCATCCATTTAAATGGATATATTAAAAATGCTCACCCTTATTAAGATTGCTGCAGTACCATAAATAAACTGAATATACCTGAACAGTTATATATCACTTTTCACACAAATTCATGTTGAATAAGCCTGAAAAGTAGTCAATATTCTCCCCATTCCTCACATTTCAAAACAGACACATATGTAAATTTAAGTAGCATATTCAATGCTCTTCAGGTTTTTTATTTTTACAAGTAACTAGAAGCTCCACACTCATTCACATTCCATTTAGATCACTGTTTTTCAGTCTTTTTCAGCTGTGAAAACACATAACAGTTTTACAGTGCAATCCTAGGACTCAAACACAGCAAGCTTGAGTCCTACACATTTAGGAAAGCCCACGTTGCAAATTATTAAGCAGCAATCCTGTTACCTTAAATGTAAGTATCTGGCCCCACAATCTTTTGAGATACTGTCTTAACCCTGTGCCTGAAACATAAACCTCAGCCCACCTAAGTACAAACCTTGAATTTAGGAACTGCTTTTAATCCCACACTAAACATAGGGGAATGACCAAAGCAGTGCCAACCTTAAATCAAGGGCAATGGCTTCTGCAGGAGCTGAAAAGGTAAGGTTAGAACTTAGTACTTAGGCTAAATTTAGTGCTTTTAACATGATTTTACCTCCTGGGCCATGATATCTTGGATAATAGATATTGGGTTTGCATGTTAATAGAATAGAATGATATTTTGGATAAAAGTTACAGCTATAGCTGAAAGACACAGGAGGGAAAAAAAGGCATTGAGGGAGTCTCAGAAATACATGTTTGGGTTTAAGTTCAGTTTTTACTTACCCAGAAGAGGTGTTCAAACTGGCTACGGACAAGGGTAGCAAGAATAATTTTGGATTTAGGGTAGCTAAGATAAGAAAGCCTAGATTTAGGATAAGGGCTAGGGTCCAGATCAACAAGGTCAGATAATGTACACTTCGGTATCAGGATCAAAGGGGCCACCAGACTAGATTTAGTCTGGGCCAGCAGCCTCAACATATTACAGGTGATGCAATAGATCCATGTCAACAATCAGGTTA
Source organism: Microhierax caerulescens (assembly GCA_035590215.1). Lineage (NCBI taxonomy): Eukaryota > Metazoa > Chordata > Aves > Falconiformes > Falconidae > Microhierax > Microhierax caerulescens. Next base: position 26,232,460 of record JAVJGJ010000062.1, read on the forward strand.
GGATAATGACTAGGTTTCAGGGAAATAAAGCTCATTTGCCTGTGTTTTAGACTAAGTCTAGAAATGAGAAAATTGATTGAGCACTGACACGAGCAAGGGCCTGAAACCTGTGCTTGGATTTTGGTTAAAAGGAATCCTTTTTCAACATTAATGAGCAGGTTAAACCTTTAGAGCTTTGAGTTCAGTAGAGTTAAGAGTTCAATTCAATAGGATCCCATGGCCTATATCTAAAAGGGTTAGCTGCTGGGCTAGCAATTCTGAGCATGCAGACAATATTAAGGTAGCAGGGGTCAGGATAGCTGGGATTATTTATCCGCATTACCAAATGGGTATATGGCTAATTAATTCCTGTGCAAATAAAGAAACTTTCCTGTTTATATAAAGGTGTTAGGTGCAGGGAGGTAACAGTGTGTTTGGGTGAACAGTGTCTGACAGACTGGAGTCAGACCCAACTCAAAGCAACCCACCTGGCTTGGTTTCACGGTCATACAAACAATAATTTCCCTCTGCAGAACTCTCAGCCAAGCTTTTGCACCTCTTACCTATTTAACTTAACTACAGCCCTTTTCTTCATCTTATAAAGTGACCTTATTAGGCCCCAAATTGAATATAGCTCTTGGGCAAATTAGCGTACTTACGTTGGGGAGTGCTTTATACTGAATGCAGAGGAGCACACACAGTGTAGGAATGCAAGAAGGTAAAGAAATTGTTTTCAGTTCATTTGTTGAACAGCTGTTGAAAGAAATATTTGTTTGATTGGAAAAGGTGGAAGATTTTCCATTAAATGAAACAGCAGTGTTTCTCTGTGATTGAAAGTGTTCATTCCACCAAAAATAAAACTACTTGTATCCAGTTATCCAAGAATATTCAACACTCAGTTTAGGTTGAACAATGTGTTTCATTTGATGTGAATTCAGTCAACATAAAGCAATTTCAGAGTACTTGTTTTCCTAATTCCTTATTTTATTTTTAAATTTAGGGCTATTTTTACTTTAAAGTACCATTTTAAAATGAGAAGTAAAAAAAATAAATCACATATCTCAAACCAAAGTATTTAATCTATTTTGAGGTTTTTTCCTCTCCCAGAACTCTTTTTTCCAGATTCTGCTGTAGCAGAACACTGGTTGCTCTGCAGAAGCTGGTGTGATTATGTAGTTAGAATTTGCTGAAGAGAAATGCATCCATTCTCTAAAAGGTGATTAAAAGACAAGTCACCATAGAAGTCCCTGTCTTAATTAAACATCTTAGAGGTAACACTGAATTTAGCAGGACAGTAGCACTGTTGAAGAAATGAGAGTTAGATGCAATGCCAATAAGGACATGACCCCATCACTTTATTTCACCTCATTCTGCTGGTGACATTAACTGGTTTACCTAAGTTTTGTAAACACTAAGTCCTAAATAGGCATAAGCAGCGCGAACCTCAGAAACACCAGTTACATATATTGTATGTTGAATCTCCAGCTTTTGTTAGATTTTCATAACAGCACTGAACAGTGTTTGGGGTGGGGGTTGTTTGTGGTTTGTGTTTGTTATAAACATATGTTATTGCTTAAAGAAGTTGCAGCCATTTCTTTAACTGTGAACTTGATCTGTAATAGTCATATCTTGATGTATCAAGACTAGCCATAATGGGATATACTTAGACCAATACAGTGTAGTATGTAACCATTTTGATAAATTCAAGCTCTCACCAGAAATGCACAGCAGACGTGACCCATTCACCTTCATCAACATCTGTGCAGTTGGATTGTGGCAGATTTTCAAATGCTGGAAACTCTTTTTATCAAAGCTGGATATTTTATGAACTATATGCTTTAGTTCATAGTCACAGGGTATAAAGAAAGAATTTATTTACATAAATCCTAATTTCTGTTATGCAAAAGGTCACACTATAATGATTGTTAATCCCTTGCAACCTTAACACCTATGAATTTATGGATCTGTATTTGAAGCCTTCATGAAAAAGAAGGCTTAGTACTGTGATTTCTACACTGAGTAGTTTCCATTTTCATTCCTGGTTTAAGGCCAGCTTCTGGATTATTTCTGCTTCAGCTAGTATAAATGTAACTCTAACAGATAGCAACAAAAACTTGTGTTTCAATAAGGGATTCATTTAAGATTTTCAGAAGTCTGAATTAAATGAGAGTTTAGTAAGAGCTAGGAAGAGTGGTGCCCTTTACACTGCAACTGGTGCAGAAAAAATGTGCTTTATACCTGCATAGTGGTGTGTACACATGTGTATGCACATTTCACTTCTATGAATCTTAAAAACGTTTTGTTTTTATTGAGTAGGTCAAATACCCAAAGCTGACAATGTGGTTCAGATGGTACTACTTTATTGGAGACAGCAGTCCTATATTGCCAAAAATTCAGGACAGCAACTTTCTTCTGAGAGAATCAGAGATTGAGGTTGCATATTAATCTGGGGCACATTTTCTTTCTGTCCAACTACTCATTACTATAATATCCAGGCAAGAATATTATACCATAACATCTTGCATAATGGGTGAACATGTTCCATGCTTTTTGTAGGCGTGACACTTTAATTAAGTTCCAGTCTGATTAATCATGACCCTTATATGCATCACAGAAGTGTTGGTACTATCCACATTTGTTTAATTTCTTTCTTCATGGGATTTGTTCTAAAAGTAAATTCTTTTGGAACTAATTTCGTAGGTTTTAATTGAAGCTTGTAAGCCAAGTCATTCTGTCCAATAAGATGGAAATAAATCAGGCAAAAGACCTTTTTTTTTTTTTTTTTTTAAGGGAGATTTCAGTGTCAGATCTAGTAATATTTTATCCAGCAAGTGTTTGAAGAGTAAACTGAAATGGAGGAAGAATTGTTGAGTGAATGATTTTAGTTCAATTACTTCAGCATAAAGGGATGATATTCCTACATGAGGCCAATCCTGTACTGAGAACAGCTCAGCTAAGTTCTCACATTTTTTTGTGATTGCTGGTTTTGGTGGGAAAGAGATGTCAAATACTTGAGTAGTTCACCTGAGAAAGTGTGAACTACTGCCCCTGACTGAGAACGCACTCCTTGTTTCCCCTAAACACAAACTCACTGGCAAGAAAAAGCAATCCTTTCAAACAATGCAACAATTTTCTTTGGCTCATTTTGAAGACAAATTTCTTTCAAGATTCTGGTCATTTTCAGAGATGATTCATTGGAGATTAAGGTATTGTTTACAAAACAATGTTAACACACTTCTTTAATTTGGCTTACCAAAGCATGAAAATGTGCATGAATTTGCATGGAACATCTGTCTTTGATATCACTTATCCCAATTCTCTAACTCAGAACTCATTGTTTAATCAATCCAAATACACAGAAAATCCATCAGGCTTAAAATTAATGGCTGTATATCACCTTCAAAGAAAGCCTTCATTTAAAATCTCATTCAAACTGAAAAAAAACATTAAGTCCTGAAATTATCACCAGAAAGTGTATCAAAGCCAGAATTTGGCATATCGTAATGTAGTTTCTATTTACAAGGTGATGTACGCACATTGGGAATATCATCTCTGGCACAGAAATGAGAAGGTGAAACTGAGCACTTCACTGTGACCAGCACATGAAAGGGAGAGAAGTATTATAGAACAGATTTTTAAAGTATCTTCTAGAGTTACTGCAATACTTCACTTAAGAATGTACAGTGAGAAGCTGTTGCACAATTCTACAGAGCAGAGCTCTGACATTGTATTTGTTGTATTTCTACTGCTGACAAACAGGGGAACTTAAGAATTTTAACTTTGGTAATTATGACTTGCTTAAATTATGCAAATAGCATTTAAGAACAACATGAAGATTCCTAAATAAAAGGCACAGTATAACATTTTCTTTCAAAAGTGTGGCATTATTCTACTATTGTCTTCCACAGAGAGTTTGCCAGGGTAAACTAACAGCCAACTACCATATTAATCCCTCTTGAAAGTAAGTGTCAGTCAGCAAAATCTTATCCACAGATCTCAAAACAAGCCAATGAGCTGCCAACTATCTTACAGCTGCAAATGTCTCCTGCATGAATGTATACCGTGGGCTAGATTCCTATCTCAGTTACAGCAGTAACAATAAAAGGTGTTTTAGTAAACAACATCAACATAAAAAGTGCATCAACTATCTATGGCAAAATTACAGATAGAATCTGTGTTTAGTGCATAAATATGAGGAAAAAAAAACAAAACAGTAATTTTGTATGTGTAAATATTCCAAATTTTACACTTAATAAGTTAACCATCTGGCCAAATAAATGAAGAAACTATCACACTCCTTTCCAAGTGACCAAAAACCCACTAGTTCATTTTTGAAAGCTAATTATGGTTCTGGTTCAGGAAAGCATCTACTGTTTGAGTTTGTATATACACACAGGGTGACTTAATTATTTTGAGTCTAAAGATCTGACAGTCTTCTTTTAGGAAATTTATTTTCATTGTCAACAAGAGTCGAAGAGATTACCTATGTTCAGCTGCTTTGCATTAAAGCTCTTGCTTGAAGTGTTTATTCCTGAGCTCTAACGATTCAATGCCGTTGTTGAGTACTCCCCCTTATGGTTTGTTACTATGTGGCATTATAATATTTTGTATTTCTCTCCATTAAATGCTGGCATCTCATATATGCACTGTACATGTATCATCAGAATTAAGCTAGGCCTACAGCATTGCAGCTCATCTTAGAAATTGTTTCATTGAATAGATCTGTGATAACAGACACTTGCAACTACAGATTGTCTGCAGCTGCAGGTGATCGTTCATTGTTTTGCTTTGAAATATGTTTTTGATCACCATCATTAAATTCTAGAATAAATACACATAAAAAATATATAAGAAACCCTAAGACTACATCAAGGTTGGCGCTGACTAGTGTCTTGTTCTTATCGGCATTTACTCTAGACTATAAATATGTTACGCATTGTTGATAGATATGTGACTGAAGTGAATTATCTGGAATTGTATTTGCTAATCCTGTAAGAAACAAATAGCACAGTCAAATGAAGCAGCATCAAAATGGTAATTAATACGTTTTCCTGAAGTAGAAAAAACTGTCTAGTACATGTATGTGACCACTGCCACCTTCGCTCTGCTGCATGAAAGAGTATGTGTGGTGAGAATAAGTTCCTCCTCTAAGTTCACTATTTTGTCCTCAGATCCAGCAGTCTAGTTCAAAATACTCATTTCATAACATACAGAATGGATATGCAACTTCATTTAGAAGAAAGCTTTACTAGTTAGACATTATATGAGATCAGCTGCACCAGATTAAAAACTGTTCAACGTAAAATGCCTTTCACCATTCAAGAAGTCTTCTGCTGTTCCTATTTTCACCCTAAGCCTGACTGAAAACACACAGGGTATCTCACTTGCTATACTACCTGTAATACCTTATTCCTCAGTGCAGTTTGTGCTACTATACATTCCTTGGTTTATTACATCCTTAATCATGTTTTAGGAGGGGAAGGAGGGAAAAAAAAAGAAAAAGGAAAAAAAAGTATGTTGTTGTAGCTCCAACTCACCTTCTCAAAATGTACTGAAAAATGTTCCATAACAGTGATGTGATTTCACCACCTTTGTGCTGTATCAGTCCAGCAAAGTGTTCTGCTCTCTTACAAAGTCTTCAAAATTCAGCTGGTAACTTCAAAGAAAGGCAAGCGCTAACTTCTCCCACAAGATACTGTAATGTTAAGCAAAGCACATTAAGGATTAAGGTCCTCTCTGGAAATAAACAGCACTTCATTTGATTCAAGTTCTTCTCCCTGAACTTTAACTGAATAGTTCTAGGGTCATTTTGATAAAACAGTTTGCTAGAAGGCATCGTTTCTGATCGTGCTTTCATCTTTGCTTACTCAGTTTACAAAAATGAGTGAGTTTATCTGTGATGGATTTGCAATTTAGAACTCTACACAAAATCAGATTAACAGTTTTCTGCAGAAGATTTGGGGAGAATTAACGTGAACAAAAATATTCAGACCATTTATTAGAATACTCGATGTGTGCAAACAGCCCAACATATACAACCCACTGGGGAATTAGGCAAAAACCTACTAAAATCCCCTCACGAAAAATTAAGCCTCAGTACTGACATTCACATATAACATTTGATAAATAGTTCCCAGTAACTTTTTAATCTCCTCTAGGAGCATAAGAGTGAATCTAAAGAGCCATTTCTCTACAAGCACATTAAAGGATGCAGAAAATTCAAACAGCAGAGAGGTTAGCTCCGTTCGAGAAGCTCACTTGATTTTGATTTCCAAGTTTCCAACAAAGTCATACCCACAAAACTTTTATCAGGAAAAAAATTTACAAACGTGTCTTAAAGATGGGTACCTTCTGGAGCAGGGAGGGTTATTCCTGTCAACTTTTTTCCTTAATTCTTCTGCCATTACAAAGCGATCAAATATCACTGAGAAATTTTATATGAAATGCTACATTTCAGCTTTGCTCTTTCTGACATTGACTGCATTTGGACAGTCTACTTTTGTAGAATGGATGCTCTAGAATTCTTGTATATGCAGTTGCACGTAAATACTTTTAAGAGTTTTTGAAACTGGAGTTAATAGTAGAAACTAATTGTAAAATTGTTTTTTTTACTAATTACAGGTAGTACAAGGATGTTTGTGTCAGAGGATTAAGTGCCATAAATACAAAGATTCTGTCCTTCAGACAGGGAGAGCAAACACAGAAAGCAGCCTTTCCACAGCAGAATCACCTTATAGTTGAGACACTTCTAACCTTTAAAGAGAGGGACAACCCCCTGCTCCCACAGGCAGTTTGCAATATGAAAGCAGACAAATTGACAGAAACGCAGCAAAAAAGGGAAGCAGAAAGGCAATCCTTAGGAATATATTGCCTCACATCAAACAGAGTGGTATCTTATTTTTCAGCCAGTTTTCTTTCAGTAGCAGAGTTGAAGCCAGTCTTTTAGGGAGCCAGCCAACATTGGCTGCTACGTGCCTCTAGGATGTTCCTCATCCTCTCAGAGATTCATAACCGCACTTACGGAGGAGTGATGTGTTTCAGAGAGCCTCTTGACAAGCAGGTATCTGTGCCCTCAAGTTTCCTGGGATACAGATAAGAAATCTGAAGGAGACTAAGAAAATCCCCACAAAAATATCGCTTTCTTTCCAGCCTTGCTCTCTTGCTGTTCTGCTCTTACAGAGTGTTGACTCACAGGTTTTTGCATGCTGTCAGAGACCGCCAGAGGTAAAAGAGCTGAGTGCAATTCATCTATTCTGATAATGAGAAGGGAAATAAAAAAAAATCATTTCTGTGTGCATAAACCAAACTAAATTAACGCCAGCCACACAATTCAATAAGAAAAAGGAGGGATGAACTACAGATAAAAGAAATTTTACAATTACATTAAATAATCTGTAATCAGTTATAAGCTATAGGCCATTACATTTCATTTTGCTGATACTGATATATTGGTATCTCCCATAGCTTTGGTTATGAACCGGGGCACAGCCGACCAAGAGGTGAGAACTGTCAGAGAATCCAGTTGTCTGCTATCATCCGCCAGTAATGGAGAGATGCAAAACTGCTAACAGAAATAATAGATCATGCTCTGGACAGTGGAAAAGATGTGGCAAATGAGGCATGGGATGTTATGCAGAATGTGTAGGTTGCAGAGGACTAAAGTCATCACTGCATCATCTGATTTGTGACTTCTGACCTCAGAGGATCATCACATCATAGTCAAATCTCACTGTTCTGAAGGTCAGTGGTGAGGTTTTTATCAGCCTGACATTTATTGTCAACATTATTTTTTTTTTAATGTTTAAGTTCTTATTTCTTTTCTTTTTAATATCAAAGGAATGAGACATTAAGGTTATGCATAAACAACTCCCACTGACTTTTCATAAAATTCTTAAATCAAAATAGACTTCAATTTATCAGCAATGTAGATAACATTATCAAGGTCTAATTCACATCATACATCCAATCAACTTTTGAAAACAGGCATAGAATTCTAAGATAAGGATGCTTTTGAGGTGTGCAAAACCATAAAACAAGCATATAAAGGAAATATACCAGAGTGCAAGATTTTTATGCGTTCATTTCTTCTCTTTCTCACCTCATATGGTTTATGGTTCACTTCTCTGGAAGTGAAGTTAACTTTTACCAGTTTATTGCTTCAAAGTGTATTCATCATTTGAGATATATGGTTCCCATGACAATCGGATCACAGGGAATCCGTTAATCTAACAGTATTAGACAGAATGTCAGTAGTGTCAAACTGGCAAACATATCATTTAACCAGAGATCTAGAGAGAAAATCTGAAGGTCAGAAATGCAATATTTATAATACTGTCGGTAGATGGATGCAAACTGAACAACTCCTATCTAGATCCTTAAAAAGCTTATCAGAGGAATGTCTACACCACACAAGTACAGCTGTTACTGGAATTCTCTCCACTAGGTTGCAATATTCATGGATATTGTGCACAGTATTCCCTAGTATATTCCCTAGAAACAGTAACAATCTTGAAATATACTTTAATGGTACTGTTATGCAAGGCTCAAACAAGCAGCAGTCTGCTGCTATCCCTCATTCCCACTAATTCCAACTGGTACCACAAAACTGCCCTTTGCTACATCCCATGACATTATTCACCCTCTACCTAATTCTATTTGGAAGCCCCAGTGTTTTTCCAATAGGCAAAACATATTTCCTTGGAAATAAACTAACATGATCAGCATGGCTTCTGCCTTTGGAAGACAGTAGAGAAGAATATACTGAAACAACTCTGTATTGTCAAGTCATACTGCAGCAGACTACTTTGGTACTGCATAAAGAGAATATTCATGGCTGCTCTTGACTACCTCTATGACAATTGGACTGGAAATGCTAAAGCTATGGAAGAAATGCTGATAAAAGCAAAAGCTGATTCACAAGAAAGACAGAGAGAACACACATAACCATACTAAATTCTGACTGTATTCAGCATATAACAACAGAAGACACCACCAAATTTTGTGTGGGGAAGAATCTGACAATGATTTTTTTTTCCTTCCACACCTTTCTCATTATCATAAGATCATTTTACCTAGATCTAATTTCACTTAATACCATGCTGATAGAGAAGTTTGATGACAGTACCATTACCTGAATGATAAAGAAAAGCAAACTAATAAAAAGGAGCTAGAATAAAAGGTTATGAAATTACTGAGTTTAAGTTTTGTGACCCATATGAGAAAAAATAGAGTACTTTTTATCATTTTTTCTTGATAGCTCTTTCATTTAAAGTTTATTAACGTAAACATAGTAACTCTTAAAATATCTTTTTGAGATATCCCCAAATACTGCTGTCAGAATAAAAGAAACGCCAAACCTATAGATCTCTCAGCTCTTAAGCTCCTGCTTATTTATTGAGATTTTATCACATTCTCTCTCTGTTGACTGCCAAATAAACTCTGCTCATAAAATTTTATCTATGTCAGCAGGCTAAGGACACAAGACATGTAAAAACTCTATTTATGACTCCAAAAACCTTGAGAAACATTTTCTATTTGCACAGCCTCTCTTCCCATCACCTCCTTCCCCATTTTCTTTACCTTTTGTACCCTTCCACTTCTACACCCCCTCTCTTTGTCAATCTCTTCAATTTCTCTATCCATCTTCTAAGCCCACATTCCTCTTTTGAATTCCTCTTTTCTTCTGTCTTTATTTAACAGGCTCAAAAGTTCATTTTCAGGGCTCTGTTCACAGGAAGTAGGGAGGAAGTCTGTTTATTTTTGGTCTAAACAACATTTGGATGCTGGCCAGCTGACACATAATGCTTCAACCGATTCCTCTTATCCATAGAAGTTAATAACATGTTTCCCTGAACATTTTGGGCTCCCCAAAATCATCACTTTTTGCTTCTTCCATGGGCTCTCTTTATGGCAATAAACACCTTTTCCAAACAACCTTATATCTCAGATTCTGTTCCCAGAGCTTGCCTCTTTCGAATGACGATTGAGCGTCTTTTCCCTCAGACTTTCTTCTGTCCTAGATTTTGCAGTGTCCTGTTCTCCCATCCAATTATTTTCCCTGTCCAGTTTTATGTCGATCATTCTAAGTGAGTAGAAGAACTAAAGCTATGACCTTTGTGAATCCACCCAGTACATGTTTCTGACTGAAACCTGTATATCGGTAGCACAGAAAAACTGTATCATAATACTAAACTACAGTGCTATAATGCTATGCTATAGTACTCTACTATATAGTATATATGCACTATATACACTATACACTATGTAAACACTGTAATACTGATGATACTTTAGCAACAGCGCACTATTGCATCACTATTGTTTTGACGCTTGTCTCTAAGTCCCCCAACTCAGGAAGAGCATGGGAGAAATGCCATCCTTCTCCAAACCTGTACGTTAAGCAAGAAGAAATTCCACTTCAAAACAGAAGCAACTGTTTTCCACAATGTACCTTACATTTCCTGCTAACAATCCATCCTAACAACAAATACTTCAGTTATTACTCCAAAGTCTGTTGTGACTGAAGTTCTTCTGGCTCAAGCCACTGTCAGTTCTGTGAACTTGTTCACCATGGAAAACAACGTAACTGCTGCTTGGTGGCTGGATGTACTGAAATATCAAAGGCTGTTCCAAAGATTACAAGGGCTGTACGGAGTAGAAGAATGGGGCAAGTGGGGAATGGAGATGCACGTCTGTGCCAATACCTCGAAGAAACAAGGTATCCATAACACCTGAAATAAATGCACATCTTCATGCACCTTTATTTAAATCTAGCCCTCTCTTCGAAGTCAAACTGAGGCAGATTTCTTAGAAACATTGTTTAGAATTTTCTTTAAGTACAGTTAGCTGGTGTTAGAAAGATCATTGCAGTGACAGAACTCTGCACCTGGGAAGCAGATGCAGAAAAACACCCTACCTCTCAAGGTCTTCTACTAACTTCATGGCAGCTTTTAATACCTACAGGGTAAACTTTTGTCGAGATCTTCTACTATAAAATACCATGCAATGATGCATTAGTATGCCCACTGGGATTTGAAGTATTAATTTGACATTTTTCCATTTATCCCACATCAAGAGTCATGTGCTCGGTACACACTTTCTACACATATCAATGCACAAGCCTCAAAGAGATCAATAGTGTTTAACGAAGAACTCATTATACTAACAAAATCCTTCAAAAGAACAAAACCAAAGTAATTTAAAATAAGCATCAGCTGCAGCTTTTCAAATTTAAGCTGCCTAGGAATGTTATTTAAATGATAAGGCAAGACACCGAAATAATAATGTTTTTCTGTTTTGAAATTTACTCACTAGATTTTAACGCATATAGATGTTGCCAGACAGAAATCTGTTCATACACATTTTCCTATATTTTTTCAGAATAGTCAACACAGATTAATTTCAAAGGACAGGTTCTATAAAGAAATTATATAAAATGTAAGTGCAAACTACACAAGCCAACATATGAATCTAGAGGAATAGACAGCAAATTCTGCCAAGGTGTTCAAAAGAATAAAAATCAAAAAAGTGGCTCAGTTAAACTGCAAAGAATACTGACTACTTGCAAAGAATGTCACAACCAAGCACTACAACATCAATTTCAGCCTTCAAAAGAAATCTAAGAGAATTTCTAATGAACAATGCCATTTTTGTAGCAGAATGGGTTTTACTACTTTTGTATTTTATTGTACTAGTTAAAACCATTAATTTTTTAAAAGATAAAGAAAACTAGGTGCAAAATTCAGGTTACAAACAAATACCTATGAGAATAAGTACATTTTTAATGCATGGAATAATGTGGAAAAATCTCTCTAGAATAATGGCTGAATCCATTCCTAGATTCAAAGAGGTCAAACTAACATTCAAAAGCCACATAAAAAGATTTTAGAAGGCTAAGTGATAACAAAAACTGGCCTGAAGACAATGCTTTTTGTGCCGTGTATCTAGCCTTTGTGATAAAACAAGCAAACAAAACCCCCTAGCATTTGGCAATAATTAAAATTCAGCTGAAATAACATGCCCCAGGAATGAGTTAAAGAAGTGAAATAAAGAAAGTGGGCATATTTATGCAGTAAACTGGATATAGTGGAAATAATTTAAAGGTAACAGGTTTCAAATCAGTGTACAACCACAACCTTTTATACAACAATTGGTATAACAATTGTTCTAATCATTCTTTGCAAGGTGTTTTGGGTCTGGGCTTTGGCTTTCTGTGGTTTTTACTCTCTTCCACTGAGGCTTCTTCCGGTTTGGGTCTTTTGCGATCACAAGAAGGAAGTGCATTTTAGAGCTACTGTTTAGGGCTATGCAGAGAAAGACTTCAGTAAGTAGTGCAAATAGATGGGGTTTGGTTTTTTCCGTGAACAGTTAATTATTTTTCAGTACCATAGTCTAGATGCCAAAATCCTCCAACAAATTTTAGGTTTTGAATTGTGAGATAACTGCTCAAAGAAGTTTTACAGATTATTCCTCTGTATTATGACACAAAACAACTTGCACAAAAATAATAAATACTACACACAGCTAGTAGGACTGGAAAGATACTGTTTACTGCACACGCACACCCCCAACCAGAAGAACAGACATCTACAAAACTCACATGTCCATTTAATACCATGAAAGCTTTCATAACATTTGGGTAATCATTTATATATTTGCAAAGATCCATAAAGCATTTAGGCAGACGGAGTTCCCTTTGGCCTCTGAAAAACTCCCTGACTTATCTAAATCACAAAAAATAATCTACTTCAGTCTTCAGGGAACCCAAGACTCTTGAAGTCCATTTTCATGCTTCGTATACTTGGCTGGCATAGTAGGGGGAAAAAAAGCGCAACTACAACTCAAACAAGAACAGTACATGTTGCCATGCAGGAACAGTTACAGCTCTTAATTGCCATTTCTCCTGCATAACCAGGAAAATTTAGGTGAGCCTACCACATTCTGAGTTACAATTAAGCTCTGAGATAGGTCACACCATTACAAAATTTATGAATTCAGCATTACAGTTTTATTATTGTAAGAACAGACGTCAGTTTTAAGAAATACAGCATTGCTGTATAAAAATAAGTGATTTTGAGAACTTCCAAAAAACACTTGTTGAAAACCAAAGAGCAATTTAATAACTAAAGCACGTGCTTTAATTAGATAACTAGATAAAGGCATATGCCAAAATGCAATTAAGCTAAACCATCTTAAGTACACAATCGCATTTTGCAGAAACATTTTTGTGAGAAACTCTTTCCCTTAGTACTTATCTGTGGCACTGGTGGAAAAGCCTGTGGCACTTACCTCACTCACAGGTTCATCCAAAGTCCACTCAAGTCACTGCGGCTGCTGAAACACTGGTAAGAGAAAACCAGGAAGAAATTACAGATCCACACCTTAGTGGGTACAGATCCACACCTTAGTGGGGTGGGAGAGAGAAAAATAACGAATACAAGAGAAAACTGAAGTATTTAATTAGTCTTCACAGAAAAGACTGCAGCCAGATGCTTAATTTCGATAGCAGCCACAGCAGGTGGATTAGAAATTTAAATAAGAACGGCATAATGAAATTCTCAATACAGATTATGTAAAGACCTAGCCAAAGAACTATCCTTGAACTCTGAGTGCTATGAATTCAGCACATAACGTAGATCAGTAAAATAACAGTATGTAAAGAAGAACAAATATCTAAGACGAGGGGAGAAGGAAGACAGCAAGCTACAGAACAGTTAACCCAACTTCGATTTTTACAAATATACTAAAGCAAATGTTGGACCTCAATATACCTCTAAATTGTTTCTTTAATACTGCAGTAAAAACTGATTTGTCAGGAACGAACTGTGGCAAACCAGTCTCATTTCCTTTCTCAATACGACAGCTACCTAACAGATAAGGGGCACAAAGTACATATCACCAAGGCTTTTGATGCGGTCCCATCTAAAAATCACCACATACAAACCAGAGAAATCTGATCAAAGTACTGTATATTGTAAGTGCTCATCTGACTCACATTGGGAAGATATCTGCAAATCACTTGCAAACTCAATGGGTATTTCAGGTAGGGTCCCATAGAAATTTGTTCTGACCTTAATTATATTCAGTATTTTATTAATAACATGGAAGTTGAATAACAAGCAAACTTCTAAAGTGCATTGGTATATCGTCGAGACATATAATGAACCAGTTAATGAAGATAAAAAATAGTATACTGGGACCAGTTTGGCCACCCTGGTTTTGGTTAAGATGGAGTCAAACTGAAAGTATGCTGAGAATGAAAAGGCTAAACAAGAGTTTCCTAAATCACTAGTTATGAACAAATGCTAATGAAACCAGGTTTGCTTCTTCAGGAAAGAAAGGATGTCCAGACCCATCCCATTTGGTGCTTAGACAGCAATTATTCTCTTAAGAACAGGCACTTTCTTTTTCACCCTCTAGCAGTATAACACAGAATTTATTGGATTTCTTCCTTCTGCTGTGCCACCCAAGGACGTGGAGAACCTTGATATTTCCTCAAGAATTCAGTTAGAAAAACAGGTTACCAAACTGATTTCCAAGACTGAGCCAATTTACTCTAGTTGTTTGTGATCCTGCCTCTCTGCTGAAGCACTGCCTAGATCTCCCAAGGTCCTTTCCAGATCTTATGATTTCTGTTAGCTCTATCATTAACTTTATTTCCTGTTAAATGGAAAAAAAGACAAAACTAATTAACAAAATTTTATCAAACTTGAGACAGATAGCTGTAAGCAAGCCTACCTTTTCTGACATTCTCTGTAGACTTTTTCAGACTGTGAGATTATTCTGGCTTTTTACTTTAAGAATGTTTTTCTCCCACCCACCATGAATGGCAAGCCTGTCAATCACACTAACAAAAACAAAATACATACGGGACCATTTAAGGAGGAATAGCAGAAATGAGAAACTGCTCCTTTAACTTACTTGGAATCAACTCCAACATGTGTGCCTGGGCAAAGAAAAATGAGTATATGGTAAGTCATGTTCCTTTCATTTTTGCATAAAATGGGGAAAAAAACCCAACTGACAATGGTTCATATGTTATATACAGTAATATTCCATTGAACTATTTTGCCCGTCTATTTTCCTGAGAGTAGTATTCCAGTGTTACGTCCAGTAAAATGTTGCTTGCAGCTCCTACAAGTTTTTGCAAAGTACAACTTGACTTTGAAAGATTTGAGATAGGTTTAACACATTTAGTGCTTATGTTCCTGAAAATATATAACTGTATTTAGTAAGAAATGCCAGTGGTACGATCTAGGAACCAGATTTTATACTGCTAATTAACTATTTCTATGAAACAGCAAATTTAGAAAAAACTTTGTGAAACTCCAAGGAGCTGTAGTCTGTAAAAACACGATTTTATGTGGTTTGCACATTCCAGACTGTAGAAAAAAAAACATTCAAATATATATTGTAAAATGTGTTCACTCTGATTTATGTACAAGTTATGAGAATTAATTTCTGTTTAGAGGTCAAATTACCTGGTGTATAAAATGTACACATTAACTAAGATTTCTCTGAAATTTGGTAGTTCTCAAGTACTAGATGTCATTTTTGCTAAGGGCTCCAGAAAAATGAAATTAATTAATATACAGAATCAGATTTCTGCCTTTGAAGAGTGAAATTCCAAAGAGTACAGATGAAAACTGTTAATGTCTCCAGTTAGATACAAGTTTAAAATAACAGATTACACTCTGCACATGTACCCAAAACACATTTAAGTCTGCCAGTGTCCATGTCAGATCAAGAGGCTCCAGCAAATATTCAGTAATGACTGACCATGACCTCCCAAGGCTAGTGCTGGTTCTCATTCAAGGTTCTATAATCTGCTTGAGAGTTAAGTGTAGGCACCTGGACTTTTGGAAAGAAACAGCATCTGTAGCCTGTCTTTATCTGGTGAACTCTGGAAGCCTCACTATTCTGCTCCAGGACACCCCCCCCACCCCCCCCCCACCCCCAACCGCAGCCCGCACCACCAACATGTGTTCCAGTGAACATATTTACTTGGATTGCCATGAAAGGTGATACACTGCATAGAATAACTAGAATACTAAGTAGAATTGGTACCCAATTCTGGGGTCCGCCTAGCCAGCAATTCTTGAAATGATCCCCTTGAGGGTAGTGGAAAGCAAGTGGAAGTGCACGATAATACTCTCCATTTTTGTTGCGCACATTTGAGGAAAGAAAACTACAGCATTTATCAACCCAACATCAATTAATAGCACCAGGAGTCTAGCTGCAGGATCCCAAAGGAGCCTCTCCACATCCCTGTTCTTTATTTTTTGTTGTTGTTGTTGTTGTCATCATTTTTAATTAGCCAACACAAATGGCAATATCTTTCTTGCAAGGTACAGTCCCTGTGGTTCAACCACCTCTGCTGCAGTCACTTTGGGAACACAAAACTGAACATGCCCTTCCCAAAAAGATCTGTCTCACTCAGTGAAGAAAGATGAACTGCAGAAACATTGGCCTCTTGAGAGTACTCTCCTGAGAGCCCAGAATACAAATTATGGCAATGTCAACAGAGGCAACAATAAGAGAATTAGCCAGAAGTTAGTGCTGGGGGGAGCAATCAGAGCAAAGCCAGGAGGAAGAGGGTGGCCTGGGCACAACAAGGTGGATGGGCTGGCAGGGCAGAGCTTCAGCTCACACTGCAGACTACCAGGCAGCGTAGGAACGTAAAGTGGAGGGCAACAAGGAGCAGCCCCTTGCATGTCGGTATTTCTGAGAATGCTAGTGGACTAATGGGCAATTGCTGGAAGAGGAGCAGGCACTGCTGGCAGCATGCATTGAAGTGCAGAATTCTTAACACACTATTTTAATCTGCCTTTGAGATGTTCTGAGCTAGAACTGTTTACACCTACTCAGTAACCAAACTCAGCGTGCTTCACTTCAGTCACATTTCACACCTGATGCCATCTGTTATTTTGTTGTTTTCCTGAAGCAACCATTAAACCTTTAACTCACACATATCTCCCACCCAGCTGCTTCCCGCCTCCAGCATACATGAAGACCCTACTACAGACACAATCATTCCTGCATCCAAACTAGGCAAGCAAAATTTCTTAAGGAATACATGCACCTCTCTCTCTCTCTCTCTCTCTCCTGGTCCTGCACAAGCTGGAAGACAGTATCACACCCTCCTGTCAATAAGGGAGATGTTGCCCCCCTTGGAACAACACACATCCAACACTATGAAATTCAACATAATTTTTCTTATAGCGTTGCCAGCCAGGCACTTGGAGATTATTCTGAGGAGGCCAAGTTTAAGTTGCGAGGACTTTTATCTCAGTTCTGCACTGCTGAAATTCCAGGAGCTGAGTTTTTACAGATTCAGTGTTCTGCAAAGCCACAAGACAGGAAAGAGTTAAGAGTATTCACTGGCAACAACTGACATGTCAGTCACTAACAGCAAAAATGCATGCAGGAAAATTTGAAGAAGGATAGCAGATGAGACAACTTAGTCGAAATCCATTTTAATCTTTGAACATGTGCCCCAAATCCATTTTGCACTGGGAAATAAAACAGGAAGAGTAATTGGAAAGCAGAATATAACGTTCCTTAGTCTCCGGCCTTTTATGGAAGCTCTCATATTTTGACCTGTTGTGGTGACTCAGAACTGCTGAGCAAAATAATCTGAGTTTGTTTCAGCAGCTGCATCTTTGCAAATTCATTGCCCATTCTAAAAAGCAGTGGCTCTCAAACATTTCCCCTCTGCTCCATTTTAGAATATGCACCCTGCTCCCTTCTCCAATCAAGAATTACATATGCTGCCCCTCTCAAACTGGAAGTGTATTCTGTGTTAAAGGTGCAGAGGCAGAGAAAGGCTGTGAGTTTGGCGGGGATGCAGCTCAGAAGACATGGCTGAACAGGGACAGGAGTGGGAAGTGCCCACCTTAAGCCTCGTTGGCTCTGCTTCCTCGTAACTCCATCTGAGCCCCAGCATCCACTAAAAACATTTGTCTTCCTCCTCATGCAGCCCAGGAGAAATCCCTGGCCGTGCCTGCCTAGTCCATTGAGCATGTCCCTCCTTAAAGGATAACGGTCATGGTCATGGCTTGAAATTTGGGAATTTTTGTGATATACATACATGCAACATTTGTAAAAAACACACACAGACCAATAAGTCACCGAGTTCAAAATGGTTGGAGACTGGGAGAATACTATGGAAATCTTACATGCTTGCCCTGTTTCTATACAGTTTCCTAGGTAGCTCACTTCTGACCAGTCAGAAAAGGAGATGCTGGGCTGGAGGACTTATGGTCTGACTCAGTACAAGCTCTTTATTTTAGCCCTACCTTTGGAGAAGATAACACAGCACTAGAATGAATGTATTGGCAATTTGTTCTTTAGCAGTAATAAGGGGGGTGGGGAGTGTGTCTTACACACACACACACAAATTTAGATTATATAATACCTTAGAATAACTGACTGATTTATTTAATCCCATAAGTATGATGCCCAGGCTTGACAAAGAATGAGATTATATGATGTGACGATATGGAAGTACAAGTTCTGCAACTGAGCTCTAGTTTTGTGCATCTAAACAACACAGCACAATACGTCAAAACCCACAAGCAAGTCAAATGCAATTTGAGGGCAGATGCAAGCAGCTGGATCAAGGAGTTCAAGGCAGACCAGAGAGCTATCATGATTTTATTTTGTAATAATATGAAAAATAGCTTCTGTATTTAAACCTCTAAGATGCTGATGACAGAAATACTCCATACACTGATTTGCAGCAGAATTTGTTTAACTGATTTCAGCAATGATTGATATTTGCATAAGTTGATATAATAACTTACAGTTTCCTTATATTGGAAAGAGTCACTCATAGAAGAACATTGGTACTTCCTAAATCACCCCTTATAGACGTTCACTTTAAGTGAGCAAACAGGAAAAAAAAAGTTGCAAAAGGGACTTCCTCCTAGGATTTCTACAGCAGCTCAGTAAAAAACAGTGAAGCAACAGTTCAGTGTTACTCATATAGATCAAGTCTTTCTCAAGAAGAGCAACATGGCCACAAAACTGCCATCTCAAGAGGAATTTGAGAACTGGACTGCTTTTCAAGTTGCAGATCTCCTAAGACAGGTACTGAATGTACATGTAACATTTCAGATAGTCCAGTCTATATTCAGCTAGCAGAAATTCTTACTGGATTTATATTTGAAAAACAGGTATCTTATCCTATATCTAGCACAGACATTCAAAAGTACTGAAAATAGATTAGTCAGCAATTGTCACCCCCAAGAACTTGTTAATATTATGCTTCTTAGTGCTCTCCTTTTTTATAGAAATGTAATTCATGGTAGAAGCTGCTAGCTAAGATCTCCTATGTGGCAAATCATATAATGTTTGCTCACAGGGATATTTCTTATAATAGAAAAGGTATTTCATGCCCCAATTTATTTCCTGCTGGGAGGAAATAACCATTTTACTGAAAGTGGATATAGATTTTAAATTTGAATATTGCTTTAAAATTTACAGCTTGTCAATAAGAATCTACTGTTCATTTTTTCTTCTCAAAGTATATATACCCACAGTAGTTGCTACATGCTGCTTAAGTTTAAGGTACTTGAGCTTTTTTATTTTTTTAATGTTTGCTTCTTTGTCTGCTTGCACATTTCCTAGTTCTGCAATGACCTTTCTAGTATATGTAAAATAACCAGAATTGCACAAAATATTCCAAGCTTCTCTTCAGTCATCCTTTCACTGCTTGAACAATCTCCTCCAACATATATAAAATACATTCTCCATGATATATTCTTTTCTTGATACCATATTTTTCCCTTTAACTTACTGAATACTATGACAGGTTTTAGACTTCTACCTGTAACTAACTTACACAAAAAGTTCTATTCACTGCATTTGGATATATAGTCTCATTTTACATTACTTCTGGTTTTTTTTTTAATGCAAGTTTATCTATATAATTTTATATACAGGATTTTTCTGTCTTGAGTTTGTCTTACTTCTAACTGTAAAAGCACCAATCTTTACCAGTATCTGCTTTACACCAACAGTGGAATTTATCATCGTTAAATTTTCTCATCCTTTTCATCTGAAGGAGCATACAGTGTTTTTCAAGGAAAATAATACATTATGAAGTGTTTCTACAAAGGGTCCATTTGTAGCTACATGAAAATTAGGCCCAAGTTCAAAATGCTCATTTCATATTATTATGTTTCCATCCTGCCTTGTGTGTAAATACATATGCTCGTTTGTGTACAATTAAAAAAAAAAAAAAACCCACAGACAGTTTTACAATGCAGCTGTATCACTCAGTAGGACCTTTGTCCCCACATTGAGAAAGCTAACTTGTTCCATGGAATTAATTCATACCATAATGATAACAATACCAGCCAAACTGTGAACAGCAACTCAGAGGATTAATTAGCTGAAAGCCTTTCAGCTTAAAGGAAATCAGACTAATTAATAGAAGATATAATGATTTTAAAGTACCCTGCAATTCTACAGCAGAATACAAGACAGAAAATTTAATAGCAATTGTTCAACAGCTCAGAGGCTTCAGGGGAAATTTCAACAGACACCATAACTACTGGCTTCATACTTGTTAAGAGAGAGTCTTCCATGTCTGTGTTAGTTACTGCCTATGTTCACACTCACATCACTGATTAAAGCAGCTAAGTGGTCTAATTAATACAGTACAACATTAAGAGCCTGACCATGCTGTGTATCAAGGACTAGTGCTGGGAAGTAGCAGCCATTTGCCTGTGGCCACTGTGTACAGAGTCATTCAGCTCCCACTACCAGTGCTCCAGAGAGCCTCCGCACCTGGACACACACTACCACCATTTCCACAGACAGCCAACGCACCCAGGGCTCTGCCAGATCTCCCACTCCTGAGACTGGCCATACACAGGTGCATGAACCCTAAAATAATGCCATTAAGGTTGCAGAAATGAGCACTCCAATGTGCCAGAACTGGGAATACCTCTATAACCTGAATTTGCCCTCTTTTACATACACATCATAATAGTCTGTAATTGCTTCTTTGTGTGCTACCTTTGCATTCACAAAAAACTGCCTTCTTCAATGCAAAGAAAACAGTGTGTTTGTGCACTACTCTGGGCCATTACAGAAATTGTAAGGTGCACAAGGCCAGGGCTTGCTGAAAAAGAATGAGTTCATGGTAATGTTAATTCAATTCTGCCTTGAAATATCAGATTCTGCCACTGCCCCAGCTCAGCATTTTTACCTGAAGCCATACAAGTCACCCAGAAAAAACATGACATTTCCTGACTGCTTGATTTGAAATTCCATGCTCTGATTTGCAGAAGTAGTGAGAGGTGAGAGTTGTAGCCACAGCGACAGCTCTGCTCAGAAAGTAAAAATGCCAAAATATTGAATATGCAAAGATACATGCATATCTCTCAGATTCTATACAGCTGTAGTTACGCATCCAAAACCACTGGATACTGCATGAGTTTTATTTCTCACGTACCTCAACTCCCCTTACTAATAGAGTTTTCGTTTCACAGGGTGATCTTAGGAAAAACAGTTAGTTAAAGTTTCTGAAGTACTCAGACAATAAAGAATGCTGTAGAACAGCTCAGAAAAAAAAATCCACCAACATTCTGGGTTCAGGGAAGGTTTGAATACTGTGCAGTACAGGTATACAAGATAGCAGAGGAGCAGTGAGCACTGAACAGAACACAATAGAACAGCAGTTCAGGAAAGTCACATCAGTGTGTTGTGACTGAGGCTGGGTCTTCTAGAAGAGGTATACTGAGGTTGGTGCCATAATATATATGTATAAGGCACATCTACAGTGCAATTTTAGCATTTCCTTAACAATCTTCATTATGTTTCCAAAACAGATTTTTGTGTTTTCCAAGTACAAAAGTTATAGCTAGCCATTCTGCAAAGTGTTTCCAGCTCCACGAAAGGCATTTATATATAATTAATAACTTCACTACTAAAAATTAATTAACCTTATTGATTTTGCTTTTTTCCTCATAAATAAGTGAAGATAATAATTGAAACCTCTTAGCCACTTGCATGTAACTTCCCTGTTATCTTGCATCTATGCTATAATAGCAACAAGACAGATATTCCACTCTGCATGTAGTTTATCTGCTTGGTCTCCATTTGCTTTGTAGTCTAGTCCCTCTCCTCATTACTGATCCTAATGCTATGGAGTTAACGTATTTTTAGAAAATTAAAGGCTCTGTGGTCATCACCAAACACCAGTAGTGAGACACCCTCTTGTCTGACAAGCTAACCATGTAAAAAGATCAAATTTTCCCTTACACAAAGTTACATGCTTGATTAATAGTGTAAGGTAAAGCACAAAACCAGCTAGTCAGAGCCAAAAACTGGAGACAGAGCCAATAACTAGAAACAGATAGACATAAGGCAAGAGCAGAAAGCATGCCTCACCACCAACATCAGTGCAACTGATGGCAAATTAACACATCCCACAACCATTGGTCCAACACCCACAGCAACCCTCTCCTTTGAATTGTGATCTATTGCATATTGCAAACAAGCAGCTCTCCCAATCATAGTATAAAATAACAATTTATAAATTCAAGTATATTGGCTTATAGATCAAACTGTCTGAATATGAAACTTTCATATCAAAAAGGTAGATAAAATATACTTTGAATGTTTTTAAGCATGATCAGTTTTAAGTATTCTAGAAATAAAGACCTGTATTAGACAAAACACATAAGTATTTCTATAAGAATAATTTATTTTCACTAATATTTTCCTGTGTTTGTGTTGGTCATTACTGCTACAAAGATTTACAGCTAAGCATTACAAATACTAAAACTCATTTCAGGAGTGGTACATTCTTGAATAAAAGATTTCTCCCCCCCCTTCCACAAATAACAAAGTAATTTCTTTGAAAATCCAGGGTGTCATGTAACACAGTGAGATTTTTAGGACATCTTCAGCCCTGCTCCGCTCCATTCTACTTTTTGATAAAGGAAATACAATGTGTCCCTTTTTTTTTCCAGATTACTATTTAGTTTCTGTCATAAAGAGTTACTACTAGACATTCCTGTTTCATTTTAATTTATAATCAACACCAACTTTCTTAAAAAACACCACCACAACTATATTACAGAAAAGGAATCTTGTTTCCAAACTTGAATTCTGTCCAGCAATGCCCATCTATCATGGGAACTGCAAGGCACACTTCGCCCAAACATTTGGTGCTGAAGCCAAGCAGCAGCCAGCGCATACAGAAGTTTGTAAACCAGCACGTAACGACAAAGCTTTCTATTAGATAGCTTTACTTTCCAGCAGTCAGCGATATAACCATTTCCTGAAGCAAAGGCACAGCTACTGATGGGCTTTTATCACAAGCTACCTTTTATCCTATTTCTTATGATGGCCTCCTCTTATCCCATAGCAATTGAAGTCCCACAGTGTATTTCTGTTGGGCTCCTTGTTCCATTTCTGTTACAGTTGCTGCTTCATAATTTCATCTTGTCTACTCCATTCACAATGTTATCAGCCTTTATCCTCTGTAATCTTTCCTCCTAAGAAAGACGTAATACTGTGTTTTCTTCCTTATGTGAAAGTCACTACCTATTTTGAAGCATTACAGTTATTCTGTCCAATATTCTTTTTCTACGTAGCCATGCCAAATAGTATAAAGATTTCCACAACCCCAAGTATTTGAGCATAGAGATATGAATCAGTTTGTTTACAAATGTCAAGTTTCATACTATTGTAATAATTTTATCTTTGCTCACCTCAGTTTGGAATGCCTGAATCTGCTGTGGTGGTTGAAAAACTGTGCATTAATGGATCTCGTTTCTTGGTAAGCATACATTTTATAAGAGCTATCATTCAAGCATGAGGATTGTATTCCTTACAGTGCCAGGAAATAATCTGACATTTTTCCTCTTCACACACACTTCATCAGTTGCTACGATTTCCCATATTAGCGGGTTGATTTACATCTCTGACAGGAACTCCCCTACACAACAGAAATCCCAGCGAGCCCTTCTCCCTCTCCAGAGGGAGTGCACAGATATACAGAATCAGCCATTAGCACACAGCTTGGCAGGGAATGTCTCCTGAAATAGAACTTGGGGAGGGGGAGAGATTTTTTAAGAAAATATATATTTTAAAGCCACTGTTTATGCAAAAGCTTTTTTCATAAAACTTGCATGATTAAAACATTTACTAGTACAGAAATCTACATGAGTTTTACAATAAAAGTTTACAGATACCAGGTACAATGTCAGAAAAAAATCTGACAACTTCCTTTGTTGACCTCTGTAGAATTGTTTGCATAAGGGTGCAGTTGATTGATTGCAGCTAATTAGAAGAGAGGAATAGAACAACTTCTTGAGCTGGTGCAATTCCTCTGCCACTAATTCCATTTGTGTAGCTGTTGAAGTTAAAGACCTATTTTAAAGGTAAAATAATTGTTATAACATATTTTTGTACTGCAGAGAAATTATGGTTGCTTGATACTTCATTGCTTAACAAAACTCTTTTCTGGATGCATCAGGAGTTGCTGCTGTTTATGTTAATAAGGGCTTCAGTCCTGCAAAACGATTCATTAGACCACAGCTACTCAGGTGCATGCAGGTTCACTTTGTTTTAAACTGCACGGCCGCAGAGTAAATTTGGGGTTTACTAACAGTTCATGCTAGCATAGTAGGGCTAACAAGTCAGTCAGATAAAGATTGATTCCTGTCCCATTCATATATTATAAACTGAATCCCTAAAGGGCTTATAATGCCCATTGCTGGATGAGAGGGAGTGAAGTTACACCTAAAAGTGCCTGTGTTGTCTTCTTGTGCCTGCTGCAAGTAAAGCTGTACAGCAGCAGTGGAAAAGGATCTGAGAAATATTTTCAGACATTAGTGGTAAACTAACAAAAACATAAGTGAAAAAAAAACAATGGGAACAATGCATGATCTTCAGTGATGGTCTGTGATACAAAAGCAGTATGCTTAAAAATGAAAGTATTTCCTAGTATGTTCTCCAAACTATGTATTATCTTTAACACATCTTTAAAGATTATTTTGCGCTGCAGAAAACATGGCAGTATACATGTGATACAATAAGCAACATCAATTTTTGATGGACTTGTAGGCAAAATGACAAGTCTCTTTCCCACACTGGTAGCAATCTTCCTACAGCTTTCATGTGTTCTTTAATTGAATTGTTCAGTAGCATTGTCAACATGATAGATCTGTATGCTTGAAACAGAATTAATTATGACAGTAGCAATATTTGAATAACTACAAGATGCTATTCTCCTACGTACAAGCTAATATTACAAGTATATTAACTTGTAATTAAATCAATTGCCCAGTTTTTTTATTCCAAGCTCCTAGCCTAGTATATAATAAATTTATAATGTTCCAGGAATTAAAAGTTCCTGCTCCATTACAAGGTGTCTAATTTAGAAAGCTTACCCTTAGAAGCTCCACCTTAACGATATATGATGGAGTAACCAGATGGCCAAGGTACACATTTCCACTCAGAAAAATCTGTTTCTGTCTACACCACTTAAAGTACAATTCCCTGACTGGGTATATTGTTTTGCATAAAGGTGTCTCGAAATCCAAAATTCTGATTTTCTTATTGTGTCTGTTTATTAAGTTTGGCAAGAACCTTAGGTTTTGCACCTCAGTTCATTGTTCAGTTATAAGGGGCATGTGATTTACTTCACTACACCCTGCAAAGTCTTAACAGAAGTTCAATATCACCTTTGGATATTGAGCTAAAAGTCACTAGGGAAAAGCTGGTCATCTATCACTAGACAGCAGTGAACAAAAAAACCCTCGAAAACCAAACAAAAACCAACAAAAAATAACCAAACACAAAACCCATAAAACAGAAATCACTTGAGCAAGTCTGATGCCATCTACCAAAAAGGAGTGGCAGGTTTACCTTCACATATTGATAATTTTTAAAAAGCAAACACAAGTTTGCCACTACACATGCACGCACAGAGATGCTATCCACATGTATAAATCTCATGATATACGTGCAGCTTTTCTCCATGTTGACCCAATTTTAGATGGATATTTAGACAGAGATCTGGTTTTGCTGTGAGATCTGTTAAGTATCACTGGACAGAAAATTACTTCCAGCCTGGCACATGAAGAAGGAAGCAACCCTCTTGTGGTGTGTTCCATGCCAACCTTCCCCCACCACACATTCAGAGGGGCACAATTTTCTGTTTTACTTTTGCATGGTCTGAAAAACTGCATTCCACCCATGGTGTTGCTGCAGTAAGGCACCTGTGAGGACTCAGAGGACAGCCGGAGCGGAGCCAACTCAATGCCTACCAGCAGCACTTCACAGTTCTCAGACAAGCCCTTCTCACCACAAACTCCTCCAGCCTGCCCCAAACCTCTCCTACGGCACTGACACCTTAAGCATATGCAGCGCAGGCCTTTGTATTAGTCAGATAAGCCAAAATTCAGAGGCAACAACCCTGTGGGGCAGGTGGCACACTGGCCCGCTGGTGGGTCTTATTGGAAGATACGTTTCCTGGAAAGCAACGCATGCAACCAGCACGATACACATTTATCACAGGATATAAAAACCAATGTGCCAGATGTGCCTCCATTTTCTGTGTGGTTTCAGCAGGGACACTCATCTCTAATTTTTCCAAAGAAAGAATGTTGGCAAAAATTGGGAAAATGCACAGAAAGGAATTATCCAAAAACTCACCACTTAACACAAAATTTCTTGGGGGGCCCTCCTGCACAACACATCCCTTCTGTAAAATGCAAATTACATTTAATTTGAAAGTGAATCAGATATATTTAACAACACTAAAGCCTTTCTGAAGTTTAAAATGTTCAAAGTCGAGTCATGCAGGCACTGTAGCTACATAATCTGTGATAAATTGGCCCCAGTACCTTAAATCAATTTTGACTGGTTTCAGAATAGAAATAGAGTAATAAACATTTATATGGTCATTTCTTTGAATATTTCTTGTCTTTAAAATACAACCACTTTTATAGCAGTATTATATTCTGTTTTATAAACATACTAAGTATCAAACTGACCTTTTATAGGAAACAACTACATGCATTTTATAAAAATTTAGAAATAATAGCTCTTTCTTTACGCTTCTACAGAATCTAAAAGTGCAAAAGAGTGGTATATTAGATCTGATGTGTACCCTGCAGTTTTATTTTTTATCAATAGCACTGTACTTGCAATAGTTATTCAACATGCAGGTCATATCTGAATGATGCTAATCTAGTCCCAATGTCCAAA
Source organism: Microhierax caerulescens (assembly GCA_035590215.1). Classification (NCBI taxonomy): domain Eukaryota; kingdom Metazoa; phylum Chordata; class Aves; order Falconiformes; family Falconidae; genus Microhierax; species Microhierax caerulescens. The sequence continues at coordinate 26,259,673 of JAVJGJ010000062.1, forward strand.
TCAGCATTTAGCCACAGCTGCATTGCACAGAGCATACTACATTCTCTCTTGCTTTTTAATGTCTGAACTTGCTATACTGTACTTTTATTTTCAGTTCCCTCTAAAAGTAAATTGGTGGTTTGATTATTTTTTTTTAATACTGTTTTGAATTCTCACTGACAGATTGAAAAAAAGACATAAAACCCAGTTAATTTTTACTTGAACTCAGTATCAAAAATAAAAAGTAGACTATCGGATTTATATATTGAAACTTACTAAAAGAAACATCAAACATCACAAAATGGTCAGACATTGATTCTAAACAGTTTTTGTGTATTTGTCTTCTTTCTTGCTATTTCAAAATGTGTTTTGAATCACATGGCTGGAATATGAGTGCTTGGAGAAAACTAGAACCATTTTCTTCACCAATACGCTATTGGGGATTTTTAAGTAATATTTAGAGAAAGGAAACTGTGTCTTCCTGCGGGAGATTGATGCCTCCCTGCCAGCGCAAAACATTGCCAAAGCTTGCCAGGTTTGACTTTCTGAGGCTGTACTTGGACATCCATTTATGTCAGCAATGCTACTGAGAAAAAGCAACTACTGTCTCATGTGGATGCTCCTTCCCATCCCTGCAATGCAAAAGCAGCAGACAGGAAAGGACAGGAACCACATCTGCTTTCTCTAGTGACAACAACCAAACACACCACACCTAGAGCTCCTCTGTTGCTATGTGAATGTGCACAGTCCCACAAGGCCTAAGTCACTTCCCCAGTTTCAGCTAAGAGATTGTTTCCCAATACTGCAGCATGGAGTAGGGGAATAGATGGAAGGACACATTAAAATTGGGTTTGGCTCCTTGGATGTTAGGAAAGAGCTAACTAGCATCAGGTCCTCTGACATCTATCCCTGTAAACTTAGTTTTACAGATAAAAATGGGATGATTCAGGCAGGGGCAGAAATAATGTTTTCTAGGTCTTGCATAGCAACAGAAATTAGAAAATTAAACCAACAGAAGTTAGAAGCTTGCTAAGTATGTTTTTATAACCCAGTTCCCCTGGGAAAAGGCCAAAAACTCTTGCAGTGTTTTTCCCAAGTATCAAACCAGCATAGAAAGCTTGCATATGGGGGAGGTCCAGAGAAACAGTACAAGGTGCAGGTACTGTTGAGTCACACAGTCAGGCTGCCCGTTGATGGCTAAATGCTACAATTCCATAGCCAGGGTTTAACGATATACCACTTGTCTCAGAAAGCCATTAAAAAAGCTTATTTAAAAGCATTGCAATACTAGCACTTTGGGGTACCCAAGTGTTCGGTGTGAGGAGAAGCGATGACGGCATTCTTTGTCCCACCTTTGGCAAGCACACGAAGTCTCCATGGCAAAAAGCAGCAACCGTTCACAACAGAAAAGTGATGTTACAAACATATGTATTTTCAGCTGCAAAGCATGATTAGGCCAGGTAACTGCATTAATATAATTGCTTCTTCGCACTATTTCTATTCCTCTGACATTCCTTTCTCCTATTCACATTTACCTGCCTTCTGACACAGACCCACTCTCCCTTCCCCAATACATTCTGCAGCGGCTGAGCCCCTCTTTGACACCTCCCCTTTACACATCCTTGCCTTAGGTGCCTTCTACACCTAGCGCTTTGCTTCTGTGTGGCTTTTAACCACGGTCCTCCCCTTCCCTTTTCTCCTCAATTAGGTCCTATTGTTCAAGAAAGGAAACTTCTCCTGCTGAGATTTCTCATTGATTTGCGGTCCTACAGGCTTTCCTCATTTCCATCCTTCTCAGCTCTAGAGGTTCCCCATCAGAGGCAGCTGAGCCAGCTCAGATATGAAAGGTATTTTTTCCAGGACCTTCGTTTCCAGGTATCTCTACAGGCTCTGGGCTCACTTCCTCGATGAAAAGCCTGGATAGGGGTAGGAACCAGGCACCTTAAGAGCTTGAACTCTTTTGTGGCAAAGCCAAGTGATCCTTGGCACCTATCCCTATAGCAAGTGCTTTAAAGACTTGGAAACCCTGTCAAGTTAAAGCTGTTTAAAAATGAAACTTTCTCAGGGCAGGTGAAAACTGAAAATAGTTTCTCCTCAGGGGAGATGGGTGCAAACCACAAAAACAGAAGGCAGAAAATGTAACAAAGAGCAGAAGTGCAATCTTTGCCCCTTCGCAATTCTTGGAGTGATGCAGGGGGGCTGCCTGCAAAGGGACAATTAGCAACAGCTTCCTAGGTCACCCTGAACATCATCGGCCATCAAGTATGGAGGGGTTCGGTTCTGTTCCTTGCTGTTTCTAACCAAATACAAAGTGGTTTCTAAAAGCAGAATCACATGTACTTACAGCCATTTCAAAAAGAGGAAAATGGTAGAAACATACCACAGAAAGGAGGCAAATGTTAAACATACAAAGTAACTAGAATCAGAGTGACCTTAAAGAGACCAGGTCTAAAAGGGAGATATTTCACAGCTTAGCACATCTGCTGCTTATCAATCATCTTCAATTAAGTATTAAGTTACAGGGCCGTTGCATATTCATGTATCTTCAACAAAGCATAAGGCATCCATACAGTAAGTAAAAGCAAAATTTGCATATTTCTCCTTATTCTTCAAAAAAAACAAGAGATAAATATGAAGATAGGCTACTGAATGTAGATACAATTTCTGAAATCTAGGGCACCGTGAAGTTATGCATTGTTATCTGACACATAACACAAGTGATTTTAGCTATCAACTTATTTCAAAATATATTATATTAATAAAGACTCAAAATATTAGACCAGGATACAAAGTTAAACATCATTATCACCAGATACCCATGAACATTAGCTTAGAAACTGCATTTGTATCCAATCATTTAGAATTATTTTACTGCTAAGATATTTTCAAAAATCTCAAAAGGAATTTAATAAAATTGTCTAATACCATGATCTAGCAATGTGATCCTGTAGTACAAAATCCTAGCCAGTGCAAGAATATTCATTGCAGGAGTGACCCCTTGATTTTTTCTGTGATAGAAGAACATTTCTATTCATGCTTCAAATGCTGCTGCCAGAAATGATCTGAACATAAATTAGTTTGTTTTATGCTGTAGCTGCAAGTGATGGGAAGTGCTTGTCTGCTTTCCAGTCTTTAAGCTCTGGCACACAACAAGCCAATCAAATTCTAAATGTCACATTAGTCATAATCATATTAAATATGGATTAAAGGAATAGCTTTTGATGCAGAATTCTACGTTCTTAAAGTTTACTGACAATTTTAAATATTATTCAAAATATCCTCCAAATTTTATGGACCTTTCAAATTCAAAGAACATGAAAAAGAATGTGAGAAGTTGTGGAAATTTGTAAGGCATTGTATCATTGTTTCCAACATCAACTTTAAAGCCCTGAGCTGAAAAATAGGAAAATTCCACACAGTCTCAGGCTTTCCAGTTTTGAACTTCCTCCTGTTTCTGCTTTGTTCAGACATCATGGTTATATAAGTGCACCCCCTCTGATATCATTTTAGGAAATGGTCTTTAGAGACAATTTGTGATTTGAAAAATCTTCATTTTGGGTCTTTTTGTACTCTTTCCTTCCTGAAAAATCACGAGCTTTTATAGCATGTGTAAGTTGGAACTTCACTACACTGATGTCTAAAACCATTAGTCATTTTTAAAAATCTAGCCAGAAAATATCATCACTCTCTGATTGTTAAACACCAGCTGCTAACCATTGCAGAAATCTTCTAGAGTCCCTAAAATGTCACAACATAGTCCTTCTGCTTTCATATTAGCTGTTTCCAATACAGGGCTGTAAATTCCTAATTCCCTACTCTGTTTTATCCTTGAAGAGGTAGGTGAATATGGGAAACTGATACTAAAATGCCAAGTTAATTTTATCATTTTTTATCTTCTGTACAAGACTGATACTACAAACAGAAAAGACAGAAGAATCGTCAGCACACAAATACATATTGTAAGTTACATAAAGATTATTTAATGAAGTAATTATAAGCTTCAGTGAGCAAGTCACACAAGAAGTCAGCAAAATATCTCAAGCAGATAAGACAGCAGGTTTTCTCTTCTTACAATACATACTTTTCTTATTAAAATTACTTATACATATATGCATATGTACGAGTGGACCAAATTTGTCATTATATACTGATAGATGCAGCTTCAGCAATGCAAAGCTACCAAACTAGACAGTTAAGAGACAGTTTTGTTTATGTTTGTTCAGGACACAGCAGTTGGAAAGCATGAGCCAGCTATTGCTTTTAAAAGCATTTGAGGAAGTTATACTTCATGCTTTTCTACTAACAAAGAACTGAAGTGGAACAATCAGTGAGAATTTCCCAAAGATACAGATTTAGACAAGGCCATATTTATAAGATGGGTACTCTGCCTTTCTGGCACAGTGGAAGAAAATAAAGCTCAGGAAAACAGCTTTGCAGGAGCACTTGGCTTTTAAAATTTAGACTGTTTTCACAGAATGCAAGTGACCTGAAATAACTGGTGGGAACATTAGTCAATTTGCAGGTAACATTTCCTCCTGTAGCTATTGTTTCCCATGAACCTAAAATGACTGAAAAAGATCAGAGAAGGAAAAAAGAAAAGTATCCCTTTTTTTCCTGCTGTACATCCACGGTAGCTACGTGTACAAGTCATTTTATCAACAACAGAGCCTACAGTGGTTCTGTGAGTGTGTTACATTAAAAATTGCAGGCACAAGAGACATGAAAACAAAGATGAAAATTAATCAGGAAGTAACACTGTGTCCACAGGTAGGGAAAGCCTAAGCCCGCTTGATTCTGTTTGTCTCACATCTATATGACACCTTTCATATTGCTCTAATACAATGAGGAAAACAGTATAGGATTTATGTTCATTTGGGGGTCTAATTTCCTTCTCAGGAATCTTTTTTATTATTAGAAGTGTTAATTTAGAAGAAAATTTATTCTTACAACATCAATTTATAATGTCTGTAGAGTTACCCTAGGCAGTATCTGTTTTTAAGAGTAAAAAAAAATACTGGAAATCTAGCAATCATGTAATAGAAATAACAGCAATAAGGACAATAGGTTATACATGTCTGGACCTCACCGACCAAGCTAAGCTCATAATTATCATTCCTTAACATCAAGAAAACAAAAAGAAGTTGACAATAAGTTCAAAGCAGATGCAATCTCAATCTAACTAAAACAGGAGTTCCCAAAAGGATAATGCACTTGCACTGATTTAACTATCTTGTTGACGAGGGGAACCACAGTACTCTTAGCTTGGAAGAAATTTCTGAAAGTTTCTGGGAAAATACTTCTTCCTGCAGCAAAGACTAAAACTAGCTCAATATTATTGATTCTCATGAGAAAGCATGAACAAGGTTAAAAATCAATGTTGTAAGGAAGTTTTTCTAAGAAAGGGGCAACTCTTGAGGCTCTGTTGGTTTGGAAAGGTGAATACATACAATTCCACTGAAAACAAGGAAATCTTGTGAGAACAAGACAATGTGGCAGGGAGAAAGTGCTCCCTGGGAACAGGCCAAGGAGACCCTGAAGCTTTAAGTTGTTTGTTTCCATTGTATTTAGGAATTAAGAACTTCATCGGTCTTCTATGTAAATACAGGATTGCATTAAATATAGCTGGCTTTAGCACGAATTTCTATTCCAAATAGAAGGAACCTGGAAAGGCCCCAAATAGTAACATGATACTTGGGCCAGTGGGTGATGCTGGTGCCAAAATGACATAAATGTCCAAGGAGATACCTCTCGAGCTGCTATTCCTGAGGAATCAAAGCAGAACTAATTGGAGTCCTGACTGCAGAATTGAAAGATGACTAGAAATAATTATTAAAAGATAATAAAGGCAACTTTAATTTCCAAAAAAAAAAAGCAGAGAAAGTAGTACACTTCTGTTGAAACAACTTCTAAACCTGTCTGGATACTGCTACTGTAAAGCTACTAAATGTAAAGTGACATGACCTAAAGCAAAAAAGTACACTGTTAATCCCAGGGAGATATCCACAGGGGTGTTACATGAGGATGATTATGCCAGGATGGTTCTGCTGGCAAATTTTTCATGTAAACACACTTGTAGCCTAAGAGCTAGATATAACCCACAATAATCCAAGCACATCTTGCTAATGCTGACTGAGCTATTATGGCTGTATTAAAAGGTTTAACATAACTAAAATGAAAATCCATTAAGTCTGCAATGCAAATTTATAGAAACAAGAAACACGGAGGTAGATGAAGACCAAGTTACCAAGTGTCAGGGGGTTTCTCTCAGTCTATCAGTAAAATTAAGCCATCTTGTTTTCTTTTACATGATGCCATCTGCTATAAACAAGCATGATGCTGGAGGGGGACAAACAAAACAGGAACAGCAGACCTGTAGATTACTACAAATGTATTTAGTGCTAAATTTCAATGTAATATTGTGTTTAATTCAAAATGATCAGCAGATGGCTTGCACAACCCATCAGTTATCAACATACTGTTAAGAGCAATAAAAGCTTGCAGCCATTCTTAGAATGGTGCAGAGGATGCTATTCAACATTTATCAGTCTTTCCAAATCCAAAAACTGATGGAATTTGCCCACATTAAAAAAAAAAAAACACCAAAATACACCATACAAATGCAATTGCAGAGATTTTTCATTAGTGAGAGTTTTCCCAGTGCCAATTCTGTGCATAAGCACAGACTTTAGCATTAGGGAATCTGGCTTGAAGTTTGGGTTGCATTACTGGAAAACCACATCACACATTAGCGCTCAGAAAGAGGCGTGCTGGAAAGAATTCAGAATTCCCAGAGGTCCCACAAAACCAGTGCTTAGAAGAGTAAGAATTTCAATCATTTCATGTATTTTAGGCCTCTGGAATACTGAAGGGTAAAATCTATTCAAAATTCACATTAGTGTGGCAAATGCAGAAACACAGCTTCTATTTGTAGGGTACTTGGTTTCCTGTAGACACTATTACCTGGAGTATTTGAGTGTACATTAGTAAACAAATGGGCACAAAATTCCCATGGAAGATATTTTAAATTGTTAATTATTGTTATTGAGACCTGCTGTAGAATGCTTTTGTTTCTGAGCTTTTCTTTTTATTTCCTCCACTGTTCCTGTGTAGCTGCGCTTTTTTGCTTAACTGTTCAATTGTTTTGCCCCTTGCTACTTGAATGCAAACTACATTTTTAAGAGCTGTTATTTTCTGCATCCATTACAACATAGTCCTTGAAAAGCACAAGATTGAGAGATAGTAAAGCCTTACAGATGACCAGGGTTGATTTATCATAGTATGACCCTGATAGAGTAAAAATTTGATTTTCCATTAAACTTACTTAGAAGTCTCAGTATACAACATCTGATAAGCATAATACAGATAGGCAGGGTGCTTCGCCATCTGGATGTAGGATAAGACAGAAACAAATAACTATACAGGTTGTACAACTTTTTTTTGTAAAAAACACTATTTCTATAAACACTAGATTATAAATGTAAGTTTGATATTTATAGCTGAGGACTTATTTTACTTGTTCAGATGTACACAAGGGAAATGTTGACATTTGCCCTGGATTTCTAGTTTCCTGTGAAGGGAGAAATGCAACACTTCATTTGTATATTAGATTGTCTGGGTCCTGTAGTACATAAAAAGCAGATTTCAGAAACGTCTGTGTGCCAGCATCACGTTGTAAGTGATAGAGACTCTTCACCAGAAAAGAAAAAAAAAAAAAAAAAAAAAAGAACGGAACAAAAACCCCCACTCAAAAACGCAACCACTTACCTGAATGCTTTTGATATGGGTGGTTCACAGAGTATCTGAAATGCATCTGTACAAACAGAGCACTGGATTTTAAAGAGGCAATAGGAAGAAAGGCAAACAAAATGTGTAAGAATGAGGACATCATCCCCAAAGCCTGGAGTTATATTTGGTCACACACTTTCCCAACACAAAGTCCTCTACCAACAAAATTTCAACCTTTTTTAGAACTGTACCATGCATTATTTATGGTGTTATTGTTTCTTCCTTTTCCCTGTCCAATTAAGTATTCTTGAACTTTACAGTGTAGCACTACACTTTCTGTTGGGTCTTGAAGGATTCTTGTGATTGTGCCCATGAACAAATTCAGGAAAATGAGAAACTGAGCAACTCAACAATTAGGACTTTTTTTTTTTTTATGTTCACCTATGTTTTTCATCGTAACACAAACCACTACATTAGAACCGAACAGCAGAAATAACTATTTGAGCAGCACAGATAAAATGGGTATCACCTGACATTTGCAAACAACAGCTGGATTTCCACAACATTACAGGAAATATGGTTCCAAGGCCAAGAAGTTCTTGAATATGATTTTGCCTTTGTTGAGCTTCAGTTTGAAGTAACGCATAGTCATGAATTTTAATTGGCTAAAGCAAAGTAAAGCCACTTCTGTCATGCTAAACTGTACCCGGATCCACAGACACTCCTTAAGCATGGCCATCAGTCAGAAGGTCAACAACTACCCCAATCTCCATCACCTGAATGTGTGCATGCTCACATACACATCTGAATGAGCTGCAGATTCACTCTCTCACACACAGATAATAGTGGGAAGCAGTATTCATTTTACAAACATGTTAGAATAGTAAATGCCAGTGTCTTTTACTTGGCAGGTGATGCCATACAAGAAAATGAGGAAAAACAAATGCTATTTTAAAGTACTTTAGAAGGCATCTGGTCATGGTGTGCAGGTATATTACATGGCTGTGTAGCTACAGTCATATTAAAAGCAGTAGAGTTAGAGAAGTACTAAAGGAGAAAAAAAATGGACTATTATTACTTAAGGCTTTATTTTTCTGGACTAGAAATAAATTAATCTTGTTTAGCTTTATATATGAGGTGCCAACCATTATGGGTTACTTCATTAATTTATAAGGAGAAATTTCTAAACTGATTTTGTTTTTTAAGTCTGCATGGCTGAAGCTTAAAATCTGTTCTTCCCACCCCTCCGACATTGAGAAAAATAAGTGAAGATAAAATATAGATTTGACACTACCACCCATTCTGTGGTCATCTTAATTTATTAAGGAGATGGGGGGTTACATTTTATTTGCACCAGAAATAGCTACAAGTAGTTATATAATATAGTTGAAGTGATATGATCATTGTTAGTAGATTTAATCACTAAACTGAATGTGGAAACCCATACTGGAAAATATTACTTACAATATTTATTAAAATATGAAGGAAACCTATGTAATAAGAATTGGCTGATTTTATCTAATAAAGTTATTTTATTTTGCCTCTGGTCACTTTAAAAAAGACCAAATTCACATTGATGTGGAACTCATTACAAATCTTTTAATACAGTGGTGGATTAACTTCTAATACACATGTAAAATTTGTCAGCATTTGAGATTTAATTGACCCATATCAAAATTCAACTGTTTTTTTCTTTTCCTGTTTTACAAGTGTATGTGCCTAGTCATAAGGATAGCTGTTGTATATTGTAAGATCATTGTTCATTATTACCTCTTGACTTTCACAAATCCATCAAATCATTTAGAGATCAGCATATAATTTTTATATTAGTACTCAATGGTCATTCAATTTCTACTTTGCTTCTGGATGTAGACAATAGTACATGAGAGTCACTCTACACTATAGATTGGTTTAAAACTTCGATTCTTTAATCAAAGTATTAATTTTCAAATTAATTTTCAAGCAAAAAATGGAAATACTCACTGTAAGTTAAATTTCAGTGTTAGTCAATGGTTGAAGGGTGAGAAAGGGAGAGAAGTAGTCAACCAACAGTGCATTTTTCCTAAAAAGAAACTAACCCCATGCACAAGGCAACTGGGGTTGGGAGACTAATTTAAAGTTACTGTATTAGACTCTTTTGTGCTAGCATAAATATCACTGGCTTTCAGATACCATTATAATGACAGATTAATATTAGAACTGGTTGCAAACATATGTATTGTATCCCTGGAATGAGTTTATTTTTAAGCCATGTGAAACTTCAGAAATCACTAGGATGTGAAAGGACATTTTCATGTACAGTTTTGACCTCTTCTCTTGCTCTTTGCCCATTAATGTATCTCAGCTGGTTTGCCTTTTAACATTCCAATACTTTCAGTAGCTTTCAAAGCTCAACTTTTCTCAAAGAAAACATGCTGCTTCTTTCTCCTCCCACTCTAAGCTCTGCACAAGCTTGCTAATAGATTTAAAGATATACTGCTCTAAAATGGTCAGATGGTACTGGACTGAAATTCGAATGTTAATGTTCCATTAACTGCCAGGAAAGGAAACAGTGTCTGTATCTCAATGGAAATTTGGGATTTCTTGTAAGTTGTTATCATTGGTCGTTGACTTGTAAAGTCTTGAAACAGATATTTAGACATTTGAAATATCCTATTTCTTTCACTGCAGGAATCACAATTGCTAGCTACTGTAATTTAAATTTAAAAAAAATGGTAATTTTTTTTTTCTAAAAGACATTCATTTATGTTTATATATAGTGAAATAGTAATTTAAATAACATTTGGCATCATTTTCATGAGCATCTTTTTAATTGCCTTGTTCACAAATAACTGGTTCTTCAAGAAAGAGCCAAAATAAAGTCTGTTTCATATCCATTCCTGAACAGTATCTAATGTTATAAAATCACTGTAGAACATACAAAGAGCAGGATTATACAGTCTGAACACTTAGAAGCTTTGAGAACTTCAGATGTAGATGTGGACTTCATTGCCTAATGTCTAGAGTTGAAGAGAAAACACTGATACTTACATTTTTGAAGATTCATAGTGCTGAGAGGGAAGGGAATCAGGTACACAATGGGTGCCCCAGGATCAGATCCAGCACGAAATCCAAATAAATAAATGCTTCTGTATAAAAACCAAGCAGCAATACAGAAGTAGAAAAAATATAAATTATATAGTATTTATGTACCAATATTCTGCAGAGAAATATCTATGCACATGAACGCTGGCAACTTTATTTAACCTAGTACGAGTCCTGTATCCAAAACTAAATCTCCTTTTTTCTACTGAAATGCAACTAATAGTTTGGCATGTACTAGATAGATATATATCACTTGACAAACGGGTCATTACACTTAAATTTCCATAGAAGAACAAAGGAGATGAGAAACCTTCAAAGCACCTTTTCCTTTGCTTCTTTCTAATGGCATTATCTGTACAGCTATGATAGCTGAAGTACAAGGAAAGCAAACCTCTCAAGTTACTCTTTAGTTTTGTAGCTGTACCCACAGCAATTTATCATCCAGAAGCATCATCAGCATCATACATGTTGCACTGACAGAAGTCATTGCTTATTGCATTGGGCCAGAAAAGATTTTAATTAAACCATTTAAGCACACTAACAAATCTAATGGCATCCCAGAAAGGCAGGGAATGTTGGGCTGTGGGGGAGGAAGTGTTATATTTCCGGGCTTTCAAATTTCCAAATTCGGAAAAATAAAGCAGCTGTTTAAATCTTAACCCCTTTGCAACCAAGTGCTTACCAAGAAAATTTCTGAAGCTCTTTGTGTCACTGGTAAGCACTGATTAATACTGTACTAGTCTTTGGCTTTGTCCCTTCCAGGGGCAGCTCTCACAATCTGGGTCTGCCCTGGCCATAAACTACTAAACAGCACTCTGCACAGTGTCACTGAGCAGAAGTGAGGTCGCCACTCCACGCTATACACGTTTTCCACCCCATCTTAGAGTTCTTAGAAGTCACCATGATGTGACCCAACACAGATGAGGTTCATGCTTTGAATGAAGGCATCTACATGTGCCTTTCTGCAGTGCCAGAAATAGCTTCTTCTGTTCGAGCCAGTATGCAGCCAATATGCTGCATGCAGTACTGGCAGCTGGTCTCTTTAACACAAAACAGGTACCAAGGCTGAATTCTTACAACTTGGATGCAGCATGTATGCTTTACAGTAAGGGATCTTCGTTGTATTCAATCTTGATAATACTGCTGTTTAACATCATTACCACAACAGTGTATGACGTTCCTTCTCCTACTCACAATGACCTGCCAGCACCTTAAAGTCTCTCACAGCATCCAGTTACCTCAGCCATTGAAATGCTGCAGCCATGATCTTGCTGATGAACTCAGTGATGACCCACTATTAGCGATGTTGCTTACTGTGGCTGAGGTAACATGATTCAAGCAAATCAACTGCTCATTTCAAGACGCCTACAGATAAACATCCACAACATTTTCACGACTACGAATTAAAGAGTGTCTATACCATATAGCTAAACAGTGGAACTAAAGCACTAACTCAAGAATATAAACCAGTATCAAAGAAGGTACAGCAAATCTATCCCACTATCCAGGGGGGTACTTTCAAAGTTAAGTAGCTCAGCAGATTTCTGGGTGGGCATATAAAATTGTTAGTTCAACATAAATGTGCAAAGAGCGTATGATGTGATTTATTTCCAAACAGAAAGTGATCAGCCATCACATTGTTTGGAGCTGCCAGGCATGTACAAAATCACATTTGGTTTCTGATTCAGCAAGGGCATTTATTCTTATCAAATTTAGCTACTTCTGGTTACCTTGATGAAATGTAATACACTTACGATTATGCATATGATCTTCCTTAGTCTTTCAGGAATACTCTCATGTATAGGTTTTGCTTTTAAGACTGCTGTTGCAGTTTTAAGATTCCTGACTGCTTCTGCCATAGTATTTGTTCTGAGAGTTGAGATGATTCTCATACCTCTTCTGTACAGCCTTTTCAGGCTCAGCTATTTCCCAGCACTTCTTACTATAATTACTGGTTTTGTCCAGATGCAGGAAAGAGGAAGGCAGCTGCTTCTGCAGGCAGTGTCAGCAGGGAGCACTTCTGCACAGTTCCCAGGCCCTTAGCCAGCAGGGGAGAGCTGAAGGCCCGAAGCCCCCCACCTCCTGGGATGCTCCAAGATTGATCCCATTGCTCCCAACAGCCCGAGACACCTGTGGAGCCTCTGTATCCAATTATTTGTTCTGCATTTAAGTAGGATTTGGACTTAATTTTGCCCAAGTAACAAGGGGTCCTTGCCAGTCTCACCTACCAAAGACCTGAGAATTGATTCCTGCTGTGCTATTTCTTGTTGTCATTTTCAGCCTCCCTTATGAGAGCAGGATGGAAATTTTTTATACCCAGACGAGAGAAAAATTTTGTTTTTCAATGCAGTGTGCAGAGCATCTTCCATCAAGACAGACCCTGTTACTCCAAGACAGTACTCTTCCTACTAAGTCAATACTCAAAATTCACCACCATTTTAGCTCTTGCTTCCCTCTGTTCCCTCAGTAAGCAAATTAGATCATCTGAAGGGACAGTTTCATACCTGGGTAAAGGGGCAATGCTCCCCCTTCCACCTTTGCCACACATTCCCATTCCACACATACTCTCGCCATCACTGGCTCTCACTTGGCCACAGAGGCAGTACATCCAGACTTTATCCCGATGAAAACTTTTTTTTGTGTAGTTATTTTTCAGTCAGACCACTTCACTAATGCAGCTTACTGCACAACTGCTGGTGACAGAACAGAGAGGGTAGAGGAAGCACAGTAACCACAGAACAGACCTCTTCAGGAGGGTTAAAGCAGCTGTGAAAAAAGCCAGCTTCAGTGTGAGATTTCACAGAAACCCAGGCCCTAAAAAAGCTGCTGCCCGGGATGGGGATGGGTCTCCTCACCAGAAATTTTCTCCCACCAAACCCCCTCTTTCTAGCCAGCAGCTCCCCTTGGTTCAAGGGAATTCCCTTGGTTAATTTACAGCTGGTTCAACTCACAAAAGAGTCTAAGAAGCACCAAAGTCAACACAGGGATGGGAGACATTCCTCCAAGCCAGGAGCGGAGGGAGAAGGGAGGGAGCAGGACTGGCCCTTCTGGCAGCAACAGCCACTGGGGTGTTCAGGGGCCTCAAACAGGTTCCCCCAGCCCAGCCTGGTGACACCTTGCTGGCACCAGAGAGCGAGAACCAGGAGGGCTCCATGCTAGCTGCATTTTATCAAACACCCCCTTGGAAAGAGCTCCGTCTGGGGGCAAGAGACTCTGTGAGGGGGAGGGCAGGATCCTGGAAGAGCCCCCATACTCTCACCTCAGCAAGAGCCTATTAGACTGGCCATGGTGGAGAGGCCTGCTCACTTGAAGAGTATCACAATATCCTTATAACTGCCTTTCCAAGGCCTAATTTTTCCAGGGTGTCCTTGCTCAAAGAATGGCTAACTCTGCACTTTTCTGATTACAACCTGAACTTGTCAACTTCACATATACAAAATATATCTTGCACAAAACAATCAGAACATTCTAAATTTCTGAGTTAGCCTTCAACCAAATCACCTGCATGCAGTTATTGAAAGAGGATTCAGGCAGGTGCAAGCAGCAGATGGCCTCAGATGTGGTTCAGGGCAAGATTATTAAAAGAAGCTGACAGTGCAAATCCTGTTAGATGTTGCTATTAAACTGGGTCCAAAACTGGTCAACAGCATAGTACATTCCATGCTTCCAGCAGGGCCCCACGCTGAGGACATTTCTGCAGCTTGTCCAATTTCTTGGAGATCTCTGGTCACTGGTATCTTGACTACAGACTAGCAATATTTTCTAGGCCACTCATTCGTAGATGTGGCCAAAACTAGAGCTTCTGACACTTCAGTATCTCCCTTTGTTCTGAATCAGAATGAATAGTAGCAAGTTTCCCATAGAAGTAAAATAAAAATGCTTTGGAACCACTGAAGCAGTAGCACTGACATGCCTCATTTGGGCCTTTTACTTTAAACACAAAAATAAATGGATTCAACTTCGTCACATTTTTTTATACAGTCTTAAACACTGATGAAGTTAAGAGTCCTGCAAAACAATCTGCATTTTTAAAGATAATTTTTTCTGCTACAAGACTTTAAGCTGGCTCTTCTGAACTCTCATTTCTCAAAATAAGAAATGAGACTGTAACCTCACAGCCCACATCAGCAGCAGGCCCTCCTCCTGGGTTTTGCTGAGGCTAGATTTCTAGCAGTCACAGTTGTTATTCCTGTATGTGGTGACTTGCTTCCTTTTTAAAACACTAAAACCCATTTTAATTGGCTTAAGCATATATCAGTGCATTACTACAGAGATATGGGAAGTGGTTTTATTTTCTGAGTTCCAGTAAGTGTCCTCTCAACAGTGACATGCAAATATAGAGCTCAGCCCACAGAGAATTACACTGCCAGTGAGGAAGATTGTATAATTTTTGAAAGAACCTTGGAAACCTTGCATCTCTCCCTCAGTCAGCCTAAGACTAATGGGGACACCCATGTTGCAGGAAAGAGAACATGAACTTCCCATTGCATGCACTAAAAAGACAGATTTATGTTGCAAATCAAACTTTACTGTCTTGGATCAAAGTTATTTCTGAAGCTGGCTTTGAAGGAGCATACTGTTCATTCAGCATCTGAGATTGAATACAAGTTCAAGTCTTGGATAGCCAAGTGTGAGAAAGCAGCTCCTGGGGTATAAAATGGGCTGGAAACCCAGGTCATAAACAAATAAATCATAGACAAACCCATTGATAGCTTATAAAAGAGCAAAGGATAATCAGTTTTGGAGTTCTGGCAAAACCGTACAGTAGTTCAATGCATATTAAACCTAATCAAGTCATTCATTAAAAAAAATCCAAAACACAAAACTAGTTTTGAATGATATGAAATGATAAAGCAGCAATACTATGAACAGATTTCTACTGATGGTGCTAAGGTAATCCTGATTGTCCTAAAAAACCCAAAATACTCAACTGTTCCTTCCAGCATGGTAGGCATCTGGATCTCAAACTCCCATAACATGTTGAACACAGCTCTTAGTAACACAACATTAGATGAGCAGTTTTGTTTAACTGAAACCATGCCTAAGGACAAAATATCAGCAGCACTTCCTGATGGCTGACAAATCCACAGCAGACCAAGAAACCCATCCCCAACAGTCCTATTTACACCAAGCATTTCCTGAACGTATTCCCTTGCTATTAACACTGCTACCAACCCAGCTCCATTCGTACTATGTGAGGTCTTACATAAGGCAAATGCAGAGATGGCTGCTGTGGTCTTAGAGATATCTTGTATATCAACCATTCTCGCACTGCTAGTACAACTAATCCTTATGCTTTCACTACAAGTATCCGTGTCCAAGCAATAAGGAGAAGCTCCATGAATGCAAACAAAGGCAGATGACACTGCACATAGCAATTGGCCCCATGTCATTGCAACGGCTCCCACACTCAGACCTGAAAGGTCAGAAGTATATTAGAACTGTTAAGCACCTGCACTGGATTACCAGCTTCAGGATAGATAAGACCACATCGCCCAGCTCTGGCTGGCACAACTGTTAGCAACTAATCTTGTCCTTACAGAGCAGCTCTGCAACGAACAGGATTGCTGTTCATCACTGCTTTCACATTAAAGCAGTAGGCTCGCCTATCTGAAACGACAGCAGCCATTTCTTAGACCACTTATATAACTGTGACTTTAGTTTCATTGCAGAATATCAACATTTGTGTTCAACAAATATGATTCACCATGTTTTGCAAGTAACAGAGATAGAATGATAGAGGCAGCATAGCATGATTCACCTCAGCCTTGAAACTGCACAGAGCTATGTTTCACTAGAATTATGCTACCTACATTTGTTACCTTAGAGATAATTGCAACAGTTATTATGAACTAAGAAGACTGTAGAATAAACATTTACAACCAAAAATTGACCGATATAGTTTGACAATTCTTGTCACAAACTGCCAACCCTGAAAAAATATTTTTCCTTATTTTTGCTGACTTCTAATTACACTTTCACTGAAGCACATTTCCTTCTTCCTTCATATTTGTCTGTCTTCACCTAGCCTTCTGTCACTCTGTTTCAAATTTATCTTCCAGATAATAAAATGAATTGTGCTTTTCCATTTTTCCATGTTCATTTTAAATTGCATCCTTTGACTACAGATATAGCACCCCTAAGCACCTTTGATTAAGTGATTTTTAAAACAATTAATATTTCATTTTTGCATAACTTTGCTCCTTTTCCTCTCTTTATTAGTAATTTATCCATTATGTATATACTAACACTGGAGGCAAAGCTAAATTGGAACCTCACTGGGGTAGGCATCAAACAGTTTTAGCAACGTCTTTTTCTTCAGATTCTAAAATCCAAACAAGCTAGACAAAACGTTGAAGAAAATAGATAAGACAAATATTTGTTAAAATTATGTTTGAATAAAATTATGAATGAGAAATGAGAGCATCAACCATAACTCAGCAAAACAGTTAAGCACAGACCCCAGCAAATAAGCATACCCTGTTGCCTTCATTAGGAATGCCTTAAGCTCATGCCTAAATGCTATATTGATTCAGACCTCACACATCTTGCCTGAATTAATGCAAGATTTCAGTTTTGCCCATAACATACTGCCTCCGCTCCCAAAGCAGCTCACACTTGTGAGTAATGCCACACCTAAGATAAGCATCACAGCTCCGAAGCTTGACTTCTGTTTATTCATAACAGGTCTAAAACTGGTAGCTGCCAAACAATTTTTTCAGTGACCTTGCTGAGATTCTTTAACCCTTATCCTCAGCTTTCTGAATGGGAGTATTTTACTTATAATGCCCCTTTCAACCTTTTCCTCTAAGGAAACTGTTCATCAGGATTACACTTCTCTACCAGAAGTCCAAGCATTCATAAAGATGAGCAGACACCACCACCTTGTATTATATAAGTGAGATATTACTGAAAGGAGTAGTATTTAATTTGAAAGGCTCTGTAACACAAAGAAACAGGATCAGAATTAGGCTGAAGTGCAGGGAATTGCGATTTTAGTATGTAATATAGTTACAACCTGTTCATCTGCTATGCATGCAGACTGGTCTCACTATAAAGCTACTTCACACACATCTTGCTACCACTAGATGTCAGGTTTATACACTTTAAAATGGATAAATGTCTTAAAATAGCAATTCTGCATTCACAATAGAAACATATTTCTTTATTATGCCATTCTTTCTGGACTGACCTTTAATTTCAATGATTCCACATTTTATTTACCTTCTTCTCTTCTGCTTTTTTTTTTTCCTCTATAAGACAAAGTTCTCCTTTACCTAAGAAAAAGAGACCTAAAAATTTTCCACTATGCATTTATTCCATGATTTACTCAGTCTGACAAACTGACAATTTTTGCCAGATATCACTGGCAAAAGTCTATAGCTCAGGTTGTATTTCTAGAGGCCAGCACTGAAATCTTATTCCACAAAGATATTTTTATATTCCATGAGGACATTTTTACTAAGAAATGCCATATCTTCTCTAACTACAGAGTCTACTATGCCAGTTAATAGGGGATATCATTAACATTGTTTATTACAATGCTACAATTTTTCAGATTTATACTCAAATTGGCTGCCTAAATGTAGATCATTTTTATTCACACTCCAAATTTCTATGTCTCAGAAGTGAAAAATGTAGCTGTAGATTGCTCGTAATGCTGGCTTCTTGCAAGTCTTTTTATCAATACCAGATACCATGAACAGGTCTTAACATAAAGTTGGTCATACTGAATACAGAGCTTTTATATTAGGCATCTACTTTGAAATAACAACATGAAATTACTTCACATCAAGCAATTTTTTTTTTACTCCCCTCCCCAAAAAAAAAACCTAAACTGAAAAAAATTAGGTGGATGTCAAAATCATTATACAATATTATATTCATATATATACACACACAAAAAGTAACTCATTCCACAGCAAACCTCTCCAAACTGGCCCCCACTCAGAACTGGCAATGTTACAGAACGTAACTCAGCATTATTGCAAGGTAATGTCAAGACTGTTAAGTCTCGTGCAGCTTTACTGCCCAGATATTGACACCTTATCTAGCAATAGTTTGTTTAGAGTTTATATATAGATATATATTTGTTTATATATAGACAGTATGTTTATCATAAAGTCAAAGGAATCCCCTCATCATCATTCACTTCAAAATTTGGCCTTTCCAAATTCCCATTGATCCTTCATGGCTCTCCTAGACTGTTAAGGTATCATTTGCACCTGCAGCCATAACCATCTTATATAGGTGCTTACCCGCAAGAAGGAACTAAAAAGTAAGGAAGGTAAGAGACATGCTTCCATGAACCTCAAAATATAGTTTAAAAGACTGTATCATACAATCAACTGTAACAATCTTCTTCAAAGACATTTGAAAACTTTTCTGAGACAGTAACTCTATCAAAAATACCCCTTAGCACAACCTCGGCTAGAACTGTGAAAACATGGCAAAAAATTCCAGAGCACATGTGGAGACTCAAGTGCATCAGGTCCTGTGACTTCTACTTCTGACAGCCGTGTTTATGACTTAGAAGCCTTCCTTAGAAAAGTGCTAAATTTGGGGTAGGTGAAGGTGCCATATATGCCACACAGTGTTACAACATTCTATCCCTTGTAAAACCCCATTCCCTTCACCTTCCTACCACACTTACTCAGTTTCCTTAAACCAGGACTCCATTTGCATACTAACTACCCCATACCCACTTACCAGTCATCCACTGCATGTCCCCAAGTCTGCAAAATGCCATGAATCCCACCCAGCCAAGGCACGTAAGCCACTTGTTGGTCACTTGTGAGGCAGAGAACCAGAGCACCTCAGATATGCCAGTTTACTCGGTGTGTACTACATGGTCCACATGTATGAGTCAGTTAAACTTTTCCAGACAAAAACGCATAAAACCTACTCACAGGTCTGCAGCTCCAGAGTGTACAGGAATTTAGCTTCTCTTTGATTTTTTGATGTAAGGTTTCCTTTTTGTCAGCACCCATGCTGGCAAACAACTACAGCAGGGTAGGCTCAGATCCAAGATATGCTTCTGCAAGTAAAGGAGCAAGAGACGCACCTCAAACATTTGCATCACTGCAGCATTTCTCTTGATCTGCAAGCTATGAGTTTTGGTTACTCTTAGCTACTGAGCTAAGTGAGCATCTGAGGAGGCTGATGCCAGGTGAATGAAGCAGCCAGTAGAAAAGAAGAAATCAATAGTGGGTTTGAAGAAAACATTTTTTATATGCTTTCTAATTGCTTTCTAACATGAAACTGTATATATAAAAAACGCAGACAAGGCGACCTGTCCCTTCAGTTCCTCATTGTACGTTTGCCAACTCAGATACAGTTATGAAAGAAACTATTTAAACTTCTTTATCACACATTCATTTGCGATATATTCCATTCATGCCACTATGAATCACTAACAATGTACATCATAAGCAACAGAAGCAATGGATAATTAAAACCTGGAAGAATTAGTCATCTTCTTATAGAAGCTACCATGTAATTACAAAAACATTGAGTTTGCAAGACATTTTTATACTCTTTCTAAGATCACAATTTTGTCACTAAAATGCAGCAGCAGCTCTTAGTTGCAATCAATGGTACAATGCACTGGAAAAAAAAAAAAAAACCTAAAAAAAACCCAAACATACAAAATAAGAAGAGATAGCTTTCAGCTGGACCCATAGATGCCAATCTCAAACTGTAGGGAGGCTCAAAGCTTAATCCCCTTACTGAAAACTGTCTCAGAGGGGAGGGAGAATCAAGTTAAAACTCTCTATATAAAACTTTCACCACTATATCTGTAGCTTCTTCCTCTACCAAGATCAAGTGCTAGGCAAAAAAGCGTTTGATCTGATCATGCCCACAGCACTTGTCTATGTGGAAAGAGCTGCTTACAGCAGAGCCTGCATAAGTAGCACATTCCAGCAAACATCAGCTTAGAAGGGCGAAGATTTACACACTCTATTTGGTTGCAATCACCAAGCAATTATACCTCAGCAATCTTAACACACACAAGTAAAAGTTTAACCGTTCTGTTTTGCAAAGGAAAGAGAATGAGCAAGACTGAAACCCTTGAAACAAAAGGCATAGCAGCTTCCTCCTCTTTATTTAGAAGGTGCAATAATAGGGGAGGAAATGGCCCTAATATTGCTGGTCATTGATCTGATGAGGCAATTTGGTGAGTCATCATTACAGCTGATGAAGTCTGAACAAGCCCAGATGGGCCTGTATGTCAGTCAGACAGCTCAATATAGTTTTAAATTTCCTCAGGAATTTGGTGATTTCTAGATCTGCTAGATCATCTGCTAATTACCATATGCAATGTATGTAGATATGCAGCTGCTTTTTGTTACGCTATAATTATGGCTAAGGATTAAATGTAGGGAGTTTTCCAGTGCCTGAAATGGCTTATTTTCACAACAAATATATCAAAGAAATGCAGAGATTCACTTGAATTTCAATACAGACTGAGGAAATAATGTTTTCTCTGAGGGCTCACATGTTCTCTGCTTGATCTCCTTGTCTCATACACTTATTATTGGTGTCTCATTTTGTATACCTGATATAAACTCAACTATCATGTTGATAAGATCATGAGAGTTTAAAACGCAAAACAGTTTGGAATGGCACTGATGACTGGGGGGTTCTTCAGAAAAACAGAGAGAGCTGAACAAACTTCAGTCATACTACAATGAACTCAGTATCAGTAACGTCACTGGAAAGTATCCGTTTCAGAGATTTCATATCCATTACATGTGTGCCTAGGAAGTCTCAGGAAACAAGCAAATTAATATCCTCTTCCTAACATAAAAATAGAAGGAAGGTTAGAATTGCAACTATTAAATGTACATGTTTTCAGCCTGACATATCCCCTGTTGAAATCCATGCTGAAAAAAAAAGGGCAATTTAGCATTAGCAGATTTCTGGACTGAAATGATACAATCACACACTTGGTCTGGGAACAATCCAGAGATGTTACTGGAAATTTTGCACTGAAAGGAAATCCATAGATTAAAGAAAAAAAAAAAAGGTTTAAATTAGAGTAGCTTAAAACTCTGATTTAAGAAGTTCAGCTGCAAGCTGTGCACTAGCTTGAACACTGAAGTACTTCTGCTGCTTCTAGTGTGGCGCATGGACTCTGGCACACTGAGGTGAAAGGTATATGTAGCTACACAAACTACTGAAATTATTTGGCTAAACTGTTCCCAGTACGTAAATTATTTTCTGCAGCACTAGGATGGACATTGTATGTGCTAAGGTGTCACACTGAAAATTCTGTTTCCTCTTCTTCCCTCTTTCATGGGTTGAGGAGTCATGCAGAAGTCTAGCACAAGAACAGATCAAACCAGGAGTTAATCGTCTCCCACTCATTGATAAAGTAATCTTCCACTCAGCCATTGTTATACTAATCAGCTGATTTCAATAAAAAAACCTCAAAGAAATTCTGTGGTGTAGCTGGAAAGAGATGATATAAAATGGCTTGCTTATCACTTTCTCTGAATTATTTGTTAACCAGCATAATTTAATCTGCCACATCCCTGGTTAAATTCCAGTTTAGCAATGTAATGTGTGTGCTACCAGCTTTCCAGAAATGTTACAACAGGCCAGTAATAAAAAGTTAAGCATTAACCAAGATGAGACAACCATGTAGCTACAAAACTAAAACCTATTTTTCAGGTCTTTGCTTAGTTCACTACTAAAAATGTCATACAATTCACTTAATGAATCAGTCTCGATTAAACTTATCTTTATTTAAAATACAAACCCTGATTTTTCTCTTTTCAGAATGTATCAGATTACGAGCTGAGTCGATTCAAAATAATGCACCAACTGTAAGTTTCTCATTATTTTCTGCTTCCCCATTAAATGACTAATACTCTGTTATAGTCTGACAGTTTCTCTGTTAATAAATAAGGAAAAATGAGAATGAAACCTCCTGCTTACGTGAGGGGCATTAATAGATGGGGGTGGAATTTCCTCAGGACCCTGGAACATTTACAAGAACTGCGGTTCAGATCAGCTGCCAAGAAAGTCTCTTCTGCACCAGCTGCTGCGTAATATTCTTCCTCAGAAGAGACAGGAGCAACCTTAATACTAGGAAAAGTGAAAATTTAACTTCTTCTAGAATACAAAATCCCTTTGCTTGTATAATGTATTAGGCCAAATTTTCAGAATTTATTCACCTACTGCTTAGGGATCAACGTAAGTGATCAGATTAACAAAATGCTATGTTAAAAGTAGTTTAAATAGAATACAGAATAAGTGAATACAGGCATAATGGTTAGGAAATGCCTTTGTGTATAAATTAAGTAAATTTAGCAGGATATCCTTAATATTTAAGTATATTTTTTCTCTTTTATTACTGTACAGAAACAATATTAAGGAGTTTTCTCTGTAAGCCAATGAAACCAAGAAAAGTTCAGTTAAATATGGAGTAAGTTGTTCTACTTCACCTCATGGTTATTATTCCAGGTAGCTTTTTTTTTTCCCCCTAGCTGGGAAAACATCATTTCTATTTAAGAAACCAGAATTTTTTTCTGAATCCCACTGTATTGGTAAAAAAACTGAAGGAACTTAGAGACATTTTTACCCATTAAAATCTTATTCCTATTGATAGGAACTTGATAAGATCATCAGTTACTATTCTTCTGGGTTTGTTTTAATAATTAACTGGGTAAGTAAAGAAAATATCAAAGGACTTTCTTGCAAAGCAATTAAGTCTAACGGGACATAATTTTCAGAGAAAACGTAGACAGCATGAACATAAAGTTAACCAAGGGTGTGACCTCTGTTTCTGTGATATACATAGGTCTGATCTACTACAATATTGTGGCAATCAAAAATC
This sequence comes from Microhierax caerulescens, assembly GCA_035590215.1. NCBI lineage: Eukaryota > Metazoa > Chordata > Aves > Falconiformes > Falconidae > Microhierax > Microhierax caerulescens. Next base: position 26,283,305 of record JAVJGJ010000062.1, read on the forward strand.
TACTGAACTGAGACCAAGAGTTGTACTTCTACTGATGTGGGTATTCGAGCTTTGGATTCTCAAATTATATATAGGACTAACAAAGGAGTTTTGTAGTATAAATTCTGTTGTCAAATATAAAACAAAAAAGCAAAGTAGATCAAGTCCAAAGTAATAAAAGTCCTGAAATGCACAGTGTGGATGTCACATCCCCAGCACCAACTTCCACTCTAAAATCTTTTGCTCTTCTATCTTACTACTTGTTATTGCAAAAATTGCCTGAGTTTCTAGCACGCAAATAGTTTGCATGTTTTAACTGGAAAAAGTCTACAGTGATCCACCGAAGTCAGATGAACAGGCCTGTTCAAGCCTGTTCATACAGCAGGTAATCCCCAATGGCCCAAAACACTAAGGACAGATAAACAGAAAAATAGTAATTACCAGACAAGGTGAAACCAAAATTCTGTGTTTCTCCTGGCAATGGCCACTGCTTCAGGTCTCTGCCTGTTATGAAAGTTTCATCATGGGGCTCCATTAGACAGAAGCTGGGTCCCCTGACGTGCCACTGTCCAAAGGTCTTTGCCTTTCCCATTCTAGTTCTCACTAGTGTAACACTTGGTGTTCTTCTTCTCCGTGAGAAAGATTTTTGAGTCTAGAAGGCTATAAATGCACTGTGAACTAAAACACACAGTTATTCTACATCCTGCTAGGAAATCGTATCACAGGTGTACCACGAGCAATCTGCAGCCATGCTTCCCTGATTTCTGAACCAAATACCTCTGCTAACTCAATGGAAAGCTCTTTTCCCTCTAGTCAATACTATGCCTGTTCTTTCCCTAAGGTGAAAAAGATTACAGGAGCAAAAAAGACAAATTTGTTTTATCTGGGAAGACTTTATCATAGTAATTCTGTTTTGATACTCTGAAATAAACCTTTTTGCACTACACTTTCCATTAAGTCTCTTAGTTAATTCGATTAGTATTAGCTTTGACAGCCTAATGACAGCCCGATGTAAACTAGTTCCCATCAACACTCAAAGCCACAGGTCTACCCAGTTTGCTTCCAAGTAACTACTGAATATAGTAGTGAATTTTTCAAAGTGCAATCTCTGCTAGTGTCCTATCCTATCCCTGAAATGCAATAATGAATGATTTATTTCCTTCCCTGCTTCCCAAAACAATAACAGAAGAGAGGTGCTACTTTCAAACACAGGACAGTAGAGCACTGAGGCACTAGTCCAAGCCCTCTCTGGAGCTGGCTGCCAGGGTTGTGGGTTGTGCAACAAACTGCTTTCACAGGTTTACATGTTTTCAACAGTCCTGACATCATGTTGAAATCTTGAGGTTTGCTTAAAGCCATTCCTCCTGCAGAAGCACCAGTGTATTTTTCACTCCACACAGCAGACTCAGCTGATACCTTCCCACTCTGAAAGTCTGGGGTCACCCAAAACACTGAACAAGTTCGCTTTCGAGAATGGAAGTACAACAGCACGTTCCAGATGTTTCCCACCAGAGAAGTTTCAAACATCCCACTGACTACAGTCATGGGTTCATTTATTCCATTTTAAGATTTATGCCAGGAAGAACACTATATAGACCATCACACTACATTTAGGAGCACTCTTTAAGAGAGTGCAGATACCAAAAGCAACCTCATACCACAGATGCTTCAGAATATTGGAACTTAAGTGCTTTCTAAACATGCAGTCTTGCTATCTTTACTTAACATTTTAATAAGCAGTGCAAATAAGGTAGGTATTTATAACTATATTCAGCAAAACCGGCATATAAGCTGTAACTCAGTTATAAAAATCCATAATTTGGAAGCACATTGAGAAAGAAATGTAATTACAGCTCAGTCACCTCAGTGTAGATAGTTGAAGACTTCCAGTATCAGATGTTCACGTAGAAGTTGTTTCACAGTGCTTTCAGCTTACTCGTTTCACTTTCCCAGGGACCGTGAAATTAAAAGGCCTTCTTTATAGCTAATGTGATTAAAAATTCATCCCAAATCAAACTCAGTATAAATTTTGCTCTCAACTCATGAGCTCTGGGGACTGTTTTCCAAAATCAGGACTGGAAACTTTCATCACAAAATCAGTGCTTTCTATCACATGTGCAAATTCAGAAGCCTGTTCTGGCTGTGCCGGATTGCTATGCAAATACGAAATCTTCACCTCCAAATCATGTATGAGGTGTCAAGTCTTGAGTTTACCATTTGTATATAGCAACAGGCAGTTATGGGAGATCCTGGATAATAAGTGAGCTGTGATAAGGAACACATAATTACAAGCGTTGTTTAATTATGCTGTGGGCAGCATTTGATCTCCTTTTCTTGAAATAAATATCTACCAATTTTCACTGCTGTGAAAATGTTACTAGTTTATTTTGCCAGGAATTTATAGTATAAGAAAAAATGCTATTCATAAATCAAATAAGTGTTCTTAAGATTGATTTCTAGATTTCTAGATTTCTAGAAAAGAACATCTTTTTTTTTATTTGCTCATAATTTTTAATAACTCCAGACTGAAATTTTTCATCCTCACCTTCCAAGAACAGATGTATTTTCCTGAACTATATAAATCACAATTGTAAGAGATGTTACATACCAGGAAGGTACCTTGTAATGCTGAGATGTTCCACTTGCAATGTACTTGTGTAATTCAAACTGTAAGAACAAGAAACATTACACATAAACTCCTTTTTCATCCTCCCCCTTCCACTCACATTTTTGCTTTTATTTCTTCATTAAGGAAGGTAAATAATCAATGTGGAAAATTCACTTTTCAGCTTTTTCACAACCGTCACCATTTATATCCATGAACAAGTTCTCCATACACCACATGCAAAGGCCTGGATCTCCTCTTAGCCCATTTGCAGCTGGGTCAGGAGACAGTTGAGGCAAAAATCTTTTGGAATGATGGTTTCCAATAGCCACTAAACCTGGATTTCATAAATGTGGATTTGAAATCTTCCTTTGCTGAAATAAACTCAGCTAAATTATTTTAACATTCCTTGCTTTCTTTCCCACCTGCAGTGTGGAAATACTGGTATTTCTCTGTCTCACAGGGGTGCTATAAGGGAAAAGCATCAGGAATTCTGAGATCTTTACTCAAAATAGTAAGGAAAAACATGCAGCTGCTCTGCAGGTGAAAGCTGTAACTTGCTTCCCAAAGTCCCCTTCACCAGCTGCGATGTCACAGGGCCAGGGCAATTACATGCCTGGGAGATGTGAGTATTGTGGAGATTACTGGCCAAGCGGTGGCCAATACTGCCATCCCTGCAGCTGCCAGCCAGACTCTGTGCTCTCAGGGGCCAGCCCGGGCTTGCAGGCAACAAAAGAGGGCAACGGTTCAAAGGGCAAACAGACCTCCGCTGGCAAAATCAATTCTCCTCTACTGGTGACAGAGATTTGCACCCATCTTCTCTCAACAATTTAGTCAGACACTTCAGTGCATTTAACTCATTGTCAGTGCCTCTAGCCAGGATCATTGTCTCAAGTACTTACACGCATAATGCATTTTCTTCTGTAACATTTTTACTTCTTATTAAAAAGACAGGAAAATTGAAGGCATAAACATTAATACAATAGTTTAAGAATAAAAGAGAAGTCAAAAAATAAATCAGTAGACTTCTAAGAGACTACGATGGCATTCAAATTTCACACATAGAGAATTTTCTAATCCTGTTTGGAGGGAGGAGATTACATAGGCATTATCATTAAATTTATTCTTAGGTAATAAATGTCAAGTGTACAACATGAGACTTTCAGTTTTACTTTGAACCACTTAGATTTCTTGCACCTATATTTGTATTTCAGTGGATTACTTTGCCTAACCAAAGACAAATCCTAACAAAAATACTAATAAAATCAATAGACTGTTTCCTTAAGAAATAATAACACAAAGCTTTTGCTGTCTCTTTAAGCAAGATGCAGCAAAACAGAAATCTTGTGACAATCTGTATTTGGACTTTCCCCACTCCAGAGAAAGCTCCAAGCTGAAAAAGCAAATGTGGTAGCTGACTTCTATCCCAGTACTTAGTAAGCAGGAAAGGTTTTCCCCTCTACTTGTGATATACTGTAATGGATTTTTAACTACCCTATATCCTTTAAATATCAGCGCTGACTCAGATTGCATGTTTTATGTCTAAATATATAGATTTAGACACTTGCTGTCCATCCTTAGTTTTTGATGTAGCTTAATGCCACTTTAAAAAGCTCCACTTATTCCCAAAATAGGAAAAGGCCAGGACTGCAAATTCAGAAGATACTTCTTCATACAGTGACCTTCCAATAAAAATGATACCTAAAAGGGACCAAAAGAGGTTTCCAGTACATAAACATTCTAGCATCACAGAAGCATACTACAGGACACTTCCTTGGTAGGTATATATACTCAGGAAAAAAAAAAAAAGTATCTAGATTTGACTTTAAATCACATTTTTATATATTATTTACTCATGTTTAACATAGAAAGGCTATGACAAAAGTCTACTCAAGCATCAATTATTTACAGAGGCAGCCATTGCCTGCTGATTAGAATTAATCCTGGATATTCTCCTGGATCCTAGGAGGATCTAGGAAATATTTGCTCAGCAAAACAACAAAATCTCACCTCCTTTTATAGCATCGGAGAATATTACACTCCTGCAGCAGAAAGGGGGCAACAGACACTTGTATTACAGGAGTTTCTCTTCCATCCTGCCACCAGCAACCAAGACTTTTGCAAAGACACCAGTTACTTGAGAAGGAGGAAAATACCCCTCATAGCTCACGAACATATTATGTTCCAAGTTCTAAGAAGTTCAGTTCTGCTCTTATAACTAGACTGTTCATCATGCTGTCTTGAATCTAAACCCAGGTAAAACTGGTATTCTGAAATAATTTGTGAAGTGTTTTACCAAAGCTTAACAATAAAAGACTGGAAAGATCATAGTATTAAAAGCCTTGTCACACCACCATAGACAGCATGGATTTGAACCTGAGACCACAGTTTAATCACAGCACCTTCCCCACCTCAGCCCCATGTCAGAAGAACTGCCTAGTCACGCAAAGACAGACAGACACACTCCAGTACTATGAATCTTTAACTGGGCATTTGTCTTAGTACTAAGGAAATCCAATCCAATCTTCTAACCAAGCTTTGCCATATTTTTGAGAATTGCCAAATACTGGTGATAGTCTATCTTGGCAAAATATGCTGTCCACTATTTAGGTCAAATAACATCTGATAGTTTTCCATAGGTAAACAGTGAATGTGCATTTTTTGCATTGTTTTATATTGAAAATGATGCATAAGGAAAATTGCACAAGGGAGAAACTATTTCTGTACATCACATTCTCCTATGACTGCAACCACACAGAAGACATTTTCAAATTATTTTTGTAAACTGGACATGGAGATGCAAGGTGGAATTACATTAATAGTGTTCTAGGTGGGATGAAAACCAAATCCAATACGGAAACCATTCAAGCTAACAATGGTTCAGCTGAAGAGCAATGTATACGACCTTCAGTCCTGTGCAGTATGGTGTTTAGATCACTCCCATCAGCCCACAGTCTGCTTGTAGTTCACAATTATGACAAACTCGGAGAAGTGTGACAGACTAGTATTAAATAATAGTAGATGTCTATTAAGCCTCTTTGAAGAGCAGAAGTGGATCAGCCTCTGAGAAACAAGCATGCACTGGCCCAGCTGAAGGGGGAGCCAGGTCTGTAACAAGCAGCTTAATCTCACTAAATTTTAGTGAAAGCAGAAACATTTATCTTTGTTAGTACTCTAGACCAGCCTAGATAGCAATAGAATATCAGCTGCGCAGCAGCTCAAGTTGGATATCAAAAATCAAAGAAACAAGTCAAAGACTCAGACCAAAATGACCTGCTTATGTTGGTACACAAAGCCAGAAGCAGAACCGGCAATGAAAGCTGTTGCCCAAATCACAAACCATTTTTCACTGTCGTCGTAGTCCGGACAGGATCTTTTTTCTCCACCCTGTTAGTTGATGTGCTTTCCTTTTCTCTATTACATGGCTGCGCTCAGACCACAGAGAAGAGGTGGCTGTAGTTTCAATTCACTGGTCTTTCTTCCCTTTTAGAAATTCATATTTGGTAGTCAGAAAGTGCTGCACCTGGGACTGAAAACTCAGAAGAAAATAACTTCTGGCTCAGTCAAGCAATAAAGTGTGAAGGACTATTAATTTAGAATCTCATTTTAGCAGAATTCCACATGTGCCCCAGCTCAGGTACACACTGGGCAGAAAACAGAGCAGATGTCTTGGCTCATTTTGCTCCAAGTCTCCAAACTGGAGTCCTCTCAGTTTTTAAAAGAAATACAATATTTAATTTACAGCGTGTTATCAACACATATTTATGCTCTCTGCAGGAGAGACATTTCATTCTTCTTGCTTTAGACTAGCCTCTGTGAAAATGCGTGAAAACATAACCTCTTTTTGCTTTTGTATAAGCAGCAGAGCTTCATTCATTAGCTTAGCCATTTGTGCTGTGAAGGCAGGTGGTCTATGCAGTATTGCCAAGATAATTAAGGAAAGTATTAAACCCTTTCATTCAGACTTTCTTGAATACAGAAATGAGAGCAGGTAAACAGTCGGGATAAGATACTAAGCCATGAAAAATGCGGTGCTTAAAAACAGGGTCAGCTAGACAAGCAGGGTACAGAAGTTACAAAATGAGCTGCAAGGAGAAGCTAAGGGGCTGTGGCAGGAGGGCCCGTTGCAGCTGCAAGGCAGACAGTTGGTGCAGTAGCAACCAGTCACTTGAAACAGCTTCAGGAGAGGCTGTTCAGAGCAGCTGGCACGGCAAAAGGTGAAGTGCAGTTGGTAGGAATGCCACAGCCTTTGCGCAACAAAATTCAAGACCTGAAACCCAACAGCCTGCATGGCTGCAGGTGGCAACCCATAGAATTAATAAATTTGCCAACGATATTTATTTCAAAGATTTGCCCCAAACAAACACAGAAATTGCATTCTGCATGCAAATAAATGCCTCTTTACTAGCATCTTCCTCATAAACTGCCTTTCCAAGAGCAACACCAAGGTAAGGAATGTAGAACTACCTTAGTAACACCACAGATGCTGACATGATGGTACTTGCACATATCTACATGACGACTGGTATTAGCACTTGTCAACACATGATTCAGAGCATCAGAGAGCCTCTCCAGGTAGATCATCTGTAACCACCTAAATACAGATAGTATCATAGTACATATATTTAAGAAATTAAAAGTCACAGGCAACTTCCATACTAGCTTTCTCTAATTTCCAGTGCTTCAGAACATCTGTACATAGCAGTGGGCGCAGCATAGGGACTGAGGAGCTAGCATCAAGGGCAGGAGCTGCTCAGCTGCCAGAAGCAGTAAAGCTGCACTACTGGATGCTGCACATGACCTGAAATGCCTTGCCTCAAGGTGCAGCCCTGCTACCTCTTGTTCCAGAAACTGCTCAGTTGTTGCCAGCTCTGGCACTGTGCTCCACTGCACAATGTAAACACACTTCGACTTTACACTCTTGATGTTTGCTACAATTCTTGGAAGTCAAATTCAGATATGCTCCGAATATTTGAAGAGGTGACATGTTTTCAGGCCAGACTATGGCCAATCCCTTGCCACACTGACAGCAGTATGTGCAGCTTCCCTGCAGGAAGTTTACAACTACTCAGACCACCTCTTGCAGGTTATTTTATCAACCTTCTGGAGGACAGAGGGATAAAAGGACATCCTCCAGAGTAGGGAGGCAATTCAGTCTCCCTGTCCAAAGCTGTCTTGGTCTGGCTGAAACTGCTGCTAAAAATTATAACAGAATAGTATTGCCTGATCTGTTTTAAAAAATATTTTATTTTATTCTTCCATAAGCCATGCCTGATTTTTCAGTCTGACAGTCTCCTGTTCCTAATAGTCAAGAGTTCTGAGGGGAAAAAAAACCAGATTTTTTATTTTACAGTTATTACTAGTGCTCCTGTTTTCCATTCTCCTCCACCGACTGCCATTGCACATTTTAGGTACTCTCCAATGCCATCCTTGACAGAGCATTAAGTCTCAGTTTCTTCTTCACAATTCTGGCACTTCAGTTTCCCCACACACCTGCTACCACAGCTTTGTCATTTCTCTTATTTAGTTCCTCACTGCCCAGTTTCATGCTTTTATTATTTTACAAAGTTCTCAGAATACTGAAAATAATCTAAAAATATCATAGAATCATAGAACTGTTTAGGTTGGAAAAGACCTTTAAGATCATGAAGTCTAATTGTTACGTATCTTACCATTTCAGTTAATTTGCTTTAGTATTCATTTCATAAAAATAATCAGATCCTTTTCTGAATCTCTGACCTGGCTGATACAATTAATTCCCTTTATCAGGAATATCAGATAAGATATTCCTTATCTCATTCCTCTGGCTCTAGCAATAATATTCTAAAGGAATACACAGGAATATAAAGCATATCCATGCTGTTGCTTTAATGAATAACAGTTCAAGATCAGAGAAGTAAAAAGATTGTTTGTATTGCTTGAAATGTCAGCACAAAATACCAGCTGTATTCCTTTTGTACTACTGGTACAAATAATGTTTAAGAAATTATTCACAAGTAGATGGTTTTTGTCCACATATAACCCACAAATAGATAGATTTACACATACTCTGAAAAAAATTCCAAAGTCAAATATTTCCTGTCATTATGTTGTTTTTTTAAAGAAACAGAAGTATGATCCACATCTACAGGTATTCCCTGCTAGCTAATCCCTCTCCAGAGCTTTATTGAAAATTAGAGATAAAACCAAAATTCCAACAATTTCAGTTTTTAACCAGAAGCAGTAGTAAATATGTATAATACACTTCCATCACATTGGTACTTCATTGGGGTTTCAATTTTAAAAAAGGGGGCTGGGCTCTAAGAAAACACTGAAAAATAACAAATGTAGCTGGTTTCAGGTCACAGACCAGAGCCCTTACTGATGATGTCTTTCTGGCAACACTCTTCCACCATCATCAACGTGAATATGATTTCAGATCCTCTGTTAATCACAATGAATAATGGGAATAAACTCTTCAGGATTAAAGATATAAATGGTCCAGAACCAGCCTAAGTCAAAAGCAACATATCAGTATGTCTCTATACCTGTCACGTACCTTGCAGAGACCACAGGATGGAACACCAGTTTCTGCGAAAGCCCCACTTTCTGTACAGATTTGAAGTGTCGTTTGTTCACAACGAACACACCAAGAACATTCTGAAACACAGCCCATGGCATAGGTCCAGCAGACAGCTGGGCAGGCTTAGAATTTATTCTATACAAAGCTCAAAATTTTGCTTATTATGGCATTTCTTTCTATTCTAATATTCTTGAGTATTGGCTTACTTAAAATAAAGCAATCCTGGGTCAGATCAAAGGTTCAAGTCATAGACATTTGTGACATTAGCCTGCATCAGGTGCCGAAGGCAGGTAAGAATGAGCAAATGGGTGCCTCCGTATGCAAGCATACAAACATCACTCACTGACATGGTATAACACCCCAATGGACCGTGCTGAACAAATAAATTCACGCTGTGAACTTTGACTCAGGAAAGTGTTGGTGGTATCAGGTCTACCAGGAATAATAATAATAATAACAGAAATCTACAATTTCTTGAGAAGCTCATGATACTTTGAGGAATCTTTTTCATAAAGGGGGAAATTCTCCTGCAAACAGAATGAAGAAAGTTATCCAAGGTTGGGAAGGCTTAAGCTTGAAAGAAATCACAACACTTAAGGAAGGGATACCTTAAAAACCAGTAATTTCTCACTGGAAGACTCTATTGTACCACTGTTGTCTTCCTATTTGCTAACTAATATGAACATTTTACAGCAAAACCTATACAAATAATATATATCTCGTCAACAGTTTCAAATTACAAATGGCACACAGCAATCTAGTCTTCGTCATCAGTCTGTTCATAAACGTGTTCCTGACTCAAACATCATTGTGGCAATAACAAACAGGACAATTTCCAATGTGTAACATAATCCCAGGCAGATTGCTACAACATGGAGAATGTCCAAGTACACAGGTCCATGCTGAAGATGTTGAAAAAATCCACTAGTGTCCAGAAATTAAAAATCTTGTAAGACTATCATCTATGCATACAACTGCTAAACTACCAGTCAGAAACTTTCTTTAATCCCAAAATACTTTAGATTGTAACTTCTCCAATGCAGTGTCTACCTTCTTGTCTATTAGAACAACATAGAATGAAAAAAAGGATAATTGTTTATGAATAAGGCTCCTATGTGCTACTGCAATACAATGAACATTCAAATTTACTTATATGCATTTATTTACAGGTAGACATCTATCAATTTTTTTCTTCTTTCACTTCTCTCCGAGTTCCCTCCATATTTTAAATCTGAAGGGATGACAAAAAAAGTAGAAACAGTTATTCTGAAAAATCATTTGATACTAAAAGTAGAATTTTTTTCTCCCAATACACTCTGAGAGTAGAAAGATGCATAGGCCCTTATGACCACAAGCATAAAGTAACTCTTCTAAATGTTGTACTACAGCAATAAATGCTTCAAAATAGGTTATATAAAAAATAATAACCCACTCTGATATAATGTGGCACTCTATTAATCTGCTACAGTTTTGTAGTCTTAATGCAATTAAAGTTACCAACTGTGTAACTGTGTAATATTTTTTGCAACAATTCACAAAATTTGCAGACTTAGACAACAGAAAAAAATTAATGGCTATAGTTACAAATCTGAGCAATTTTTCCCCTCAGAAGAGAGTATTCCATTAAATTCTTTATCTTTGGTCATAAAATGTTATCTTGCTATTATTTCAAATAGTAGTTTGCTACATTTTTATTTAATAAGATAATTTCTTCTTTAGAAAGTTCCCCGTCTTGATTACTTCACTTTTTTGGAAGGCAATATTTCAAATCCACTATACTTTTGGGTGAGAAGGACTGTCAGAACTTTTTCTGTTCGGTGACATTTCTGCTCCCAGAACATAGTGTTAAGCAAGTCCAATTATCCAAGAAACAGAAGAGAGCAGTCTTAAGAAGATGAAAAGACAAAAACCAGAAAAGACTACAGACAAAGTATTTTTTCTGGTCTTGCTTAGGAAATTATTGTGGTCACTGAAGCAGTGCATGTTACCAAATTGTGCTAGAGAAGACCAACCATTTTCCTTGGCTGTATGTATTATAGGGCAGTGCAGGAAAGAAGTGGTTTAAAAACTAATGGTTTTTCAGCATTTTCTAGGTACCAAAGGCATCATGCTATGTGTAAACAGCACCAGAGCTATATTAAAATAACCTCATTTTAAGACATCTCTTTAATTTTGAAATCTGAAAACCCTGCAACCCTCTGACTGTGTGCATATACACAGCAATCTTGTCAGCAGGGACACGAACATATTTAGACCGTTCACTACCTGTGTCTGAATGCTGACTGATGCTCAGTAGGCACGCGCAGAAAGGAAGGACACAAAATGCTTCTCCTCCCCCATCCTCCTCTGCCCCGTGCAAGTCTCATCCACAGTGCCAGGGCCAAACAACCCACTCTGCTAAGCTCTCCCACTAAGGTCTCCTGGGTACCCTCCAGGGTAAATCACACCCCAAACAGGAGGATGGACAGGGAAGCAAACCTGGCCAGGATTTAACCCAGTTGCAAGAGATGAGGAGGAAGGAGAGCAGGGTTTACAAGTGCTGCAGAAAAGTCAGAAACAAGAGCAGCTTGCCAGTCTGCAAAGAAGCCCGTGCCCCTGCAAGCTCCCTTCCCTGGCTGGGATCAGAGCTAGATTAAAGCTGCCAGTTACGACTATCTCCATTGCGGCCGCTCTGGACTGCTGGAAGGGGATAAGATTTGCAGACCAAGGAGCAGCACTACTCTTCAGACTCACTGTGGCTGTCTGTTGGCTCCAACACAGATCACTGCCTCCAAGCCAATCTGACCTCAAACACTTTCAGTTTAATATTAAATAATTAGCCTGTCTGAAGGAGCAAATTTTGTGTTTCTGTGCACATGTGGAACAGATGACAGTAAAACTGAAAAGCAGAAGTGTAGCTTTTTCACAATGGGTTTGTCCCCAGAGAAATAAAACACGTTTTCTCCACAGGTGCAAAATGAGTTTGCTCGGAGGCCCCGTCATGAGAAAATCCTACTAAATTTTCTGGTTTAACATCTTTGCCTACCCCGCAGTACATGTCTACATGTACAGCCTGCTTCCTCCAGTGAGCCTGAAGACAAACCCAAAACCCATTCTATTAAATTTAGAGTTGCATTTGCAAGTGTGCTTCCTACTGCTATTACTATATATGAACAACTTTGAATATGCATTTAGTATCAGAAGTGATTACAGATTAAAGCTTTAACATTGCTAGGGTAGTTGCTCCCCAACTTCCAAAATTTACACTGTGGCATTGAGCCATCTGACCCACAGTGACAAGGCTAAAACTTTGGAAAATTAGAATTATTTAAAAATACTTGGGACAAAAAAGTACCTTCTTCTTACCTTCTAAGACACAACTGAATGCCCACGTGTAACTTTTCCTGTACAAGTAGTGTTTTCTAGTTTTAAACAGCTTGTATGCATCCTGGAAATGGAAAAAAATCCATTCAGAGAGTCAGAGAGCAATGCTTGGAAAAAAACTGAGATGTATTATTTTAAACATGAAGCAGCAGTGTTTTACCTGTTTATAGCAATCAGTAAGTAGAAATACAGTGAATGTCATGAGAAATCATGTTCCATAAACTCATGGTTTCCAAATACTAGCTACGGGACACTGAAGGGTAAGTTAAGTAGGCAGCGTATCAACCAGAATAGAAATCAAGGGGAAACAAAACTGTCTAAACTGGCAGTTTTAAACAATAGAGGTTGAGTGTTCTTCTGACCTGGTACCAAATCCCACAAATTTGCATTGAGACCCATATGATCAAGCACAAAACCCTCCTGGGAAGCATGTGACAGTCTACTGCTAAGCCTCTGTTTCCCCTTCGCTCTCCATCACCGCAGCCTGTTGCTGGCATGTCTTCCGACAGATCTTCTGAAAGCAGAAGGGATCAAATATATACAAATACTTTAAAATAGCAGGCCTTGAGGAAAAAGTAAAGCCTGTAACATGGTTACAGATTCCAGTTCAGATTCAGGTGGTAAGAATTTGATCTGTTTTTGAGTTCAGAAAACTGGAAGGTGGTGGTATTGGTTTGGGCTATTTTCACTAAACTTCCACAGCCTTGAAAAACAGAATTGTGGCAATCATTTACTGACTTTCATGTGAACACAAATGGACCAAGCCAAATTTCTGCTGCTGACTGGCTACATTTACATTGACGTTACAGTGCTTCCATGGTTCGAGCTCTCACCTTCAGTGTTACCCCAGTAGCAGCACAGTATCAGACATCAAGACTCGAAGCTGAGAGGCCATTATGTATGAATACTCTCTTTGCAGCAATAATCAGTCTGTGAGAGATTTAAGACAGCATGTAGATCTAGGCAGGGAGAAGCACTTCTGAGCCAAGTAAAATACTATGACCTCAAGACAGTAAAATCAGACATATTTTGAAGTGAATTTTCAATCATTTCACATATTGCTCGGGACAGCTGATATTGCTGCTCATTTGTCAGGACTTCCTGAAGGAAAAGTCAAGCAAAAGCTCACAAAGCTGTCTTTTAAAGACTAAAATGTGCAATATCTTGTGTTTCCCCACATTTCCCAGAAGTGGGGAAGTCACAGTGAAAAAATACACTTAGCTACTTGGCAAGACAATTGTACATGAAATCTACTTGAATTCTTTCCCATAAGGAACAGTTGCATCCTTGACACCCAAGTACTTCTAAGAAAAAACTTTGGCATGATCCTCTCTATTCATGTTGGAAAAAAAAAAATCCTAATTGAGAAGGATTCAAGAAATGGGGTTTCTAGCATGACTGAGAGACAAAGTAAGTCTTATATGGCTATGTTATGAATAAAATTGAAACCTTGTTATCAAACCAATTGCTTACCTCAGATCAGGTTTCTCAGCTGTTTTATGTACATTGAAGGCACTAGACTGTATCTCTGAGCATTAATGTAATCTCTAAAAAATAGCTTCCTCTTGAAATAGTCATGCATACTTCATTGAGATCCTTTGATGCAGCACTGTCTCCTCAAAGCATTAAAAATAAAAATTAACATTAAAAATATTTACTGTAAATTAATGTTTTAAACTAATCTGTTTGCAGTTGGTTTTATTCATCTTCTCATTGCTAAATTTTTATGCTACATGATACAGTTTACAATTCTCTGCTTTTTATTTCAATTATGTCAAATCGTAGAAGTTCAGAAATGGAAACTGAGAGCCAAGGCCATACCTATACACTGGCTTGGACTTTTCATACTCTTTTCTGCAGCTTGATTGTTCATCCTTCTGTGTGCCACAGCTTCTGCCTGGGACATATTCCTAGGGTTCCGTGTCATGTGGAGGAGGCTATGGGCAGATGCTGTTCCATCACTGAGCCTCACCCTGCTATGGCAGTTGTGATGTAGCTTCGGCTGCCGATGCAGATCAGCGTTGGCCCCTACATTCCCTAGACTAAACATAGTCATAATCTGTATTCCACATTAAGATCATGGCATGAATGGTCTCTGTAAGAAGGTGTTAGCATCAAGGCTTACGAATTTACAAGGAAGATATGTACAGCTGATATTTTATATAATATTCAACATCATAATGCGAATATTAGTGATATTATAGCTTCAGTAGGAATCCCTGACAAACCATGTACTGGAAGGTATTAAACTAGAGAGCATTAATTTTAGTGGAAATTGGAGAAAGCAGTTATCAAAGGAGTCAGAGAGAAAACTTCAGCCAAGAAAAAACATGGGTCTTGTCAGTGATAGCAATCAAATGCTGGATTTTGCCTAATGGTTTCTCTACAATGATTGGCTCTGTATGAAGATGCTCGTTCTGATCTAGGAACACCACTTACTAAGGACTAAAATGCTTCAAACAAGTCTTCTGACCCCTTGTTTCTATGCTACAGGAGTCTTCTATCTACTCAGAGAAGCAAAGGCAAACCATAAATGATCTTAACAATAGCACATAGAACACTGGAGCCCTAAGTAAACAGGAAATATCTGGCAATGCACAGCAAATTCTGACCAAATGAAGGCAGGATCCTCACAGTCGCAGAGTTTGCTCCACTGAGTCTAGTTTTGACCATGCCTCGGTGACCTCACAGCTCTTAAATAGAAACCAGAACACATTGCCAGAGTGAGGCAGCATGCACAAGGAATGAGCCGGTAGGAAATGGACAGGAGAAAATAGCAGAAGGGGTAAAAACCTAATTTTAGGTTCTAACCATACAAGATAAAGAAGTTGCTTTTTTAAATCTTTTTTATTTATGAGCATAAATGGAGAATTACACAGTCATATTGGGAGAGGATCAGAGAGACAAACCCAGATTAAGCCACAACACTTGCAGTGATGAGGAAATTATGTTGCAACAGTCAGTGGCATTTAGAAAGTCCGTCCAAGCATTCAAAAAGTCTTCTCCAAAATTTCAATGGTGTTTTAAGCATCAAAAATAAAAAAGCATGCATATTCTGTGAATCATCCTGCCATAGGAATTTACTAGCAAATCCTGCATTACCTGTGTAAGTAATAGTGCCAGAAATTTATCCTGTATCTTTTGTAGCCACATACAGGAAAATAAAGTTTGTGGCTATCTTCGTAATCACAAAAATAGCAGAGTCTGTGTGAATGCAGGTTCTCAAAACATGAGAAAAAAATCCAGAAGAAAATACCATTTAGGTAAAGGCTTGAAAAATGATCCTCCAGAAGATCAGTACTGTGGGAACACCTCTGCAAAAAGCCTCATCCAAGACATCAAGAAATATTCTCCTGGGACACCATTATGCCCCACATCCTTGGGACCTGTCCTTCAGCTGGACAGTGCAGGCTGGTCCAGGCTGCCAGGCCAAGGTCTCAGCAGGCAACAGCACTTGCCAGCCAGTGACTGTGTCCCCCACACCATCCCCATTGGCTTCAGATGTGCCAGGGAGCGTGGAGGTGGCACAGGCATCCCTCAAAACAAATCCTTCCCCACCTCAAAACAAATCCCCCCCCCCTGCCCCCGCCAAGAACAGCACTCATAGCTGGGGCGGAGGGTTTCACGTTAACCATCACTGTGGTCAAGATGTCATCCACGTGGTAAAACAAATCCCAGTTCCTCTTTGGCATTCTCCAAATCAGCATATTAGGCCAAAGAGGGACAGTTGCTGGGGTTACAACTACAAAAATAGCATAATGTTATGTTCACTGCGTGGCTCAAACCTGCCACCGCCTCCAGGCCCTCCCAGGGCTCCTGAAGTGGAAGGCAGGGTGTTTCCTGGAGTGGGGGCTAGTGATGCCCTGGCCCCCCTCCAGTGTGGGCCCCTGGAGACACTGGTTTAGGGTCATGAGTAGCGCTGGGGGGATGGAGGACCTGCTGCTGCTCACCCCCCCAGTTCCTGGTGCAGGTCTGCAGGGCCCTCCTCACCAGCTGCAAACCCCCATTTGCTCCTGGCCATATGGACTCTACTAAAACCCTCTTGACCACAGACAGGACCAGTCCCAATATGGGCCAGAAACCACCTGCTGGGCAAAAAGAAGAGGCCTAGGGCTGTTTGAAGGGGCTTGGGTGTGTTCTTTATTTAGTGGTTTTCCTGTCTCGTTGCACCCAACCAAGCTTTCTTGACACCAGGGTAGATGGCCAGATAGGCTGATTTGGAGGCAGACCAGAGAGAGCTAAGTGGGCTGTAGTCATTTGCTGGTGAGGCTACGCTGTTTAGATCCAGATGTTTTTGATGCAGGTACACAGCTAAAATGGGGAAGAGGAATTTCACTGTAACTAGAAAGGCTTTGTTTGACATCTGGGGGAGGGTGGCTTCCTTCTCTTAATTTCAGGAATTTACCTGCACTTGAGTCTCCATTGGTTCCCCAGGAAAAGTGTATTCCGAGATGGCCAAGAGAAACCGCTCTCCCAGATGCCTTGGGTTTGAGATAGCTGTGGAATATGAGGTCCTGTATGTGCTTTTTGGGGAGAAGGGGATAATTTATTCTTTGCCCATGTTCTGCGTAGGCAAAGACAGCCAGCCTAGGCCACATCCCCTCGTACTAGTGATCTCTCCTAATTCCAGGACTCTTTTCCCAAGAAAAAATCCCAGTGCCAGTATATCTTGGAAGGCGTGGATGTAAAGGGAAGTAAGATATGCACTGTGTAAGCAATCAGAGGGCCAGAGCTGTGAGGACAAGCCTCCTTTCCCGGTACTGTTTTCCAGACAGGTAGAAACAAGCCCTGATGGAGTAGTAGGAAAGGGTTTGTGTTTTTTTGCTTGTAGATATTAAAGTGAAGCAGAGCCGTGCATTGGGCCATGTGTGTGCATGGAAGAAGCAAAAAGGCTGAGGTACGACCCGTGGACAGGCCACACAGCAGATGCCACAAAATATCATGAATAAGTCTTGTACAATGGAGACTTTCTTAGGAGTAATTTCTTGGCAGTAGTACTGGTCTAAGCAGTCACACACCCTATTCTTCCCACCCTGTGCTGCACCCTCACAAACATTTGCGCACTGAATTGCACTGAATCTAATCAAGGAACCAATGCAGCTAAAACCCCCTTTTTGATGACTCTTTGCTAGATCACTTGTAGTGAGCTTCTTCCCCAAACCCTTTCACTGCACAGCTACACAAACATGTGGGCCAGCAGATTACAGGGATGAGATCCTGCGTGAGCTGCTCTGTCACCAAGCCCTGAGCACAGGGGGTTCATGGACTGCCCCGAGCACGAGGCATCAGCAGTGGCCCCTTCCCAGGAGCAGCAAGGTGACAGTGCTACAAGGACAGGCGTGAAAGCCCTCTGCACCAGCCACTGCAGAGCATTAAAACTAAACCTGTAAACTGTCGAGTCAGGAAGAAACCAGGCGAAACCAGCACGGCAGTGCAAATGACAAGCTGCCACCAAAGATCTCAAAGGGAAGCGGTCTGGGATTTCAGCAACAGCCAGGCAAGAAGCAGTGTTCTGTAAGAGAAATCACCCCATGAGCCTACTGAGCAAATCCCGTATTCTGTCACATGTTTAGATACACCGGGATTATATAAGCAAAAAGTAAAGCAACACTGCAGTGTATTTATACCCACTTCTTCACATTGCCAGAGTGTTGATTTTAACTAATTCAAAGTTAATTTAATTTTCAAAGTAACTTTTAGGGAGTAAATTTGAAAAGGTGTTCAGTTCATAACCAGATACAAGGCAGGGTGAATTCCAAACTTCTGTGTAGTAAAAGACATCCAACATTATCATGTTATTCCTTAAAGCCCACAAACTTTATAAGATACCGTAAAAAGGGCAGTTTTTTCACTATGGACCCTCTCTAAAGCAATACTGTATGCAAATATCAAGTGATTTCCATGTCGAAAGCTCAGAGAACAAAAACATCAGCCATGCTGAGATCAGAGAATACTGTTATCAAAGACGCAAATCTTGTGGCATGCTGTTTCCCCAGAGTCATCTGCACTAACCGGGGAGGTCTGTTTCGCCGCTACATTTTCACAAGAAAAAGACTATAGTCAGTGCAATCTGGGAAGGAGACACATCCACATGAAAATCTAGCCTAGGTGACAGCAAGATCTCCCCAAGAAATAACTTCGGGTGGCCTCAAAGCACAAGGTACTTCTGAAAGCATATTAACATGATGTAGATGTACATTTAATAAAAAGAATGAGAAGCTTTCCTGCCTGGAGCAGCCTTCAAGCTGCAGGCAGGCCCAGGGTACAGAGAGCGAGTGACAAGTCATCGTCCCCATGCGCGGAATGCAGGTTATCAGCCCTTCAGGATAAAGGCTGAGCACGAATGCCCACTGACAGTGCCCCTCAGAAGGGACAGCTACCTGTAAAGTTCATCTTTAAAGAGGAGAAAATGGTTGAGCCCAAAACTAAGCAAATAAAACCCCCAGGCTCCGAGACAGCAGAGCCATGGAACACAGGTCTGCCTGTGTCTGCCAGCATGGCAGCTGGGAACGGCTTTGCCCTGTGTCCCCGCCAGGATCGGGGTTTGCTCCCGCCTTAGTTTGAGAAACGAGGCGAGGAAACATTTTTCCCCCCTTACATTTATATCCAAAACGGTGGGAGTAACAGACTGATTTTCTCCAGCTTCGCTCGAGAGCCTCTGGGAGGCGGAAAGTGCCCCCGGCAGCCGGTTGTACCTGGCACACCGTCAGCGGGCGGCAGGGCAGCGGAGGGCAGGCGCCCGCAGGGCTCCCGCAGCGCTCCCGCAGCGCTCCCGCAGCGGCCAGAGCAGCGGGGCTGGAGGCCTGGCCCTGCCGCAGCCCGCCCGGCCGCGGCCCCGGCCCCAGACCCAGATCCAGACCCTCCAGCCCCAGCCCCTCCAGCCCAGCCCCAGCCCACCCGGCCCCGGCCCCAGACCCAGACCCAGACCCAGCCC
>JAVJGJ010000062.1:26307869-26356638 GCA_035590215.1 Microhierax caerulescens
CCCCGAAAAAAACACTCAAAAAATCTAAATCACCACAGAGTAGATTATTCCCATACAGAATTTCCTGACTATAATGCTGTTTACAGAAAAGTGTGTTTACGTGTGACCGATCTACCTATGTTTTAAATGAAAATGGCAACATGGACAAAATGATGTAGCGTAATATTGAAACTATGGTGAAAAGCCTTGGTTTAATCTCTGTTCGTAGGCAGCAGTGTAACAATGCAGTCTGTTCACAAGATCAGCTGTCCTCATACAGTACCTATAGTCTCGTTCTACTTGCACTGGCAAAACTGCTCAGTCGTTGGCATGGCTTATTCCACCCCTGCCTTGTGTGCATACTCCTCCAAATAAAATTAGGTCTTCTAGTGACATTGTAGTTTTGCTAAATAACTGTCCACAGTAAGAGCGTTTGCCAACTATAGCAATCAGAAATGGCATTGTTTTGGGTCTGTGACTGTCAGGTTTTCAGCAAAAGCTAGCGATGCAGATTGGATCTAAAGACTTGCCTTTTTTTATTATTTTTAAGTAAAATAATAAATGACCAATAGCAAAGCAAATAACACAATAAATTAATTTTCTTGGCCATGGAAAAAAAATGAAACATTCCAGCAAACTTGGCGTAACCATTTTTCACCATTAGTTTAAAACTCTACCCCATACAGCTGTGCAGAGTGCTAGATCTTAAATCATAATATGACATTGCAGGTATTCAGTGAAACGTTGATCCCAGAACAAAACAATTTTGTGTTTTACAGAATCATTAAAGCCTATGTACTGCATGCTACATTATAATGTGATAGATGCTTTTCTTTTGGAAGGCAAATATGGCAATCATAAAATGTTACACAGAAGCATTCTACACTGTTATGGCTTGTGTCAGCCACAACACTGTTGGAAAACAACATTAGATGATCAAGACAGGGGAGGAAGAGTTCCCACATTGGTAGAAATTGCTGTAAATACTTGTTTATTTGAAAAGAAACATTTTTTATTTATATAATAGATAAACTTTTTTTTCTCACCTTGGACCATGCCTCTGCTATTGCTCAGTCTTTGAACGCAAAGCTCCTGTAAGTCAACAAAACTTGAAAAAGTTAAGAGTAACAGAATGAAGTTTTAGTTCTGCTTTTGGTGAATTTAGTTTTGGAAAAACATTGAACGTGATCAAAAATCCTGACTAACCATCATCAGGGTTGTAACTGGACATTTTAAAATATCCTAATTCCATTGATCTTGCTTTCTGTTTAAACAATGAGTGAAATCCAGAGTTTCAACGCTGCAGGCAATTCCAGAAGTATGAGCAAACCTAGAGGAAAAATAAGATTTCATTTATCTGCAGAACAGAAACTAAATAAAAGACAACTACTAGAGTTCAGGTCATTTTATTTAATGTCCACAATGTCATGTTAACTGGAAATTTTGACATTTAAAAAATTGAATGTTTCCTCCTAGTTTGTTGAACCAGTATAGTTCAGGATTAAACTGTGCTTCTCCACTGTAGTATGTATGCACACTGCAGTGAGGTAAATTTGTGACCTGATCTATTTGATGTATTTAATCAAAATGCTTCAACACTACTTCTTTCATAGGTGGATTTTGACGGCAGGAATCAGCTAAGAGTAATTTTTAGGCATCATCAGATGGCTAAATCATCTTTTGAAGATGATTTATAAGTCCCCAATAATTGGAAAAGAAAATCTGCTTATACATAGGTTTTCTTCTTATATGTTTTATCTGGGGTTTTAAAATGATTGCTGCATTAGAGGACTGATTTTAGTTTTATGTAACATCTTATATAGTCTTAAGTAACTGAAAGCATGCTATAATATGATAGACAAGCATTTCTTTTAGAAAGCAATTATCACTTGTTCTATGCTCTCAGCACACAAGAGAATTGGAAAACTGTTGGAAAACAATAGCTGTACGTAATGGTATAGTCTCATTTGGCTGTGGGGAACCATCTTTGATTTTTGGTAGGCTGTGAAAGGAGTTTACATAGAGTGTAGATAAGTTTGTTTTATGACAGCCATAGTAAATGACTGAGAGGTAAAAGAGGCTTGGAAATTCTCTTGGCATCTTTATCCTAATCTGTTAGTATACACTTTTTGGATGAGCTCATTTCTCAGATGTAAGCAAAGCCAGACGTGCAATGCTACAGGTTTATGACCTCAATGCCAATTATATACTATACAGTAAATACCTTAGAAAGAATTAAAATAATGCATCCTGAGGCAATAATATGAAAAACATGAGTATATACTTTTCAAGTTTGATGCAAGGACAGCTGAGTGAAGTAGGCTATTAATATAAGCAGCTGTAACATATGGCTAAATGGTTCCTTCCTGTCTTTAAAATATAGACACGGCAGGCATCTCTGCGAGAAGCACAGAGGCAGCTCAGTGCTACTGAAGCTGTAGTGACATGGACAATTTAACTTGGCATAAGTCTGAGCTGCTGCCAAAAGAGTAGGTCCCTTTTCCTCCACCCTCCCAAAGCCCCTGCTCACCCTGCCGCTCGTCTCCACCCTCGCACTGGCACTGGGATTCCCATGACCGTGTGATGAAGCTGGATTGATCCTGCTGATAATCTAAATTGGCAAAAGAAAAAAGAAGTTAGTTTCCCAGCTGGAAGTTCCATTATTCATCATAGCTGGGCGAGCACCAAGAGCACAGGGCAGAATTTCCCCTTTCGGTGGCAGCCCGAGTGGGTTCCATCAAAGTGGCTGTATAACCCTAGGGACCAAAATACTTCTCCAAAGCTCTAACAGAATCTGATAGACTTCAGTACAAAATAAACAATACAGGTAGATCAGTGAGTAGCCTCTGTTAGATCCCTGCCAGTGCCACCCCACGTCTGTGGTGGATATAATGCTTTGTAGCTTGAGCAAAACCACTTTCAGCCCAAGTACCACAGTGTTTGTTAGTCTTCATCAGATGTGTCAAAAAATGTGTCCATTATTTTGTACCCCCATCATCCTAAACAAGTGGTAAAATCTCTTCAGCTAAAGGGAATTTGATGCTAAAGGCATAAAATACATCATCTGCAATTTTTGCTGTAAGCATTATATGACTTTAGCAAAAATACACAGAGGAAATTAGTTGCTACACTTCAGTTGCTAATGGATAAGAAAAAAAATGAAAGTAAAAAAAAAAAAAGTTATGCTTTAGAGAGGAACAAGAGAGAGTTCCCATCTCCTTCCAACTCAGGCATTCCTGTGAAGAAACTGTGTGTGGGAGGGGAAAATCTTGTCAGAGAATGAAAAAGGAAGTATTGGGCCATAAAGGAAAGTTTAAAAAAACATGCTGAAAGCCCGGTTATGGGATTTTTTCCTTTACTCATACTCATGCTGAGCAGGTATGAACAGACCCAATAATGCAGTACTTTGTTTTAAGACTAATTTTGGCAGTAGCTTTTTTTTATTCTTTCACGGTCTATCAATGTTAAAATCACTGCATTAGAAG
Organism: Microhierax caerulescens; assembly: GCA_035590215.1. Lineage (NCBI taxonomy): Eukaryota > Metazoa > Chordata > Aves > Falconiformes > Falconidae > Microhierax > Microhierax caerulescens. Next base: position 26,311,334 of record JAVJGJ010000062.1, read on the forward strand.
TGTATTTTAGTAGCAATCTTAAATGACACAAAGACAGTGATGAAGCTGCACTCAGATCACACAACACATTCACCTCGTGGCTTACGTGCCCACGTTAGCAAGGCCCTAACACAAAATTTAGGTACTTACCTAATTTGAAGATAGTTGAAGTTAGATGTGCATAAACATCTGGCTAAATCTTGCCTAAGCCCTTTGCGTAGTTAGACATAGACCTTTTCAATGTCCTTCAGTAGGTGACCAGAACTAAAATGGCAGTTTTGAAATTTGTGGAAGAGGTAAAAGAGGAGGAAAACCAGAACAACCCACTCTGTTGGAACATCAAATCAAAATTAAGCCTTCATCTTTCTGTGTTCAATTCATTCAGTTTTCTTACTTTTTCATTCACTTTCATCTCCCTCGTGTGCCTGTAGTAGTCTTTCAATCTACATGCCTGCAAGACTGACAGAGGTGTTACCTCACCTTTCAAAAAATTCTTGTAGAATTGCGACTGAAGGTAATGTTACCACTGACAGGTGGTAATTTTCTGGGTCCGTACCAAGTCCTGTCTTTATTCACTCCCCTGTAAGGACTTTGTGCTTCCTCTTTTTGGTGAAATACAAAAAATACTTTCTCAAATTTCAGTCCTTGCTTTCCTTCAGCTACCAGGCTGTAGGGCACTAGTCCTGCAGGGAGCTACAGTGCTCAGTTAGTTCTAACTGGAACTGTGGTTTAGAGTATTCTAACGTGTTTAGTTTCTTTCTGTTGATTTCAAACCTTTTGGGGGAAACGGAGTAAACCTTATGAATGTAGCTCCTCTGTGGGTTTTCTGTTTTTTAATGCATCAGCTCATATCCAGACAGCTGGTTCGTGAAAAGGATCAGTTAACCAAAATGACTCTGAATACAGCAGGTCAGTCACAGTTCAGAAAATACCCCTTAACTTTTTGTGTCAAGAAGTGACGTGCAATACTCAGCATATCATAACAGCTAATTATTTTCTGTACTACTTATCAGTATCGCTATTATTTAGTTGGGATAAAGGGGGAGCAGGCTGGATAAGTGGGAAGAGGTGTCCCCACCTGAAATGCCTTCAGCTGTTATTAAATGTGTGTATTTTTAAAAGCTGTACTAAAGAGTACCTGGCCATCGCTGCTTTCTGATATTCAGAAAGAGCTGTGAAGTCCCAGATATTAGTAAAAAAAAATGGTAACAGGAACCAGGTCTACTATTCTCTGCTAAACAAAAGTAAAAAGTAATTGCAAAAAGTACTGTACAACTTAAATACATGAAATCTTTGCTACTAATATACTGTCCATGTATATTCAGAACAAGCCTTGGGCTTGATCTAAAATAAGGGAGCAGTTTCACCAAGCAGTTGGTGTCATTGTTAGGGGTTTTGAGTTATCTCAGCCCCACCAATAGGTCTGGGTAAGTTCTTTCAATGCACAGAATTTCCAGCCACCTCAAAATAATTATACTATTTAATTTCACGTTAGGACTGATTTGTGTCAGAGATGTGTTATGCCTTTACATGCTGGTCTGTGTTAGTACCTACTAGTATAAGACAGATTGACAGCTTGAGAAGATTATATAGGGGGCTTTTGAAGGTGAAAAGTATGATCAATATTTAGGCTTTCTGTGCTTCTGTGTGTACCATGTACATACACGCCTGCTCTAATTATGGGGTTTGCCTTTAGACAAAATAGTAAATGATGAAAAGTGAGCAGAATAGGATGTTACTCAAACTTAAAAAAAATCAACAAAACTAAACTATTTACACTCATTTCCTCTTGTGCATCTCATGAACACAGCAGAAGACAATTCATTGTTCCTTCTTCCTCTCAGATGGGCGTCTGTAATTGACTTCTCCCACAAGCAAGCCTCATTCAAATTTTCACAGCTCTGAGATTGCTTTACAGATAAAGATCAAAGGCTCGGTGCCTTGAACTGATGGTTTGGTGTCACAGGTTTGCCACCTCCAGCTCCAAACTTCCTCCCCTCCCATCATGAAAGGCATTGCTAGGGGTGGGCTGTGATAAGCTCCCGGAGTGGATGAGGGGCAGTAACCCCCTATCTTAGACCAGCAGCAACTGAAGCACTTTATCTGATTGCTCCTCAACAACTCGGTTATGTCTTCATGCATTATACACACGTAACAGCCCCTGAAAACACCAGGTCCAGCCCAGCCCAGCCCTGAGGCCAGCCTGCACTTCCTTGCAAAGGAATTCCACTCTTGCTGTTCCAGGTAGCATATGATATAGCTGCGTGTGTGCGTGGAGATCTGAAGCACCTGAAGGAGGTCTAACAAGAGAAGTTAGATGCTTTCTGTATTTGGGAATTTCCTTTTGCTTTCTCCTGAGCAATTAGAAGGGAGGTGGTTGTCTTATATAAATTAATTGGGTTGGTTTAGATATCTTTTCATATTACTTGCCAGATTTGTGAAGACACTCAGTTCATTGAGGTTCATGTTCTTCCACAAAGACTGTGTCAGGAGCACTGCTTTAAAGGAAGCCTATTTTAAGAAATGTGGTACTTCTGTTCTTCATTAATTTAGTTTGAGAAGATGGTTCAAGATAAGAGCTTCAAGCTTTTCAATATCTCAAGTGTTACTTTTACAAATCCACTTCTGTGTGAGCAGGTTCCCCCCCTCCCCTGCTCCACACAAGCACAAGTCTTCCCCTTGGTCCTAAACCAGTAACTTCCTTCCTTAATTTGTTCACCTGCTCACCTGTTTATAAAACTAAAGGCTAATAGAAACAAAAATAAACACCAGCTGGGGAGAAGGTGATGGAATAATGGTGCTGTGAGAAGCAGTAAAGGAGGGGGCTGGGCATGATGTTCCTTCCTTAGTTTCGTGGGGGATTTTAAGTAACACAGGTAGCTGTAGTAGTTTTAAAATTTCTGCTCTTTAAGTTTTGCTTTTTTATCTTCTAATAACTGGGCTTTTATTTTCCAAATTCCATTATACTCCTCCTTGCTCTTTGGTTTTTTTTTTTTTTTTATGGTTCTTTTCTGCAAAACTTTATAGCTGAGGTGGGGGGTTTGGGGGATGTTTTTGGTTTAAGTCTAAATTTGCAGTTGCTAAATCCCATTCTACGTTTCCAATGCTAAGCATTTGAATTTGCTTGAAAAACAAGAAGTAATTACTTTTTGGTTTTACTTGATCTGTTATGCTGCCTTTCTGAAGACAAAACTGGGGGTTACACCTACCTACAATCTTACTTTAAGTGGATGGAGGTAGCAATGATCTGCAGAAAATGGGACTTTCTAGACACAGAACTATGGGGTGCCCTGTCAGTGAGAAACAGGTGCATCCAAAAAAGTGTAAGAACTGAAACTGGAGTTCAAAGTGACTGATTGACAGTGTGATGAGTTTTTAAAAATATTATTCTTACTATTTTGAAACCAATTCATCAGTTAAAGATCTATCAGACGTTAGGGGGAGGAGGAGGAATATGCAGGTCACTTAATATTGAATGTGTCAACATTGTTTACAAAGCTTCCCTTACAGACCTGTCTGAATATATCCTGTTCAAAATTCTGCCCCTTTTTAACTGAAGAACCTGGTACGTGAGTGCAGACAGGGATTTTTCTAGAGGCAAAACAGGCAATTCAGACAGTCCTGTAAGCACCAGAAATTCCGGGAGGTATACTCGTCCAGATAAACAGAAAGAAGTATGCTTGTACCATAGAAAACATCCTGTGATTCATTTAAAACTGGTTTTTGTTTTGCCACCACTCCCTACTGACGCTGCCATCAGCCCTGTTTCCACAAACATGATCAGGACCAGCTCCCAACTGCAGGCACGCACATCTGTGCTCACAGCTGGATGCGCTGAAGCAACTGTGCCCAGTCTTCCCACCCCAGAGACCACCTCACACATCCTTACAGCGGAGGGGTGTCACTCGCTATGGGCTGTCACTCACCATGTGACACAGGCGGCTGTACAGCAAAGATGCTGACAACCAGTGTGCTCAGGGAGGTCCGAAGTGCCAGATTCCCAGTGCGGGAGCAGGTGACCAGTGCTGCTTGTGCACACAGATCCCTCGCTGCTCCCAGGGGCAGGGGAGGCCGTGGCCACTGAGGAGCCATTCATGCCAGCTGCTCTGAGCCATGATATACATATTTACATAATGTATATGTGTAAATGTCTTTACAGATTTATAATACCGATAAATGCAGTTTCTCAAAAATGAGTCTAAGTGCTGGGAGAATTCCTTATTACACAGGTCTGTCCAAAATTAGGACAGACTCCTCTTTGTCCATGCTGGGGACTGTCCCTCATCTCACATCCAAGTCAAAAGCTTATTACACACTTTATTCTTTGGCATGTTATTTATATTTTTTTTTAAAAAAATATTTTAACTTAGGAGAGCTTTTGTGGGATAGCTTATATGCAAAAGAGCCAAAGCTCCAACTGATGTTTGGGAGCGGGGATGTGTCACAGGCCAGGCTCACCCATCATCCTCCATGTGACACACATTCCTTATATGCTGAGCTGTGACCAGATCAAAGAGAGGGTGAGTTTGTTTCATTTTATCTCAAGGCAGTTCTGCCAGTCCTTGAGCACAGCTAGGTATTTTGTGACACAGCAAATCCTTCTTTCAGGGTATATTGTATTTGCAATGGTAAACCGTTCCACCTTCCTTTACGTATGTATCAGAGATAGTGACCCCTTTGTCAACACATCTGATAACCCTCATTTGTTGCAGGTTGAAATTGGTAAGATATGAAAAACAGCAACACAGGACTAAAGTGTTTCCTTTTAGGATTAACTGAAGAGGTTGGTTTTTGTTGGTTTTTTTGTTGTTATTTCCTCCAACATGCAGAATTTCTAATGTATTTGTAAGAAACCTGAAAGTTTTGAGAAGCACCTAGAGCCAAGACTTCCAACTTCTCATTGCAAAAGTTTGAAAATCAATTCTGTGTGCAGTGAATTCCTGATCAAAAGGTCCCATCCACTCTGCCTGACACAAATAATCTGGATCTCAAAATAGCTATCTGTTGCTGAAAAGTGTTTGCAAAGAGTAACAGTGACACAGACTGCACCTTTGGCTGCAAACCTGAATTTAAATAAAAAGCTCTCAACTGATGCGAATGAAGAGTTGGTGCTTGCAGTTAAGAAACAACTTTTAAGTTTGACCTCTTAATTATCTTTCATTACATGCAATGCAAGGTAAAACTAGCTTTACTAACTATTTTCACTTAACTGATGTTAAGTATTTGCTGATTCAGGTCTTTAACTGTTTCTAGTATCTGTTCATCCCAAGAAGACAAGTAGAGAATAAACATTAGTAGATAATGAGGTCCTGACTCAGACATGTTGTGAAGAAAGAAGATTGTAGTTTTGTACCTGAAGCAAGGACTGTCTGCGCTGGGCCACAGTAGCCTCCGTTTCCCAGATACTCTCAGGGCTGCTGCCCTAGTAAATTCCTCCCGCAATGAACCTCTCGGAGTTTTGTCTTAAGTAAAGAAAAGTACTTGAGAGCCAGACAAAAAGCATTTGAGAGCTAGTCAGATAACGCCAACCCAGGCAAAACGTTAAGTGTCTAAATGCCCTTCCATGCTTCGCTTTCTCACTGCTCTGGAATGGCTTGGAGGCTTGGGTTTGACACCCTTCAGATTTGCAGAATCCTGTTGCTATAGGCTTTGCTATCTGTCTCTCAGCTTTTCTACTGGCTCTCTTACAGACAGCTCCATTTGCCAGTTGTAGCCTATTGTATCAGCAGGCACCTCAAGAAATCTTGGCCTCCAGCTAACTGGCCAGACTGGTTTGTGAAGCTTGTTCAACTTCATGGGTCAAAGGAGATTGAACTGGAGATCATATGTTCTTGATGACTTCCTACACTTACACCATACAGTACGCTGGTTAACTTGTATCAAGCCTACGAAACCGAGCAGATAAGTTGTCTGGAGGCAACAAACCAAGTATTCTAGCAACTATTGCAAGACCTATGTAACTTTAAAAATTGGAAGAATTCACATGAATACCTATTAGATACTTCCTAATTTATCACAGTTTGTAATTAGAAAATGAAATGGCTCCAGGAAAAAAATGAGGAATAAAAGAGACAGATTTTTAGGAAATCTGATTATGCAAAAATGGGTATGTTTTGATTTCAGTCCAGCTGCATGGGAAAAATATCTGATCGCAGCAGCACATGCAATTATCTCTAATTTAAATGGAAATAATATCAAAATGCTCTTTTAAACTACAGCCTTATTCAGTGCACGTGGAACACCCATGATAGTCTAACCAATTCACCTAAATACGATCAAATGAAAGGCAAACTGTTCTGGATACTCATAGTTAGAAATTTGGGGGTGGGTTTTAGGGGGGGGGGGGGAGGGTTAGAGACCAAAGAGACAATATAATCAGTCATGTGAAAAATGAAACATCTTTTTTCAAAACAAAGCATAATTTTGCTGTTGTAAAGTTATATTAATGTCAGAGATGAGCAAGAATATTTCAATCTCAATCTATAGTTGGATTTTTTTTGTTGTTTGGGTCCTATTTCTAACAATAAATACAGGAAGAAAAGTAATTGATGCTTACGCGCCTTTCTAATTAAAGGCTAGCAAGCCTTTTTGAAAAGGACACAAACACTTGCAGACAACCATTCTCCCCAAACTAGAACGAAACCATTTAAATCTCCTCTCACTCCTTTCATTCCTCATTACTTTTCATTTATAGACACTGCCAGGTGCCAGCTGGGGTACAAGACAGAAACGGTAAACTGCACAAGATGGCTATTTGTGAAGTTTCAAGCATAACCAGAAGCTGAATCTATTGGGGGAAAAAAAAAACCCAAACACTCAGAAAAGCAGAAGTTCTGCAATCTTCACCCTAGATTTGCAGATTGAATGTATCTGGTTAGTTTAGATAATAATCCAAGCTATTCTTGTAGGTGTAGTGCATTGCTGCAGGAAATCTCAAAGCATTTTTCTGTGCACCTGTTTCTCAAACCTATAAGTCTTTATATATATTTCAGCATATAACACTATATCCTTTTGCTGTGAATTAGTAATAGCATGAGTTTTGAGCAAAACTTAAGATGTGCTTGTGAATTACTTGTCAGTTATTCTTATGATATTTTTTTTCCCCGAGTTGAGAACCTAAAAAGAATAGGTTGAATTCTTTTTAAGCAAAATTGGTTAAAGTTTTAGGCTGTAGGAATAGTCTTTAAGTACCGGACCCAAGACGTAGCTTGTCAGAACAGGATGTTCCATGTTGCTCTATTTCAGGGCTATAATGAAAGTATGGAATATCCTTCAATTCCAGCCAGCATAATGAAAGGATCAGATATTTCTGTCAATAAACATTATTAAGACTAAAATTAAGCTTCATTATTTCAGGATTTGAAAAATTTACACGTAGTCATTTATTTAAACATTCTTTTAAAGCAAGTCTTATAAAGTGGGATTAATTGTCCCTAACTACCACAATTGCTCCAAAATGAGTACCAGAGGTAAGAAGGTCCCTTTCAGCATAAGCCTATACTTGACCGCTACCTGATGCCTCGAGTGGCTACACATACAAAAATAATCTCATGATGTTAGTGCTGTTATTTCCTGCTTTTGTTTAGCTAATTCTCATCTAATTCCAATTACCTTTGAAAATGTTACTTTTTAATTTTTAAGAGACAGCTGTAGTCAGTAATGATGAAGCTGGAAGGGGGTTTTTTGGCAACTATGTGTTACTCAACTGTCTGAATAATGTTTCAAGTTTAAAGAAAGCTTTAAAAAAGGGAAAGAATACTTTGATGCCTGCACTTCTCTTTGTAAGCAAAGCTTCCAAGACACTATTGGTAGCCTGGTCATGCATCAGAGATGAGGTAGGCAACCCTAAAATGTGGAATCACGTAGCTTACAATGAAGAATGGAAGGCATTTTTAAGCCCTTTTTTTGGGGAAAAAAAAACCAAACAACCAAACATTGCTTTTCTTTATGGGTTGTAATAAAATCTTCAGCTTAGGTCTAATAGAAGATATTTAGTTTAGGTGAACAGGAAGAACATACGCTGTGTGACGAAACTAAAAATACATGTGTAGTTTCTAATATGACCAGACTTCCAGCAGGTTTCACTATAAAATTAGTCTTTTGGAGGAAGTTATATCTCTGCTGCTGACATTGACTTGATTTTAGTGGTGTGTGTTTTAAAAATGAGAAGGGAGGTGGGATTCTAAATGATACTTGTTCAATGAAAAATGAGATATTCAGCTTAAATTGCCTTGATCACAAGTAAAATTTTAATGAGGCCAGTGAAGCTGATGAATAAAAAACATCTGTGATTCCAGATATCAGTCCATGAAACTGGAGCCCTGAGATCACGAGTTTTTACAGCTCAGTCTCACAGGTACTCTAATGGTTTCTCAGATGACCTGGGACCAGGAATGTGTAATTTTCACCCTCCTATTGTAACTGCAGGTGCTATGGGAATGAGGTAAACTGTCTGCTGATAAAATGACTCGTGTAAGGTCGGAAGTCAGAGAGCATTCCCATTATAGCTGTTAAGTATTGTGAAGTCAGTTCTGAATAAAATGTTAATGTAGAAATATTCTAAAATACTAATTTAGGTGATGATGTTCTTTCCTGATGCACTTTAAAATCAATTGTCTAAACTGCAATTAATTCTATTAAGAAGAAGGATATATTAATTGTATTAAGCAGCAAATTGTGCCAAAGAGCTCTGTTAAAAAGGGAGGACAACTTCATACATAAATAATTTAACAGCTAAACTACTTATTGAGCATCTATTAAGCATATTTTTCTTAATTTATATAAATGGGTGTTAAAACACATGGTAATTTTAATGCTGGCTTTATTTAATGTCTTATAGGAAGCTTCAAAAGATGGTGCATGACATCAAGAAAAATGAAAGTGGGATAATAAACAAGTTCAAAAAGTAAGTCTGAAATACCAATACTAGTTAATCAATTTGGGAAAATTCAGATTGCTAGCATAGTGTATTGTACTTTAGTGATGGGACCACGTTATCATAGAGAGATGTACTTCAGCATATGTACAGAGCTTCAGTTCAGGCTGCAACGTGCAGATTTGTCATCAGTATTAAGAGTATCAGGAAGTAGTTGCAGAATTGGTCTCCTATAGGAGGTTGTTTGTAGCCCTGAAAAAGAGTATTTGGGTAAATGCATTTTTCTTGCATGTTCTTTGAGAATGATCATCACTTGTTTGGGTGTGTGCCTTTCTCAGCCCACTGTTCAGGCTACCTGCTGCAATTACATTTTAATTTGAGCTCCACCTTGAACCCACTGGTCGGACATCATAGTCGGTATTCCCATGAAAATGCTAAGTCCTCCTATGTTTCAGTCCTGTAAAACAAAACTTGGCATTACCTAGCATCTTTATTCCAGTAAGAAGTGCTGAACAGCACATACATTAATGTCACGTGCATATGAGTATCATAAAATATTCATGTTGTATTTACACAGAGAAAGTGTAATTCTGCATCCTTGTCAAATGAATACACTATTCACTGTTTCCAGTCAAACATCTATTTAAACCAATTTGCTATTTAGCACACTTTTTCTTTTCCTTAATGCAATAGCTTATTTGCATTGAACTTCCATTTGGATGCAATTTTTCTTATTCAGATGTCTTTCTCTTCACAGGTCATTGATAACAAAAGTACTAAGTACTTTTAAAAGTTAATTAGTACACAGTGTCTGCACTGTTTCCAAGACAACTATATTAAATTTAGAAATACAGGTCTCATACATTAAAAGGCACGTGCAAACATTGTTTAAAACAGCTCTTAAAAGAGTGGCCATGATGGCTCAGTTCAAGGGAAAGAAAAAGTATGGTTTGCACGAGAGCTAATGCTGGGGATACAGGAAACGATCCATATGCTGGTGGAGAAGTAGCAGGGCTCTGCCTGGCTTGGCTATGCAAGAGCTCCAGAAAGCCGGACTGGCCAAGCGATGCTCTGCTGTCAGCCCAGGCAGAGCCAGTGTAGCCCCACCACAGGAGGGGGATACACTTCTAGGAGCAGCAGGGACCTCCTGGCTCTCCCATTTCCCAGGCTGGGGCAGTACCTTAGGGTGCAAGCCTTCCTTTATGGCCTCTTTTATCACAGCTGTGTTTCTGTCCACAAACCCTGAGCAGGCCCTGATGCTAACGCCTGATACATCACATGGATTCCTGGGGTTTCTTTTTTTTCCTTGACTTGGCCTCCTTCACTCTAGCACTGCTGCCATTTGCAGCAAATCAGTCACATGGTATATGTACTTGTTATTTCCACACATGCTCAAAAGCAAATTTTCCCTCTAAAATGACTCTTTCAACTACTTGGACCTTTAACTTAATCTGAGTGGATTTGCTTTTAACACAGTATGTAAATAGACCACTGTGTTCAGAAATTCATCTGCAAAAATACCCAGTTTCACCTGGGACCTGCTCACAGGGAAGAGCTTCTAGGCCAGGGGTCCTCAAACTACAGCCTGTGGGCCAGATACGGCCCCCCAGGGTCCTCAATCCGGCCCCCCAGTATTTACAGAACCCCCCGCTGGGGGTTGGGGGGGGAAACCAAGCAGCCGCAGATGACTGCCTGCCACTGCATCCGCGCGCGGGCCCCCTGGTTAAAGAGTTTGAGGACTCCAGTTCTAGGCTGTCAAGGCTTTTGGTGGGTTTTTGGAGGGAAGGGGAGTGAGGGAGATTGTTGGGATTTTTTTTTTTTTTTTGTTCTTGCTTTCTAATAAAGGGTGGCTTCCTACTTCACAGTAGCAGTTTGTTTAGTTAATAATGTTGCAGTGAGTCCAGTTCAAATGCCTGAGAGGAAAGCAGATGGCAAAAATAATAGAAGCATCTTATTTATGATTTGAGGCAATAAATTGTCTCTCATAGATGCCTGAACATGAATTCTGCTGTTAATCAGTATTGCTCTGGCTGTGTGTCCTTCTCTGAGAGTAAGAGGGGAAGGACAGACAAGGGAGAAATTACAAGAACTAAATGTAGCTGAAGCTGGGAAGGTCAGAGGTGCCATTGTTAAATATCAGATACAAGATTGCTGCTGTAACAGTGCAATTCTTTGATTCTCTCAAGATTAAAAAAAAAATCCACAAAAAAGAGCAGGCTCATAAAAAGTCTCGTAATGTCTGTAGCACAAAGCTCACATTTTGCCTCCCCGAGCTATAAGAATACAAGTTAAAAGGTAAAAAAAAATAAAATAATACATATAATAATCTTTCTGATACTTCTGTGGTTCATCTAAGCCACGATAATCTCTTCTGCAATTATGAAGACCAGAAACTTACTCTTATTTTTTTTTAAAAAAAATGAAGAAAAAATTCTCACGTTTGCAGGACTTCAGAACTCAGATCTTGAACCCAGCACATAATGAGACTTGCAATAAAAGCATGAGTTGACAACACTGATAAGGATATGTACAAGAGATACCAAGCTCTGCAGAATTAGAATTGGCTGTATTCCTCTGAATGTGCCCTTTGGGGACTTCTTGTTTGATTATTATTTTTTTTTTTTAGATGCTTTTTCTTAAAAATGCCATTATCCAGTTGATCACTTCCTCCATTTCAGTTAGAGGATTATTTTATTAAATGTCAAGGAACTAAATATGAGAAGCAGGAAAAACTGTATTTAAAAAAAAATGGGCTTTACATAGCACAGATTTGGAATTTGTCTATATGCTAGAAAAAACTCATTTTGACTCAAATTCAGATCTGTTATAAGTAGAAATAATTTTAGGTAAGTCAAACAAAAAAGTATAACTCCTTACTCTAAGCCTTCGGTTGTCACACAGATGTATACTGTAAGCCTCTGCTAATGAAATTGAAAGAATGATCAAATACTCATGAAACGTACATTTGACTTATTACCAGTATTTGTTAAGACACTTCTAAAATCTGGATTGGCTCTTGACTATGCAGAAAAGTAAGAGAAGTCCTTGCATCAAGTGCCTTGCTCTCCAGTCTAGTTCACCTGCCAGGTACAGCTGGGGAGGGATATGTCTGCCATCCATGTGTGTCTTAAAGGCCTGCAGAAAGCAGTCTGAACAGTGGTGGTAAAAGGGAAGAAAACTACAGATTGTTTCTTCATTGCTTAAAAGTTCCTCTTGTTTATTCCCCGTCCTGACTCAGAATTTTCCAACAGTAAAAATATTGCCTATTGCAGGGTAGCATTCACCTGCTTGCCCTTAATCACATGCAAAACTGCAGATCGTGATGTCAAAAAGAATTACGTACTCAGGTGTAGAAGCAATAGGTATAGCCAAAGTTCTACAAACAATGAGAGCTGGGGGCATTTTTTCATATTCACATCCTTGGTAGTACAGAGCAGGGAAGTAAGAAAGAAATCATAAGTTTCACTCTGCGAGATGGTTGCTGATGCTTGAAACAAACTATTCCACTAGGTCATGAGAATACAGCTCAGGAAATGTTTCCCTGTCAGCTGGATTGAACCTGTTTGGAACTCTGAAAAAGTTTTTGGCAAAGTTAAATTAATTTATCTTTTAATCAGAAGTGTGATGATCTAGCACACTTGGGACTAATACATACTTACAAAACTCAGTAAAGATGTCAATATAATTTTTGTAAAACCTATTAAGCTAAAATGTTTCCCAAGAAGCAAGTGGAAGGGGTTAACGACAGAAGAAGTGAAGGACTCTTGAAAACAAAGAGGTTTTAGGCACATTTTAAATGCTGGAGGAGTGAGCAGAAACACTAGTGAGGAAATGCATATGTAGGAGAATTAAGTGCTACACGAAAAGGGCTACTACTGCGTATGTTTGGTTACTTTTCTGGGTGTAGCCTGTAAAAACAAGTGTTGCTGGAGCAAAAATCCCAGACTTGTGCTGTAGTTTATTTAAAAATTCTCCACTTAGTGCAGGAAAACACCAAAATGTGCTATAAACTCAAAGCATGTGATTAATATTTGCAATTCCTACAGGACTCCTATGTACAAAGTTAAGCACTTGCCTAAGTGTTTTGTTGGATCTACCTCGGCATGCTATAGAGGGGGAAATTCCTAAAAATGATGAATTTCTGTACAGTGCATTCTGCTCTTGTGTGAGCAGCATCTGCGCCCTATTACGTGGAAAGTCTCATATGCTGCTTGGTTATTTGTTAAAGCTAAAATGTGTATACTAAGATGTGTTACGTTGGTTTTAAAACCTGTAAACATACTCTCAAAAGTGTACTTGGATTTCATTGAGCCCTCTAGAACTGAAATTTCTCAGAGGTATTTAAAAATCGCCAGAAAATTACTTATTTTCTATTAAATTTTAGAAAAGTACTAGTCCCATTAAAGTAAATGGAAACTTGAATTATTTGTGTTCTATCATAGCTAGTACAGAGATACTTCACCACTTAAGTCCAGAATGGAGTAGCACTAGAGTATTTTATTCAAAACCTGCATTTTCTATAATTTCATATAACCATTAAAAGATATGTTAGGAAATCGTTCTGTCTTCCACTTAAATATTGTATGGTCAGTTTGGATGGATTCGATTCTTTCAGTACTTTCTCGTTAACGTCAAGGGAACAGGATGGGGTCAGTTGCCACTGTGCAAGCATCTCTGGTTAATTCCGTCAGAGCCTGCCATAGCTAGGTAACCACTCCTTGGCGTGGGAGCTGTGTCTTCGCAATTTGCATTGTGGTTTGCACACTGGGTAAAGTTCTGGCTGTTGCAAAGTGAAGCTCCAGTTGAGTCTGGATTTCAGTTCTGGCACTCAGTAAATCATACCGGTACAGTGAGAATTATTTCATTTTTAAGTGGATTTGAATTTTAGAATAAATAACATGTTTGAAGAGATTTTAGCAAGCATAGATGTGGCCGGGAACTGTTTCAGCTCTGACAGAAACATTGTTTCTTTTCTTCTATTGACATTCAGGTTCCAAAATGAACAAGTGGCCTTAATTTGCAAAACTGGGAAAGATACTTGGGATCGGTATGCTATTTCAGAGCTGCACAATGGCATGATAGACTGCTTGGACACAGACCTCTGTTCTGTGTTTTGTATGCTTTCATTATAACGTATTTACATTTTCTGTTGGGGCCACTGCCAGGATTAACAGGGCCTGGGACAAAGCGTCGAAGCCTTCTGCTGAGCAGCTGGGAAGTGTGTAAGGTGGCTTAACCCCCATACGTTACACCGTGACCCTGACAGCCTCCTATGGCCTCAGTTCCGCTGCTTTCCAAGTCTCCACCGTCTCCGAACAGCTCATGATAGGCATGTTGCAAAGTACATCAATACATCTTGCTCTACCCCTTGCTAAGACCTGAGATCTGTCCTGGCAGTGGCCCTGAGTTTTTCTTTCTAACATGCCTGTGCTAACCCAGATGGAAGACACAAATGCTTTTTCATTTACTGTTTGTACACTAAGTTATATTTATATATATATATATATATGCGGGAAGTTAAAGACTCTGAGAAGGCAGCTCTCCATCATTAGTGTTGTTAGGAATGAACAAAACAGGTAAACACCTCAAAAATAATGTGCCTAGATTTTTTTTTTTATTTGTTTTTCTTAGGGTGGTGTATTTGTTTGGTGGTTGGAGTTTTTTTTGAGCTTTAGCAGTGCCTGCACCATTTATTCATTGATTCATGCATGTGCTTTTTTTTGTGTGTGACTATCTGAACAACAGAATTCTATGAATTCAACTCAAAAGTAGTCAAAGAATTTCTCAAAACAGATGGGAAAAGTTTGTGAATTGATGTGTTAGTGCCAGTATGCCACTACCCTGAGTTATACTGGTACCTGAACAATGACACCTAAGCAGCACACTCCTGTAGTAAACCAAAATTTGTCAATATCACTACTGCTCAGAGATCACAAGAAAACATTTTAAAGTCTTTGTTGTCATTTTTTTTCTACATAATTTGCTTATTTTCGCAAATTAATTTGTTAGGATCTGATTGAAGAATGAGTGAAGCCATCAATTCAGTGGACAAAGGTTCAGGTCCGTGGCCAGATCTCATCAGTGCTACAGGGATCAGGGAATCTGTCAGACAATGTTCAGAAGTCACTTTCAAGAGTTATTTTAATGTAAATTGTGTTAATGTTTTATATGGTGACAAAAAGCAAAGGTTGGTTGTTTCTCTTCAGATGCATCAGTCTGGCCTCAGGTGTCACACATGCACCATTACTTTTGACTTTAAACCCAAATTCCTTGGGGTTGTTTTTGTTTGGTTTGTTTAGGGGGGTTTTGTTTGTTTGTTTGTTTTTTTTTTTACAGGCGAATGAAATAATAGCTATATCAACTGACTGTAATTCAGTGTCTTCTCTGGACAGCTGCAATTTAGCAAGCAGGAGTATGCATACATATATACACATACATGAACAGGAGTACACGTATATACACATATATTATTATATATATGGATACCCCTGTTTGCTACATATAAATATATATGCACACATACATATACATACAGATAGATAGATAGCCACAAAAAGCCTTTCAGTATTTCTACAAATAATTTTTTGATTCACTTAGTATTACAAATGCCATTATAACAGTATTTATGAAAAAAGGGGCATAACACCATAGAATAACAGTAAGTTGAAACTGAATCTGGTCCTGAGACCTAGTGTACCTTTAAACATTAATCAGAAAATAAAGTGCATGCAAAATGGTAGTTATAGAAGTATGACAGGGGAGTGCTGCACCACTTTCTTATGCTATAGTCTTAGCAAAGCCTCTGTGAGCCCTATTTTCATCTTCAGATAGATGTGCATTTGTCTCTGACCCCTGTGTTATCTGTTTCTGCATTGGAAATTAAGAGGAGGGTGGGTGGGCAAGGAAGCTGTTCTTTCAAAATATGTTCTTAGCAAAAAATAAAAAAAAAATCTCAGAATAGATTCTGATTTCTTATCTGTTTCTAGCTTTTCAAAGCATTCTCCTGCAGCTATTTGCTAAGCATCTGTGATGATAATCTGTATTTCTTCAGCTGCAGGTATCTTTTGTTATCAGCTTTTTAACGTGTCTGGCTAACACTCTCTTCTAGTGTATGTTACTAGATTATAAATGTTATAATTATTGTTCACAGGCTGAAAAAAAAACCTCCACCAAGTCTACCACAAAGGGATTATGCTTCAGGTAAGTCTGTATTAATGCAAATTTAAACTGCATGTCTATGTATATTTGATAACTATACACCTACCAGTATTTCAGGTATACATTTCCTCGTTAATTTGTTTTTAATGAGAGAATAGTATATAATTATCAACAATTTTGAAGGTAGCTCACACCTCTAAAATGAGAGACACGCAAAATGTGGCCAGTTGTCCCACGAAATCAGTATTTACCAGGGTTCTGCATGTAGGCTGCTCTAAAAATGGAGGAGAACTCGCATCCAGTCCCTCTTTGCCAGACACTGTGATGTGAAAGTAAATAGGGCAAAAAACAGAACAAATTATCATCACAGATTCTGAATCTTGGTGCTATTAATGTGACATGATGTTGTGAATTATCTTACAGGTAGAACTGTATTTGCTTGTCATGCAGCACTGCCCTCAAACTAGTTCACACCCATTTTTACAAGTTAACAGCTGTCTTGTTAAAGAAACAATGATATGAAAACTGAAGCAAAGGACAGAGTTTGGAAGTTATCAGATAACTGTTTCATGTTTAACATAAAGACTTGTAATTAGTGTGCTGTCTTGCAGCTTTATCTGAGAAACAAGCTAAGTACAAAGCCCTGAGGTCAGTGGTAGTTGCATTATGTAGAAATTGTTATTCCTACTTAAAAATGAGATACATTAGCAGGACACTGTAAAGTGCATGCTCTGCTGTTCAGACTATGTGGAGTTTGGCATTTTCTAATTTTTTTCCAACAGCTCTCAAACAACTTACCTAAAAGCAGGTATCTAATTTAGATGCTAAGCAGGCATATAATTTACTGTTCAGTCCAAACCAGATGTGTTGCTCTGAACTGTTTAGGAAATTTTGACTTTTATTTTTGTTTGTTTGTTTTTTAAGCTGAATATGATAAGTATACATTGGAAAAACAACCCAAGATAAACGTTTATGCTCACTATTCCATCTACTTAAATAACTCTAATTTTGTTTAGAACATGCAGACAACGAAGAAGAACAATGGTCAGATGATTTTGTAAGTACATATTTTTGGGTAGTAAGAGGTCACTGTAGCAACACATTAGCACAAGTAATAATAATAAAAGTGGGGTTTTTTTAATCTTCTACTTGTGGTTGAACTTAATTAGATGTTATTTGTTACATCAGCATTATTTACAAGTAGTCACTGATTTTAGCTACCTGAAATTTTTTTACATTAACTTAAAAGTACACTGAGAAGTACTGTCAGTGGTAGTACTAAGCTTTTTGGATAAGTAAGCACATGACATCGATTTGAGGGACTTCTCAAACTGAGCAATAATTTCAGAAACCAGCAAGATCATCTCCTTGGGAGAGGGAGGGTGGGAGGACTGAGGAGGGGAATGCCACTTACTGCTAAAAATGAAAAACTTCTGATAAAGTTTTAGAGAATATTAGAGTGAAGCAAGTCATGATAATCAGCCACGCAAAGTAATGGTACAACCATCACCCTGAAGTCTGAAGTGACTAGTTTCCTACTGGAGTTAGGTCCTGAGCACCTTTTTAATAGGAAAGGGAGGGGAAGTGGCAGGACACATCAAGAATCGCAGCTGGAACTAGGAAGGAGCTGTCCTGTGAAAAGAAACAAGCTGTTAGTCGGTAATTTGAAGACGGAGCACTTGGTGTGAAAGGTACTCCTCGGAGATCGGAGATGGCAAGGAGCCAGGGAGCAGGAAGCTCCTGGGGGAGCAGAAGGGGAGGCTGGCAGGAGTCCCTGTTGATTTAAAGGGACTACTGAAAGGGGGTGTAACGAGTCCTTTCAAAAATACATTGTCGTGACTTAGTTAATTGTACTCCTGCAAGGATATTTGTATCATATACTGCTATGAAGCTGTAAGTATGTTCTGAGATGAGAAATGGGAAGTTCTGTCTTTCTAGGACAGTGACTATGAAAATCCAGATGACCACTCTGACTCTGAGATGTATGTGGTCCCCAGTGAAGAGAATCCTGATGACAGTTATGAGCCGCCTCCAAGTGAGCAGGAGAAAAAGAAGATTCCCTCCTCATTCCCTATTTCTAGGGGCGAATACGCAGGTAGTTATGGAGTAGTTGACTATGTCAGCTTGATAATTGCGTATTTATCAGTACCAGAAGGGAAGTGGCCACAAATGGACTAACCTGTCCTTTCCTCAAGGGTTTGCTTTTAATTCTGACAATAAGTCTTCAGCTTTCAGGGGTAGGATTTTTTATGTATGTTATTACAGCATGGAACAGGTTAGTATTGCTGGTAGCAATGTTTAGAAGTTTAATACAAGGTGTTCTTAGAGACTTTGATAGACATCTACTAACTACAAAATTCAAGCAAAGGTACAGGAGATAGCACTAACATGGCTCCAGATTCATCTGCCATTTTAATGCAGGAATTCATATTGAAGATGAAGCACATAAGACTAGACTGGTCCCTTCTTAATCTTTTCTGTACCTCAAATAATTATTCTGAAAGCAGTAAAACAGAGGACAAAGCAGCCCAAATATTCACTCTGTATTGTCCTTTAAGATTGGTACTGAAAAGGGGAAAAACAAGACAGGATCAAGATTTTATTTACATCAGTCAAGCATAAATGTGTATTTTCTTCCTGTTTTGATTCTTTTCAATCATGGGCATATCACACTGAAGTGAAGTTAGCTTCAGTTACATACAATTTGAGCCGTGGGGTAAAGAAACATTGGCATGATGCCTGCTCTCATTTTTGTATGACACAAGACTGTTACTGCTTATAGAATAATCACTGAAGTGCTAAAATGTCACAGACGTCTGTCAGCACTTCGCCTATGTGCCCCTTGAAAAGGGGAAGAATTTTTAAAACTACACCCCAGAGGACCTGGCATAATTTGTGTTTCAGTCCCACCCTTTGTGCTGTGGAACAATTGTTCTTCTTGTATGTCAAGATACATTCTTTCTCACTTTCAGTCACCAAAGTTCATACCGGCACAGGACATACTAATAGACTACACCACCCAGCCACCACCTTCTCCCCAAGGAGTTAAGCAGGTTTTCATACAACAGTCAGTGTCCAAGCACCCTCTGCAGTCTGATACAGAGGACTAGGCTGCTACCTTGAGCAATGAAATAGGGCCAGTTTGCACACAAGTCTCAACATCGGGACCAGCATACACTCAGGTCTGCCTTTTGACCTGAGCTGCAGCCTCAGTAGACTCGCTTACACAGGCAGTACGAGATGGTCCAGAGGCTAATGTGTAATTTTTTACTAAAATTGATGTTTTCTTCTATATGAAAAGACAATCGCACCAGTCACCAGCAGCTTCCTCCCATCAACAAACCTCTCCCAAGTACACCTAGTGCAGCCACGTCCAGACCAAAGAAACCATCCGTGCCATCCCTGCCACTGCCATCTCCTGCTGCAAAACCAAAAGTACCACCAAAGCCTAAGGAGTGTAGTGATGATGAGGTAATGTTTATAGATATACAAGTTTTGACGGTTCAAGTGACTGATGACCCCACATCAATTAGTAGGCTACACAGCAACACCATGGTTTGGTCTCTTTCTTGGCTTCTATAGTACAAATAATTTTGTACATTTTTGTGACGTTGTCACAAACAGTGACCTGTGAATATCATGCTGATTCATACTTCAAGTATCAAGGAGGCTCTTTAGACCACAGAATAGTTTCTGCTCATCCAGAACCAGCTGCAGGCAATGGGAAGAGCAAAACCTCAAAGGGTACCACAGGACCAAAGGGAAGGGAGGGCTTTTATCCACCAGTCTCATACTGGAGTAATTTGGTAGAGGGTTTTCAGTCTTGGGGAATCCCATCTGCATAGGATGATAAATGTCTGCAGTAGCAGTCACTGTGGAATGGTAATTACTGTAAACTGCTGCCAGGGCTTCAGTCCCAACAGTTTGTTGATATGATGGAGGTTTAACTGGTGGATTTTTGTTGTGCATTTCTCATAGGATAATTACATCGTGCCAGTGGACAATGATGACGATAACTATATTGAACCCACAGAAAACAGCATGTCACTACCTAAAAAACGTGAGTTTTACTCATTTAAGCTAATAATTATTACCTTATTAGGAGCACTGGAAAAAATGGAACAAATCAATGCCTATTTCTAGGGTTAAAAGAGTGGAGGTGCAGCTAATAAAGAGAATGCAGCCTGCAAAAAGTCAGTTGGCTCTTTTGATTCATGACAAGGCCAAGGAAAATTATTTTTAACTTTATTGGAATTCACGTTTTAATTCCTGCCTCTCTCACTCAGCTGTTTCAAAGTCCAGCCCCTGTACAACCAGGAAGGTTTTCATGGTATGTGATCTCCCTCCTCCTCCAAGGGAGCCACAGCATTAAAATTCTGTTTGCTGAAGTGCCTCAGGAAAAGAACAAGCATTTTTAGGTTTTCAGTAGATAAAGACAGACTTTGATTCATTATTTTTTTACCTCGCTATTTGAAGTATATTTAGCTGGAGAGTCAAACTACTACAGTCCAAAGGTGAAAAGTAAACAGAGAAGAGCATGTAGTTCTGCTGTCTGACATCACTGACAACACCAAACCTATTCAGCAAGGCATGAATGCTGAATAATGTTTCCCTTTTAAAATAAGAGCCACTTTCTGCCTCAGCTGATTTGCTGAAGGTCACGCAAAAAGGCTATCTATCACTTGGATCTACATAAATATTTCTTCTTATTGTGTAAGTGCTACGTTGTTATGTTCTTAATATGTATGTGATATGTGTGTATATATAAATATAACTGTGTATATACACACAAGTATGTGCACGAGTATATATGTATATGAATAAAATATGTTTTTAGCTCCTGTGAGCAGATTTATGAAGACAGCAAAGCCGCCCCCCCCTACTTCTTCAAAGCTGCCTCTTACTTCTGATATGCAAGGTATGTGGAGTGTGTATCACTGTTAAAATAAAAATAACATAAGACTGAGGAATATTGAATTACATTTGATGTATTCACAGCACAAACCATAAGACATACATCAGTAAAACAAAAATATGTTCCCCTTCAGGTTTTTCTGTGTTATATGTTGTTTTGCCTAGCTTGATTAGTAAATCTGCTGGTAAGCATAAATAAAACTAGAACAAGTCATTTGCCCCAAAATAATTTATTTTTAGCTTTTTGCTCTAGCAGGGGAATGCAAATGGATCAATACAACAAAAACGAGTATAGGACTCGGTATGTTAGTAATCCCATTTCACTATAGGAATAAAGGCTCAATACTTCAAAATCACATCAAGATTCAATCTTAAAGCAAGTGTGTAGAGGCTGATGTTTTGCATGTCCTGTGATAACACTGTTTTATTTGTTATTTAAGTTCTATAAAGCACAATTTATTTGGAAAAAGAAACAAAAGCAGAAGCAATTAAGAGGAATCATATTTGCATTTATGTGTAGATATACTTGCTTAATCTTCCTTTGCTGTGCTAACTCCAAGTTGTTTTGTATGCTCATAATCTCATTAATTGCTTGGAATGTAACCTTTACAGACTGATCACACGGTTCTTTAAAAGTGTCTGCAAATTCATTAGCAATGTGTTTAGCTTTCAAGTCTTTTGTAGTAAACTACAAAAGTTTCCTTCTGAATGACTTAAGATTTTGTGAGTTACTTTTCAGACATTTTAAAATGCCCTTTTCAGTCTTAGCCTTTCTGTAAATCGGTGTCGAGCAACAAGCATCTCCTGACAGATGTTACTAAAAAAATAAAACATCTCCCCCTGGTGGGAACTGGGGCGCTTTTCAGCCAATGACAGCAACGGAGCCCGGTACGAAATTTCTTGAAAGATGATTCAGTCTTCGTTGAAGAAAGTGGACATAGATACAGGGATGCTGGTGTCTTTGGCTTTTAATATTTGTGAATTAAAATACACCTGTGCACCAGAGCACAGAGATGGACACTGGCCACACGAACGAGCCAGCTTATATTTATGATTTACCTGGCCTCTTCCTCCCCGAGTCAAGGAAAGGCTAAATGCTGCCGCAGGTGTGAAAACACCAGTTTGCACAACATGAGCATTCATCTTGCTCTGGGTGGGGCGGGAGAAAAAGGAAAAACAAAACAACCAAAAAAAAAAAAAAAGGTTGTGGAATTGGGGAAGGTTCATTAATACAGTGACTGTCATCAGACTTCCTGAGACTTTTCCTGGCGTTCACACTAGAAGACATGGGATGTAGCTGCCCCAAGGGTCCAGAGGCAGAATCAAGCTCAGAGCAGATTCTCCCAAGTTATTTTCCAGAGACAGAAGTACAGTTGATACAAATTCTGATCAGTTTTTCTGGTAACACACATTACACTTTTGCTAACCAATGAACGCATTTTTTTTTTTCTTCCCTTCCTACAGAAGTCTATGAGGTTCCTGAAGAAGAGGTAAGGCCTTTCTACAGTTTGAATCACATTGCCCTTGGGCAGGACACAAATGTGACTGTAAAAATAGATGATCGGCCTTTCAAAGGGGAAAAAGGGGAACAAATCTCTCTCTGCAGTTAAAACTTTCTGACACTTCCTTCACGGAAAGACTGGCAAACCAATTCCAAAGGTCTGCAGAACAGAGTAAATTGAAAGGGGCTAAAGTTTCCCAGTCCTGTGTGATAGTGGTCCAGCCTGGGAAGCAGCAGCCTAAGGGAATGCTTTCCTGAAGCAGAACTGCAGCAAAGGAGCGATGACAGCTCTGACAGTAATTTTCTTCCCACTTGCTGGTACCGACATGAAATACGGCCAAAGTGTACTCAGGGCTTCATGGATTTACTGGGGTTTACATCTTGCCTCTCCCATCTAGTGCAGATTACCAGCCAGAGTTCTAGTAGAAATCTATACTACAACTCAAAAATAAGATATTGCTAACATAAATAGGATCATACAAATGTATTTTATGAAATTAAAAAGCGACCAAATAATTCAGTGCATTTTCTCTTACAGGAAAAACCATCACCACCACCACCGGTAACCAGGTAACAAATGTTTGTGCATTATTTAAATGCTACAAATTTAAATGCTACAAATGTTTGTGCGTTATTTAAAACTTGTTAGAAAAAATATTTTCTCATCTAGATACTAATGTTTGATAATTCTGTCTAGAAGATATATATATGGTAATTCACTCTTTTCAGAGTATCTACACAAAGATTGTCGTCAGTTTCTATGTTAATTTCAATAACTCAATCATAGCACATATTAAAAGGAAATACCTCTTAAAGGTACTTTTTAGAACTTTGAGGGGGTAGGGGAGGAGAAAGAGAGGTTGCCTTTGTATTCACTGTTGTTAAATACAATTTTCCTTTCTTCATTCCTGTTTTATTACTAGGTTCACTAAGCCACTTCTGTCTGTGCCTGTTCAGAATACAGAGCAATCCCATATTCACAGCATGACCAGAGAGTCACCTAAGCTGGATACTTCCAGGTAAGTCAACAGCGGCTTATATCAATAGGAAACATTAGCAGAGACAAAATTTTCTCCTCTCTATTGTGTAGCCATCAGACAATAAGCAATTTCCAGGACACACAAATAGCTAGGGATGTTGGGACAAGGTAAGACTTCGAAGTTCTCATTTCCTTGCGAACTTCTGTATTCAAGCCAGTTTGCCAAATGGATGCTATTTTCTTGAACATCCCTTTTGGGATCTGGTGCAGACATATAAAAATCTTTGCAAGCCAGTTTAAACTCCTGTTACCCATCTCTGCACCCTTGTAAATGAGATGTTTCTGCAGGGGGTGGGGCATAGGATTGCTTGTAAAGAAACTGGACGCAGTAAATCCATGCTTTATATTCCAAGTCTCTGGAGGAAGAGGCAAAGGAAGCTTCAGTATGCAGCCTCTTTCACTCCTGTGTCACCAGGAGTGCTGGAAGCTGCTTTGGAACCATTGTCTCATCTCTAGGGCATGGCTCTACAAAACAGTCCATATGCTCCAGGAAGAGCAGGTGGCATCCACAACACTGTGTGTATTATGGTCTTTGGTGAGGTCCTGTGCGCAGCTGCAAGGGACCTGAGGTCCAGGACAGAAGTTCTTCCGGAGTGGTTCCACCCGAAGGGCACAGCATCACCACAACCACTGCAGCAGTGCATAGCTGCAATTAAATCCATTTCCTGCAGACCTCCTTCTGTCTCGATCTTGAAATGCATATCTGAACCAAGCAATTAAGTAAATCCTACTCATCTTAACTTATTGTGTATATTTTCCAGAAATATTTTGCCTCTTCCCAGAAATCGTCTTCATCCAAAAGCAGTGAGTAATTAATGTGCCACTATAAAAAAATAATGTGTTAAACTTAGGCTGTTCTGTGTTTTATGTATATAAATAGATGAATGCTTTTTATTCTTTGGATTAAATAACAGAATCAGATGACTCTGAATGTCAGATTGATCTAATATTGTAATTGTGGCTATTAATCTTTTGGACAAAAGAGCACTGGACACCTGTATTGATCCAAGAAAAACTTTAAATATTTTAAGGGATATATGTCTCAGTCCACAAAAATAATTTCTTGGACTGAAAAATGCAGTTGAACTCCAGGAACCTAACTTTCAGTAGCAATGGGCAATTTTGCCCAATCTGAAGCACTATCCTTGTGCCTCATTCCTCTCTGATGATGAATGATTAATACTTTCTAAAAATGGAATCCTTCTAAATTGTCAGTCTGGGTAACCAGTATGACCAGAAAATGCAGTCCATAAAGGAGTAATTACAAGCCTCGAGTTTCTAAGGCTATGTTTAAGTCATACCTCTTCTTCCTCTACTCTTGTCCCTAGTCTGTCCCTTCCACTGTGCTGGAACAAAGGTTTTCTGAAGCAAACTACTTGAAAACTTGTCTAACTGCAGCAAATGGGCAAAAGCAAATGCAGAAAAGGTTATTTTTCAGCCAGATTGGTTCCCTAAATTCTTCTGCCCACAGCTCTACTAACAGTTGTGCCAGCACAAAAGAGAGTGTCCATGAGGAGCAAACTACCAAGAAACAGGGTGACAGTAACTGCATCAGCATCTGTGCCAAAAGCTACGTGCATCAAACTCCGTCCCAGCCCAATGCTCTGAGGTGTCCTTAAGAAATAATTGGTCTACCAATAACTACATAGAGAAATTAGATACTTAAAATTAGGAATTTGGGGTCCTACCATAGCATTAGATGTTATGCTAACATAATGCAGGTAGTATAAGAACATCTTTTAGTTTTACTTTCAATCCTTAACTTTCTAGATGTACTCAGTATTTGGGGCAGGGTGGAGGGTTTGCACACCTCTACATACAACAGCAGCAGCATTTTAGTGTCCCTTCCACCTCATCATAATGTTCTTGCAATTTAGATCTGTATCCTGTAAGATGCTGAACGATTCCTGAGTGATGCTAAGTCCACTTTATGAAATGGTTTGATTTCTCAGCTTTTCTTACCAATGTAAGATCAGAAAAAAAATCCTTCTGAAGGGGGAATGTTGGATGGAAATTTCAGTCTCTGATCAGCACTAAAAAGAATTTTCCTGCTTCAGCAGAGGCTCAAGTGCCATATTGCAGCTGAAACCTCTCCATTAATTCATGCTTAGAGCTCACCTCTGAGATGGATATCATTCTAGCTTTGCAGAGAATCAAGAGAGACTATCGTTTTGCTGTGGCCACACACTGACTTAGTTGTATCACCAAGGATGGAGTTCCCAAACACACGCTCATCTGTACAATGGGTGTATTCAGCTCCTGTGTACTTGCACTTGCCCAGTTTGGCACAAGAGTCAGCCTAGGAAAGAATTACCCAGTGTGGTCCACATTTTTGGATCTCTGCTTGTTGTCTAAGTGGCTAGCACTTACAGTTTTAAACAAAAAAATGGTAATGAGCATGTTTGTCCAGTCCTGTGCTGTGCCTTTCCATCCCTGGCAATGCACAGTGACAAAGCAAAACAATAACTGAAATATCTGCTCCCATTCAATCCGTTCCCAACACTAGCACTAAACAGAACTGTAACCCTTGTTCCTCTCAAAGGCCTGGGCTGACTGGGAGAAAATTTCTCCACATCTCACTACCTCAACTGTTGGATGATGGATTTCACCTCTCCAACCAGAGAATGGATGCATTTGTGACCAACATTAGTGAAAAGCCATTAATCTGGTGGATGAAGATGGACAAATTAATAACTGGTGCCTCTTTGAAAGGTACTTATCATATGGAGTCTGATTCCATAAAAGACAAAGTGGGAGTCAAAAGAAAGCATTTCCAAAAGAAGCCAGGAAATTAGTTGGATCGCTTCAATTCTAGCATGGTGAAAAGACAGTCTGTTCAGTATCCTCCTTTCAGTGGAAGATGTGTTCTTTAGTATAGTCAAATCTGCTGCAAAATTTCTGCTTTCCAGCTCAGAAATGAAACGTGAATCGAAAGGTCTCGCTGCAAAATTCAGGGCCGATTTTCTCAATCCTACAAGTAATCTCAAAATTAAACTGATGTTTGCTAGAATTTATCAAGCACCATCATAAAAGCTGATGAAAAATATTCTGGACATTCTCTACAAATATTTCTTTAAACTTTACTACAGATTAACAAAACCAGATTATTTATGCACTTACCAGCTAATAATAATACATTTTAAAATTGCTTCTTACCAAATCTAACATTTTTCCATTACAGGACCATGAAGGAAACAATAATAATGAAAGTAAGTATTCTTTATTGAAAACATGGCAATATGAGAGGGATTTGCTGGTGACCTTAATATAGCATATAGTGGGATGCGTCAGTATAAATTTTATTTGTAACAGTCAGCAATAAGCAAGAAATGTTACTAACTGGTTTTTAGTAATCGGAGAGAAAATGCGTTAAGACAAAAATTAAACCAATGGATATTTTTTATTACATTAACACTTAAATGGCAGGGAGAAAAATCCACTGTTCAGATAGAGTTAATACTGCATACTAAATACATCATTTGCATTTCTAGATCACAGCTCCAACACACAAGAATCCAGATTTCCTGCTGGAATAGTTCCATCTCCATTACCAAGGGGCCTGTGAGTAAAAAAAAAAAAAAAAAGAACTGCTACTTTGATGGGGATGGGGTTAATAGGTAGGTGTATTAGGAGCTAACTCCTGTCCTTGCCTGGGGGGGGGTAATTTTTATTGCTATTTATGAAAGATATCTTGACTAGGTAAAGGCAAGCTGCTATTTCTTTACCTCTGGAGGAATACTGTTCGTTTGCCAGTGCCATTTCCCTGCACTTTCTACCGCTGACAGCAGATGCTGGCCAGCTTGCTTACTTTAGTCATGTACTGCAGCAATAGTGTGTGCATGCCTATAAATGCAGAAAGTTGTAGTTTTCATTAAAACTCTTCTGCCACACCCAAGCTGTCATCATAAGTATTGGGCAGAGTGTAGCCTCCTTGCAAATTGAGTACCTTTCCTGAGTACCCACATTACACCTGATACCCTTATTCTTTATTCCTCACCCCCCAACTGCTACAGCTATCGAATAAGGAGATGCATCCCATCTTGGTCAGAAGTATCTTGGGAATCAGTGAACCTGATGCTTAGTTGCTAAATGGATTCATGTGTCTCCTAAGTAATGATGCTCTTTTTTTCTTTTTCCTCCAATCTGCAGAAAGAAAACTTCTAATGCAGTAAATTCATCAGTAAGTTGACTTGTAATTGCATAATCAAATTATTTTTTTACAGGTGACTTAATTTACTGAAAAAATTTTATCGTGGCTTTTGGTATAACATAAATACATAAAAAGAATAGAGAAAAGAAGAGTTATAAAGAAAGGAAATACTTGGGTGCTGTTATATGAACTAAGCAGCAGTGAGAAAGCTCAAGTAGAAAAATATGTTAGTTAAAGGGATGTCTGGATTCAGTACTCTAGGATGTAACAATACACACAGTAATTAATAAAATGAGAAATAAATGGGAACACAGGCCATTCAGAAGTATTCCCTGAAAAACAGGGCTGCATACACGGATTTATTCTAAGAGTGGCAGCTCAAGGAAAATGAGGGGTTTTACCAGAACTTGTCAGAGGTCTTTCAGTAAGTATTTAATCATTAGAAAAATATTTCAACCTCTTGTGGGAGAAAGCGAGAGAACTGGCTGAAATTTTCAAAGATGTTAATTTGAAAAATGTTTCAAAACTGACAGTTTATTAGCATTTTTTCAAAATAAAAAAAAAGAAACTGGAAGGTTGGGTGAGTTTTCACTGTGAGCTAAACTGACAGTTTAACTTTCAGTAAAAAGAAATGTGTTCAGGCATTTGTGAGCATAGCTTGACAAAGATGAAAATATTAAAATTTTGATTTGCAAGTATTTGGAATGGACTCTTCAGTTCTGGACTTGAGATAACAACAAACCATTTGTTACACCATAAACTTACTGATGGGAGTGAAGAAAAAAAAAAGCAAACATCTCTAGATTTTACTTTTATCCATCTATTTATACACACACACTGGGATTCTTTCCAAATCTACTTTGCAAAATCCCAAGCTTCAAGGTCATACAACTAGAGGCTCTTTACAGGATGGCCATGTCCCTACCTCATAATCCCTCCCGAATGCTGTCAATTTTAAATGTAAACTAGTTCACAAAAAGTAAAAGATGATAAACATCTTCTGTACAAGTGACGTGCCGTTGAATATTTGGTTTCCTTCTGTTCTGTTGCAGAAGCCATGTTTACCTTCCAGAGAGACCTTGACCGCAAATGAAGGTAAATTATCTCCACTGCTGTTAAAAAGTTGACATTCTCTCAGTATTAAATTTTCTTTTTATTAAAACCACAAAACAAACAACACCACATTCAATTTATTCTAGGTTTTTGAGAGGGTTTGGTTTTAGCAGTTTCAAACTGGATCTGGCCAGCCTTAGTTGCACTGAGTATCATTGTTCTCTAAAAGCACTCACAGTAAAACTATTGAGGTTACTGGCAGGGTAACCTACGACATAATGGACCAGCAATGTGCCATACAGTCCTCAAAGTGGAGAAGGGGGAAGGGAGGAAAAGCACGAATGCATCATTCTGAACTCAGCCAGAACCACCTGACTCGGAGCCAACTCCTAGCAAGAGCCAGTCCCTTGCACAGGCAGAGAACGCGTCTGGCCCCCGTGCAAGGCGGCAGCTCCTCCAGGCAAAAGCTCAGCGGGAGCTGCTGCCCAGCAGAGGGTCAGATGCAGCCGGCCAGCCGCGCTCCTCGGGCTGAGCTCCTGTAGGCAGCCTGCCCCAGTGCCCTCCCCGTGTCACACAGCTCGTCCCCCAGCGCCCTCCCCGTGTCACACAGCTCGTCCCTCCGAAGGCAGGTTTCCCACTGAGCTCCTGAAGGCAGTGACAGCGCAGCCATTTGCCTACAAATTTGGTGGTGTGCCACTAGACTAGCTAATAAAGCAGCAGGGTGGCAAGCTGCCACGTAAGGAAAAACCCCAAAAGT
This sequence comes from Microhierax caerulescens, assembly GCA_035590215.1. Lineage (NCBI taxonomy): Eukaryota > Metazoa > Chordata > Aves > Falconiformes > Falconidae > Microhierax > Microhierax caerulescens. Next base: position 26,340,760 of record JAVJGJ010000062.1, read on the forward strand.
TCTAATAATAAAAGAAACCCTCCCTCAATGACTGGGGCTATCTTATCTGAGACAGTGTATTTCTGAAGAAATCTTGACTCTACCATTTGTTTTCCCAAGCTACAGAAAAACCAACAGCAGCAGAACGACGACGAGGTTCCAGCCAAGAGCTTCCACTTCCACCCCTTCCAAGTGTCCAAAAGTAAAATCCTTTTTCGTCATCTTTTGAATATTTCAATACAGCAGCTTCTACAGCTCGGTCTGAACACAGCTGTGAGAAGTTTAAAGGGAAGCACTGCTTTCTCTGTGACCTTCTGTTGCTTTTTGAAAGTCATGTTTCTTGAAGCCTCACAGTAGCAAAAAATAAAACGGCAAATTTATCCAAATACTAGAACCACCACCAAAAAGCATGGGAGGATATAACCTGTAATTAGGTGGTGGAGATCTAAACCATACGTTTTAATTCCTAGTTGTCAGTATTAGTGGGATATGATTTTTTTACATATTTTTTTTTTAAATACCTGTATCTGGCCCTTTATTTCTGAATGAACAGATAGGTGAGATGGAACACATTCTATCACTGCATGCTTCAAATGCACAGTATTTTCAGAACTGAATAGATCTCTTCAGACCTTTCATAATCTTTTGATATTTATTTCAGGTCTTTGCTCCAGAAGCCCTCAATTCTACCAAGTAAGTATAATTCAGATTTTTTAATTAAAATGTGATGAACTTCTAATGTCAAATCAGTCTTTCAATTAAGATTATTTCAAGATGCCATGCATGTTCATTAGTTCAGAATGAATGTTTGTCTCTGTAATGCATACAAAGAGGAGATCAAGTGTCCAGGAGTTTAGCTCAGCTAGTAAAATCAAGGGAGTATGTCAGGGTTATTGTATAAATCAGTGGAAATTGGGTGCTTCATTCCCATTTGTGACTACTGGAAATTTCTACCAGACAGTCTGGGTCAGTTCCCATCATACTAAAGACTCCATCAATCTTCCTGGCTACAGAAGAACCCTAAATATGATATTTCTGGGCTGTTCCAAGTTTCTGTTGCCTAAAAGCCAGACAGATTATTATTGCATCCAGCATCTCTACTGGGGAAAAAAAGGGTATTTTTATAATGGCAAACACTAAAGCTCTCCTGTAGTACTTTCAAAGAGGATCTTTGTTTCAGTTCACAGTTAAAAACAAATCAGGTAATATGTATATGAACTCTCTTCACACAGAAGTGTAAATTAGTCTAATGTTCTTCTAGTCTCATTAGCAGATACTTGTCTGACCTTCCTACAAGCCTTTTTCTGCACATATTTTAGTCTGAATGTTATCTTTCACACTGTAAATGGATCATGAGAACTGCACAGAAATCTGCATGTGGTGTAGCTTAAATTTATAAGCTGTTATTAGCACTTCTCTCTCTTTCCTGGAAATGTTTGCTTGATGTGTGCTGCAATTATATCTCCTGTATCGTGGAAGTGTAATAATGGTTCATATTCATGCAATAAGACTGATGCTTTGAAGTTTGTCTGCTACTGTCGCACAACTGACATGCTTCAACTTGTAGCATGAATTCTTACTAATCCCTAAAGTGTAACTATTCTTCAAGGTCATCTGGTGCTAAATGATGCTCTGATTAGTAAACTTCCTTTAACACACTCTTATTCTGTGCCAGGTCCAGTAACTACTTAATCATGGATGCAATTGGTCCCAGTTACTAATATACCTTCAGCATAACCTGCCATCTCTTCCTTGTCACCACACAAGCCTAGTGCTAATTTTCATCTTCTTCATTAAAAGTACTAATTTCCCCTATGTCGCAGTATCAAGTGCTCTACTGAACTCAAGTAAGTACAGCACCATATTCCCCCTTCATGGAACTCTCCTATTTTATGAAAGAGTTGTAACATTTTATCTACTTGGGTAAATTTGAGGTTTTTTGCTTGCTAGTTGTACCTTTACCTCCAAAACTTAATGTTCTTTCCTTCACATTCTCTCCTAGGGCCTTGTGTTCTATGGAGTCAGGCAAAAAGGCCTGTAGTTGCTCAGGTCACTTTTTCCACTTTATAGCAATTCTGTTTGGAATTCTTTAATCATATGGTACCACCATCACTTGAAGTTTATTTAAAGTAATTGTTACCAGGCCTGTAATTTCATGTGTCTGTTTTTAAATTTCTGCAAAGATTATCTGGGCCCACCAGTTCAACCGTACTAAACTATTTGAGTTTTGCTTCCCATTTGGTTGCAGAAATTTCCATTTCTGTACCAGAATTACCACTGGTTTAATACCTAGATTATCTTTAAAATCAGTAAAATTCTTACTGCAGACAGCCCCATTTCTCTTTCCTTTTACACAACTAAGGAACCTCTTATTACTTCCTTTAATTTCCTTTTGCAAAGTCTAATTCAGCCTGACCTCTAGCAATTCTTACTTTATCACAGAATCACATAGAGTGGTCAGGGTTGGAAGGCGCCTCTGGAGATCATCTAGTCAAGCCTCATGTTCGAGCAGGCTCTCCTATAGCAGGTGGCACACAGTCACCTCCAGGCGGGTTGTCAATGTCTCCACAGAAGGAGACTCCACAGCCTCTCTGGGCAGCCTGTCCCGGGGCTCGGTCACCCTCAGAGAACTTTTTCCTCATAGTCAGAGAGAACTTAGTATGTTTCAGTTTGTGCCCATTGCCCCTTGTCCTGTCACTGGGCTCCACTGAAAAGTCTGGCCCCATCCTCTTGACACTTTAAGATATTTGTATATATTGATAAGATCCCTTCTCAGTCTTCTCCAGGCTAAACAGGCACTCTCTCAGCCTTTCGTCATAAGGAGGATGCTCCAGTCCCCTCATCATCTTTACAGTCCTCTGCCAGACCCTCTCCAGTAGTTCCCTGTCTCTCTTGGACTGGGAGCCCAGAACTGGACACAGGACTCTAGATGTGGCCTCCCCAGGGCAGAGTAGAGGTGGGAGGCTCACCTCCCTTGACCTGCTGGCCATGCTTCTCATAAGGCACCCCAGGGTCCCACTGGCCATCAGGGCACATGGCTGGTTCACAGGCAACTGCCTGCCCACCAGGACTCCCAGGTCCTTCTCTGCAGAGCTGCCTTCCAGCAGTCAGCCCCCAGCCTGTACGGTGCACGGGGTAATTCCTTCCTAGGTGTGCAGCACCCTACACTTGCCTTTGTTATTCACACAACTCGCTTTTCAGCTGTAGCTTTTGCAGCTGGTCAGTCAAAATTGACAGAAAATACAAAATTCTTAATACTGAATAGCCTTCTTTAGCTGGTTATTCTTCATTGAGAGCTGGAACTGTTCCTTACAATGTCTGCCCTGTACTTGGAATGCAGCTTCCAGACAGCTGCATCTTTACTACGAAAGAAGTTCAAAATCTACTTCACACAGGCGTTTTTAAACTTTTCCAGTCCAACTGAATTTTTTAATTCTGAGTCACTGTATGACCTCCTCTGTAACATTCTTATCACTTCCTGAAACCAAAATCTAAATCAGAATTGTATCAGTAAGATTTCATAAAGCAGTCTACAAAGTATTGTCTCCAGGAATAGGTGAGTGCTGACAATCCTAGTACCATTTTTTCCCCCAATAAATAACACAAAGAGGAAATGAAACCTCCCATGATAACAGAATAAGTAACACTTAACTTTGTACAATCATATTCTCTATACAACGACACTGATCTGTACCCAACTCTGATCATAAGTACCTATAGCAGACATCTATACTATCTTTGTCCAAGACTGTTTAACCAGAAAACAATTCCCATATTTCTGTCATATCATTACTATGCAACACTACTCAACCATTTCCCTTCTAATTTCTTAAACAGTTCAACATCTGTGTTTCAGCCCTAATAGCTATTTTCTACTGTGCTTTCATATTACAATCATACTTTAGCTTCATAATCTTTCCTAGCAGTTCTTCTCCATTTAGCTGCCTAGACTTCTTGCACACATATACAAACATTTCAGCTGGATTAAATTAGTGAAAAATTATCTCTGAGCTACACTCATTTTCCTGACTCCCTCGCCTACATGACTACTATTCACGCTGGAGTGAGTGCTTTCTGCCTTGTATTCCTGTATTTTCTTGATCTGTTGCTACATTGATTCACTTAGGGGTGGGGGGGTGGGGTTCCTTGCATTTTAAGGTCTACCTCAGGTTATTAACCAAGTTGTTAACTGAACTGTTTCTCTCTTAATAAGCAAGGCTCCTCTTTTGAGCAGGTAGGTGTCCCAGGCACTTACATAGGGCCCATCCATTTACAGTAGGTACCTTTCCTGAGTGATGCTAAAGGTCAAGCATTTCCAGATCTTCCAAAGTCCTTGTGACAAATCAGTTTCTCATAGCATAACAAACATACTTTGGAAACTTACACGTTCCTTCTCTTTTCTAGAAGTGCCAGAAGCTGCAAACCGTTCCCTGGGTACTTCCCCTCACAGCAGCATTTCATCTACTTCAAGCATGGCAGACCAGGTATAACATTAGCTAAATTACATTACAGAAATCTTCCTGTCCTTTACTTCAAAGTAGTATTTTCCTGCCTACCCCCTTTCTAAATAAAAATCATACCCCTTTTGTGGAGGGCATCCATGTCACGTCTTGCAATGAAGATTTGCTGTAGCACAAATAATCTGAATGTTAGTATTCATTCAAAAAAGGCTTAGAACATATAGCATAGGAGAGGTTTAACAAATTGTACACGAACATGTAAATAGTATTATACCAAACCCTGGCACTGTCCCAGTCACTTTAAACAAAACCCAAAGAAACTTCTTAGTTTCAGGTCTTCCTGGCTCCCCAGTTCATACTACTTCAACATTATTTGAAACAAGGAAATCTGTGGTGATGTATTTTAGTCATTAATATAGATGGCTATAAAGAGTTTTTAATTGCCTACTTTTTTCTAACTTACAGCTGTATGTACTGTGTTCTGAAAAAAAAATAATGTGCACCAAGCAGATAAAATTAAGCCATCTGCAGTTATTAGTATTAGCCTGTACTGAAGCGATTTGCTAAGAAATCCCAGAGATCTGTAGGAGGAAACGGGGATGCTCTGCTGACTGGCCCAGTGAAGCAGGATGTAGAGGGTAGAATCACTTTTATGAACATTGCCCTATTTATTGCGGTTTGGGGTGTGAGCAAAGTTTTAAGAACAGAGCAGAAAAGTCACTGCTGCCCTAGGAAGGTGCTGTGATGTGTCCCCCTACATGTTTTAGTCTCTCGCCAGTCCTACTCCTTTCTGTTTCTGTAAACAGATCTCTTCTCATTACAGTTAATGCTGTCAGTTTTATGACAGATTTTTTTCTGTTTCATTGCAACGTTAAGTTTTGAATAATCTAAGCAAATGCAAAGTTATCTTCATTTCAGTGTATTCCCCTTACTCTCGCTTTGGATGAAGGGAGAATACAAAATGCAGGAAGCCATTCTTATTAGCCTAGCAGTCACAAAAAAGGTAAAAATAGTTCCGCTGAATGCAAAACAAAAGCTCTGTTATGCAGAGCAAATAACATTTAAATGTTCTGAAGTCTGATACGACAAAGATAATATAACTGTAAAGAACATAAAGGACTTGAAATTAATTTTATCATTAAGCTTATTACTATAAAGTTGGAGCAAAACTGTTCAAATGACCAGGAAGATTAATACCAAGAAGTATTATGAAATATTCTGACGACTATTTCTATAGCCTCCCCACTCACTTGAGTTAGCTTTTGCATCAACCTCCTCAGCAAGAGCTCACTTGATATGATTGCTGGTTTTATAACCTGTGAGTTAATCTTCTAGTCTGATAATGCATAGGTCTCATGTTGCTTCTAATCCCTCATCCTGTCCTTCCCTTGAGTGTAATTTCTTTTAATACTTCCCTAAAATCCCCCATCCCTTTCTCCTAAACTCCACTCCTGTCCCCAAATATATACTCAGTCCTGCATCATCTCACTACCCAGTTTTCTACCATTTCTTCTCTTACTCAAATTATAATCTTGTACCACTCACACCCAATTGCCATCGCCCCCTCATATCTTTTTATCTTTGTGCTTCCTTTGCTATGAGAGCTTTCACCTTCTAAAACAGAATCCACCCATCTTTAGGGTGCCAAACCTTCTACCTAGTATCTTCAGGTCCACGCCTATGCCCCCATCTATCAAGTCCTTTGTCCCATGTTTTCCACTGGAAGAACAGGTTGAGTTAATTTGCTGTACAGAACGCTGCCAAGCATTTAACAGAATGGAGAGAAGAGAGATGATCTTGGTGAGGTGTTCACAGGGGATAACATAGAGAAATGAGGCACCCAGGAGATATGTTAGAAAATATAAGCTGCTATTGTATTCTGTCACATATGTAACCCTTCTCCACAGTAAATATGATTTTATGCATGAGCACTAGTTCAAATATAAGGATATATTCAGTCTTAGTCCAGCGTAGAAATAGAACTGAATCCCTATTTCATGTCTCAGGTGAAAGCACTGGGGGCTTAACTGCTGTATTAATAAAGGCATTAATTATTCCTCTGTTTTATAGGAGTCCATCTATTTGTTCTTATTTAATAACAACAAAAAGAGCAAAAGATGTGGTCATCCCACCTCCATGCTATACAGACGGAGGCAATTGTGATTGTGATTGTGTTCACAAAATAGCATTAAGTATATGGGAAACTTCATTCCCAAAGCTTAGATGCTCTACCAAATCTGGATGTTTCATTGCCTACCCCACAGCTGAGCAGCATTTAAATTGTTAATGGTAAATTTATTCCTCAGCATTTCCTGGATACCCTCTTTAAATTCTACTAGAATAGCTTCCTGCTTTAAAAATACCAAACAATCCTCCAGTCGAACCTGACTACTTTCCTCAGGGTATCTTTCTCTCTTCTGTCACGTATCAGCCTTCTATCACACATCTGTTAACTCTTGTTCCAACACAGTAGCTTTCCTTTGTCCTATCTCTATCCAACAAAAACAGTGACCACATGGCAAAGAATTTTCTAAATTCTGTCCTTTCTAAAGTTTTCTGCGTTTGAGTTCTTCACAGCTGTCATTATTTAGTAACAACTTCACTACAGGACATATTCTTTATTATTATCGTTATTTTTTCAATAGATGAAATGCTTGTTTCTCTCTTTCTAGGATGCTGGTGTTTATAGTAAAGCATGGTATGCTGCTACCTGTGACAGGAAAACAGCAGAAGATGCACTGTACCGATCAAACAAGGTAGGTCACTATTAAAGAATGTCTATTTTATGAAAAAAACACCAAAACTTCAAACAAAAAAAATATCATAATACAACCAGAAATACTGTAAGAACATCACTTGTATTCTGAACGGCTCGGAATACCATGCCATGCAAATACTGTCAAACATGAAGTTATTACAGTGAAACTACTTTACTATGGTTTCCATCCCAAGACAAAAAGTTGCATTAGTGTAATTCGGACTGGGGGACTGCAGAGAAAGCTATTACAAGACTAGAAGGCTGAGGAAGGTCTGCTGGCTCACGTGCATCCATTAAAATGCAAGGCAAAGCCCTGTGATTTTTACATTATCTCTAATGCTCATGTAAAAACATACTATTTGGAAGGGCTAATGCTGCTATGAATTTTGAAACGGCAACACTATGTGTTCGGGTATTTGGAGAACGTGAGTTCTCTTAGCTATTCTGTGTAGAAAAACTAGTGCCACAGAAGGCGATAGTAACATGCAGCGTTGCATCCTTGCATCAGGTACATTTCCACTCTCGCCTAACTCCACAAAGCCGGATAAAGGGCAGAACACTGGGGTTATCACCAGTGTAGGCCACTGCTAGCTACTGAGCACTGGCCTGCAGTGTCAGAAGCTGCAGGTGCTTGTCTTTTTATCAGAGTGCTTTTTAAAGCTCTGGAGAAACAGTATCTACAGCCCTCGCAGTTTTCTTGCTACCTATTGCCACTGATGGTAATTTCATTTCCTTATAATTAGTGGACTCCGAAGACCACTTTCGCTGTGCGTGTAATTCTTCTTTCTCTGGTTGACAGAGAACATGCAGCAGCAAAGGTAACCCTTAACTGACACCTTTGTAAGTTACTATCAGACAGCTGGAATACATGCTACTTCTTATCCCCTGCTGCATAGTTTTTCTAATGGGAGAAAAGGGTTTAATGCTAATATAGATTAAAATATTAAGCTAACAAAATAAGGTGAATACACTTACTACTTTTCTGTCTTTAGGATGGATCTTTTCTAATAAGGAAGAGTTCTGGACAGGATTCACGACAACCATACACACTGGTTGTGTTTTACAACAGAAGAGTATATAATATTCCTATACGATTTATTGAATCAACAAGACAATATGCACTGGGCAGAGAAAAAAGCGGTGAAGAGGTGAGATGATGTGGGATTTTTATTTCCTAACAGTTTTCAGCAAGGATTAAGACACACTGCAGTATGACCAAAAGGATTCATGTATCCCATAGAAGTATACCCTATATAATTAATGACTGATCTATCAAGCTAGAGAAGCAAGTGTAATATCAGCTCCTGTGTACTGTGAGTAATTAAAACCACAGATCAAGTTTAAAACATACTTATAAAACTGTCTTGAAAAGTTATCAGGATCAGAGCTGCAGCTGCTAAACAAATTCTCCAGCTGTTTATAGTCCACTATTCACCTTCTACCTGAGATTCTAGTTAAGTTTTCTGGACTACTGTAAAGGGAAAACAGCCATGCTCAAAAAAAAAAAAAAAAAAAAAAACCAAACCAAAAAAACCAAAACCCCCAAAAACCTCTATCAAAAATGAGAATGACAGGTTTTAATCCAGTTTTCACATAAAGAAATTGTTAAACTAATTCCAGAGTGCAAAAATTGCTGATCGGCTATTATACTACAGAGATAATTACCAGCAAAACAGAAACTTGGAACCCAAACATCAATATAAACTGGTTATCACTGCAGAGAGTAGGCTTTTCAGGGATGTGAAAGTAAGCTTGCTTTAGACTAATTATCTGCCTCCCAGACAACAGTTATAGAATGAGTAATACCTTGGAGCTTATCTGGCTTTCAACAAAGGGTCAAAAATTACCTCAAGAGAAAGAGGTAGTCCAAAATGTGTATCTGACCAAAAGGGAAAGCAACAGACCTAAAAGACTTTGGATATTTATTTATAGTGATAAACACTAAAATTGCATGACTAGAACAGTTCTTATTGACTGTCTGTACCACATTATTCCTGGAGATCACCTTCCCTCTGAGGTGGCTGAACCACAGAGAGAAGCAGCTTCCTAACTGCCAGTCTGCAGCCCAGTATATATTAAGGTAAACTGAAAGCAGTGTCAGGTTAATATGCCATTTAAGAACCTCTGTGGTTCAGTTTGTGCAGGTGGCAATCACAAATGGAAAGGAGCATGAGATGAGACAGCAACTGGCCACAGTATCTTCCATTGTCCAAATTTAATCTGTTTATGACAGATTAGGACTAAGAGCTGGATCAATGCTCTAACTAAAAGGCAGAGCATCTCACTTGGTGACAGTCATAGCTTCACTCTTCAGTGGTGGGAGAAGCAAAGAGAAAAAGATGATGCAGTGATTACTGTCAGTATTAGAGCATTAAAGGAAGCCGGTACTAACTCATTTTTGTTTTCTCTATCCAGCGCTTTGACAGCGTTGCTGAAATAGTAGAGAATCATCAGCGCACCTCCCTGGTTCTAATTGACAGCCAAAACAACACAAAAGACTCGACGAAACTGAAACACATTGTAAGAGTTTCTTAATCAAACTGAAGTGCTAAAATGAAGACTTTTTTTAGTTCTTTCAACACGTGCACCAGGACTGAAAGAAGAAAATCCAAAATGATGGAAAATACTCTTTAAGAGCACCTACGTAGTAAGAGATACAGTTCATAAAGCTCAAACCCCATCACTTTTATCAGAGAAGCACTTGTATTCAACACAAGAACCCAAAGCAGATATATTCTCATCTGTGATTTCCATCCATGACAACACGGGTATTTAAAATCGCATCAAGAACAACTGCATACCAAAGCATGATCTTTTGACTGCTATTTAAGGACAGATTTCACGTAGAACACTTTCACTTTAAAAATGAGAATGCCCACAATGATTTACTCTTTCCATTTGCTGCATTTACCAGATTTCAGGAATTTCAGATTTTTTTGGTGAAGTGTACAGCTGCAGAAGTTAGAGCAACTTGATCTAACATACTGCTGTGTACAAGCTGAAAATAGGACTGTACATCATGTGATTAGTGGCAGTAAAGCTGTCTGTTTTAGATTAATGGGCATGTGTTGTCCTTTTCCTCAGCTTTACTCAGTCTCATTAATATTTTTGTTTTTTCAAATGTGCAAATAAAATTTAAAATATTGTAAAGTCAGTAGTGTATGGAGGCATTGCTGAGTCAAGTTTCTTAGCATTTTTCCAGCAAGAAAGCATCAATTCACTATCAATGCCTTAATGTATATATTTGTATGTGCTCCTTTGAGTTATGTTGTTACGAAAACTATCACTTTTTACAGCTGTCACCTAAGCATTTGGCTTAAAAACTCTCAAATCTTGTGTCTTCACATTGCCTACTGATGGTGACCCAAGGACATTGCTTCATTGCTAAACCAACTACCCACTCAATTCTTGCAGAATTACTGTTTACAGACAAACACATTAAAAAAAAAAAAAAAAAGCAGCTACTTTTTTTTTTCAAGCCTCTTCTATCATAGTTGGTTTACTTACTGCAAACAAGTTTTGATTTCCACAAAGGTTACCATGGTGAAAATTACATTAGTAAGTTTTCCATTGGTGCAATTTATACATTTATAGGAACAGTCATTAAGTAGTTCTAGAGGTGTTTGATCCATCTTACAGGTATTTTTCAAAACTGACACACTATATGCACCTGCTCCTGGCTAAATGGTGTTCTCTAGGATTATCTGTAAGGCATTTAAGGCAAGACTGAGCCAAGACTTAGAGCTATGCTGTAGCTGATTACTTCCAAGTAATGCACCCATCTTCTAGAAAGAACTGTTCACTAATATGATGATGATGTTCAGCATATGGCTACCTACCTTGCTGCATGTCAGTTTCTTCCCTCTGCAACATAGGTAATACCCCAGATGTGAAGCACATGAGACCCAGCAAGTAAGAAACAATGTATGCAGACTTTACACAAGCCTGCCTATAACAGACTGTTCACAGAACTACAAAAATGCTATGCTTAGTATATTGTTCAGTTGGTATTAATTACTATTATACTAATACTATGTTTAGTACTAATGTAATGTTTAGAACATTAAGATTGCCAAGCCAAAGCCTCAAAATTAACAGAAGTTATTAGTCTCTGCAAGCTTAATTTACTCCTTCTATATATGTACTCTGATATTAGTTTCATGTCACTAAATATTTCAAGCATACTCACAATGGAAAATACTCCGTGAAAAAGCAGCCACTCAAAATTTAACTTTCTTTGCATTCATGTAGAGTCCTGGCCTTATTCACTCATGTGCTGCACAGTATTTAAACTTTATTCTTAACAAAACTGTCTCTTGTTAACCTTTATATATTGCTCTTCACCAAAGCGTATAGGTTCTTCAAACACTGCTTTCTGAGTTAAATATGTAGTATCACCATCATTCTAGAACTGGGGGAAAAAAAGGCATGAAAAAGTGAAACTCAGGTGTACCTACAGACTTCTGTAAGAGAGACCGAATATCAGGTTTTTAAGGTCATTAGCAATACTGTGCCCTTCCCACACTCAAAGCAGTGCTGCTCCTGCCCCTCAGCTCTTAAGTGCTCCGTACTACGTGTAACTTTGTGGCTGATCTACAAATAGCAAAAATATGCTCTAAAAAAACATTCAACTACTTTCAGCCTCACTCTTCTTTTCAGCAGTTTTCTATGTGATTATAGGGTACCTTACAGTTTCAACAACTAAATGAGGCAGAGATTTGACAGGCAACACCACCTTGCACAAAATAATCTATTCATCCTGAGATGAGAACATCCTAGGCACAAAGGCTCCACAGGGCAGGGACCAACCAACCAAACCCACCCATACTGATCACCTATTTTACTATACTCACAATTTTATACAAAGAAAGGAAGCAGACTAGTTACTGCTTTCTGTACCCATGCTAGATCTTTTATAGCTTGGGCAGACTGTGGTGTAGATGTATTCTGAAACACAATTTTAGCTGGAGACGAGAAAGGGTTGTGCAAGTTTCAGGTAGGTACGGGACTGCACCATGTTATTACTCCCTTGAGTTTGTATTGGCTGCTGAATCAATAGCATCAGCAACCGCTGTGCTAAAAATCCAGCGCTATTGACTCTGGCCAATACAGAATCTAGGAAATGGTAACGTGGTGCAATCCCGTACCTGAAACTTTATCTTACAACTGTTGCAGTGCCAGCAGCTCTCACTACTTCTCTCAAGTGGTTCCACCAGGTAGCAGGTATGTCGTCTGACCTCTTGACACATAGCAACACACCCCTCCCCCTGTATTTCTTTGCTATTGTTAGCTAATTTCTCTTCTATATAATTGTCATTAACTGAATAACTAGGAAAAAAACAAAGGAAGACCTAAAATAAGAACTAAAAAAATAGTTTTAAAATTAAGCAATTTTTTTTTGTCAGAGAACTCAGGGTTAAGTATCATATTTACTAATGTACAAAGGAGAAGTGTTGTCTGCCTACCTGATAGAGAAAGGAGAGCACAGTAAGTACTGCACATCATTCCTGACAATGTTGTTCCATGAAAGGAGTAAGAACTTGCATTCTCAAAAATCCAAGTGTTCAGACATACAAGTTACAAAATTACATTCCTCCTTCAATCTAAGCCACCAGCAGCAGGCAGAGATTCTTAGGAAGCGGTGTAAAAACAACATCTCACATGACAACAGTCCTGGAACAAATACTGAACACAAGTTTTTTGTTAGAACACTGGAATTACTGAGAAAAAGAAACCATGACTTACTGATGAATATACATCTTGAAAATACAAGCTACATTTTAGGCCTCTTTAAGGTCACTTTACATAAACACAAGAATACTGTACAAATACTTGTTGACCCTGCACTTGCACATATTTCTGTATGTCCCAAAACACTACAACCAAGTTAAGGGTTTCTTATCTTGCTATATGCACAATGTTACAAGCTACCTTATAATGTTATGGTTGCAAAGTCAAGCACTCAAAATCAAGACTCTTCAAATCAGGTTACCTGTGCAACCTTAATTTGTCATGTCAGATATATCCATTACAATACAAGCATTAAATATATGGTCACTGACTATTTTTCCAGATGGATTTATATATTTCACTTGGTTCACACAATACTTCAGGGATAAATTGTAGATCTATAATGAAAGGCTCTGGTTGTAGGATATTTGTAAGATATTTTTCCCATTTACTGAAGATGCTCAGAAACGTGCAAACAAACGTAGCAGGAGTCAGCCAGTAAAAACGTAGCCTCATACTGTTAAAGCAGTTGAACATTTTTTGAAGAACTGTATGTTGTCCCTGCACCTTCAACTGCACCATTCACTGTGATGCTGGTCAGATTGCTTAAGCCAAGCTTTCTCTTGATGATCATTAATTGTGATCTTAATTTCATTGAAGTCTCACTTGAGGTTTTTTGAAATATGATCTGCTGAAGTGCCAAACTTAGGATCTCAAACAAAGCATTATGGAAAAGCTCGTAAGACAACAATTACATATTCAAAATGGTAGTTAAGCAATGTGCTCTAAATAATACAAGGACATAATTATGGGTAGGGAAACAAAATATTAAATCACTGCTAAGGAGGGGAAAACAATTCTCTGCACTGAATGAGATGGATGTCCATGGATAAAGTAACGCATGACAATGATTTAAGATTGTATAACACAATTTTCTTTCAGTGTTTCCTGGCTTTACAATGTTCTTCTTCACATTCGTGTTTTAAGGTTACCCACTCTATAGGAAAACAAACTGGAGAAAAAAAAATCCAATTACAGTTGTCACACTCATAACTCATCAACACAGAGAAAACCCCCTAACTCTACAGCAGAATTTCCACCTTAGTGCTAAGTAACTGTTAACAAAAAATGGTCATCCTTGGTGAAGTTGCGCTGAGTAGGTTTTAGCAACAAACTTCACCGCTATTTCTGCCAAAGAAGGCAACGGCAATGTCCAGAAATCAGTGGTTCAACTTCAGGGTTTGTAGGAGAGCAAGCTGAGGCAGCCAATCGATGCTTCCAGTCAAAAAAGCTTAACATTTTTGTGCTTTCTTAAAGCTGGTTCTTTGCAAAACACTTTCTCACCACTGTATTAGTCTTCTTCAAAGTTCCCAGCCAAATTAATGTCAGCACTGAAGCCTATTGTACAGCTCAAAATGATCCGATTTTGATACAGAACACTCACCAACTGTATGTTAATTCACCAAAACTATGCTGCCTTGACTATCTCGGGTACTTCAGTTGACTCCCATATTTTAACCCATAAGCTACAAGTGCACCTTCCTGCCGCAACAAGACGCATCAAGAAAAACATATCTAGCTACTAAAGTAACTTTTTTGCAGCCATTTTCATTACAACACTTTTTAAAACGTAAGTTTAAATCTGTTTACTGCTGATATCCCTGTGATATCCATGAAAGACTTCCAACTGTTTCATTGGTAGCAAGTCAATTTTCACTTTCACTTTATGGAAGCAGTCACAGAGAACTACCCCTGGGCTTGCATACAACCTAAAAGCTCAGAGATTTAAATGCCCCAGTCCTCTCCAAGTCTCGTATTCCATTTTGACAGTTTTTCCATTAATGCTTCAGGAAGCTGACTTACACACCTAAAATGTCATCTTCCAGTACTCAAGCAAAAGATGCCATATGGTAAGGGCACGCCTACTGGTCTGGATCTAGCCTCCAGGTTCATTAAGAATCTGGAGGACAAAGCCTCTATACGTAATAATTTCTGTGGATTGTAAGAACTTTCGTTTGTATACTCTCAGTCACTATGGATAAGGTCTTTTGTTTACATACCCTCACGTAAAGAAATCCCTAAATCCATAAAGAAATCACTATCCCTAAACTCTAAACTATCCCTAAAACTAAAAAGTAGGAAGCAAGCAGACTCCTAGGAATATTACACTACTGGCCTGTAAAATGAGGGAGGAATAACTCAAGCCTTGGGTTTGCCAAACCCCTGGTACCCTAAAAGGAAGTTAATCTGAACAAGCAATAGCAGAAAACACTATTTAGTCATTACGGGGCCAAATTACATCCACCTGGAATAAAACTGTAATGCAGTTACAGGCCTGAAATGGTGCTTTGCACTTCACCATACCCTGGCCTTCCTACAGGGTTTGTGGCGGACATAGCTTAAAACAAAATATAAATATTTTCTATAAATGCTCACAGTCATACTCTGTAAATACAAGTTATAGCAAATTTAATAGTAACAGAGCCAATACAGATTAGGAATGTTCACCATTCTTAAACACCATATACATTATGAATACATATACTGTATATTTTCAACTGATTCCATTCTCACCGTATTAACACAATCATAACATGTTTTATTAATTTATATGAAAAATACTTCACTAAGAAAGTAGACAAACTGCACAGAAATAGTACAAGTGTCATGTGCATAGCAATATAGCTTAAAGCATTCACATATGGCTTTGTTTGAATGAAACTGTTGGGGGAAACGGCCCTATATGGACCTATGGTTACACAGTGGACATAATGTAAACGGCTTCACATCTTTTAGGCACTTGCTAACAATAGTGTTCAATCCCTGAAAAACAAAATCAAGAGCTAACAAGTGAAAATAACAAAAAAACCCAGGGTAACAGCTGTGTGTAGTTGAAAAGATTTTAAAAATTGGGTTTAGTAGTGCATGCACAGAACTGAAAAATAGGGGGCG
>JAVJGJ010000062.1:26366730-26407121 GCA_035590215.1 Microhierax caerulescens
GGCCCAGAGCGGGCAAGCGCTGGTGGGGGGGGGAAGGGTGGGGCGCACAGGCTCCGGTGGGGTGGGCAGCTGCCCCGGGGTAGGCGAGGAGGCGGCACCGACAGTCCCTGCTGCCTTCCCCAGCCCCTGCCTCCGCCTCCTCCTCCTCCTCCTCCTCCTCCTCCTCCTCCTCCTCCTCCGCCTGGGATGCGGGCGCGGGCGTTGGGGCAGGAGGGAAGCACCGTGCCGGGCCGCCGGTGGCCCCGGGCACCGGCACGCCGGTGGCAGAGGACCCCTGCCCCGCGGCCTGCCGGGCGCCTGCTGCCGGCCGGGCCTTGGCCGTGGGGCCTGGGCACACGGGGTCGGCCTGGCCGCACGGCACGGCCCTGCCTGTCCGTGGTTCTGCGCCCTCGGCCCAAGGGTGTGAGCGGTGCCCAGGCCGTTAATGGCACCGGGCAGGCGGAGCTGGTGGCCCATGTGAAATACCCAGGAAGAAAGGAAACAGCCTTAGGCTGTTTGTGGCCCACCCTAGATTGGGTTTGCCAAGCTGCATAAACACAATTGGTAGAGGGTATCTGCAGAAGGTGGCAGCTGAAACAGAACAAGGTCTTAAAATAAAAAGATTAGTCAGAATGAGTTTGGTACAATGCTCTGGGTGATGCTCTGTTTGTGTTGAGAAAGAAAGTACTCTGAATAATTAGAAAAGATAAGGTGGGCTCCAGAAGGAGACAAAGGAGACCATTAAGTCAGGAAACCGTTGAACAAAGAAAATTGAAAGGTCTACTCCGCCTAGATCCCACCTATTGTGAATGGAATGATTAGGTGTCAAATTCAAATGAGTATGTATGTAAAGATGTTCTGTAACCTCTCATGAAAGCTGTATAAAATACCTAACTTTTCACTGAAAACTTTGGAGCTAGTTTGTCCGGAGCGAATCGGCTAGCTCCCCAACATTGCCCGAAATAAATACCTTTGCTGCTTAAAGACAAAATTGGTCTCTGAGCAGCTACTCTGTGCCGTTTTGGCATCACAGTGATTAAGTCATTCAGAACATTATACAAGGATTAGATCAGTTGATGTGTTTTCATAAGGTTACAATAACCCAAAAATCAAAGCTGAACACTACAAATTAGATGCTTGCCTTCTTAGAGACACGATACCATTGCCGCTTAGAAGACGGATGAACTACGCTTCTTAGTAGTAGCGTGCTCTTTACATTTGTGCCAAGTTTTAATGGAAGATCACCAAAGAGTATGAAGGCATGTATGAAGTAGGACATTCAGATGTACCATGGCCAAAAAAGGGGCAAACACCCATGGCACAAATATACTGCAAAAAATGAATTGTGAATGAAGATGTCATTGAAA
Source organism: Microhierax caerulescens (assembly GCA_035590215.1). Lineage (NCBI taxonomy): Eukaryota > Metazoa > Chordata > Aves > Falconiformes > Falconidae > Microhierax > Microhierax caerulescens. The sequence continues at coordinate 26,368,077 of JAVJGJ010000062.1, forward strand.
AGAAAAGCCTCTCTCCAGTTGTGAAATACCAAATCAACGAGGAGAAAATGTCAGGTTCCCAAAGGAAGAAGCTTAAACTATCTCATGAGCAGTTTTAACTGAGAAATTCAGCTACATTTTTCTCCAAAAACCGTGTCACATCTTACTAGATGCAACAACTTTTAAAAAAATACACTTTTTATTCATAAGTCAATTTAAGAATGGGGAGGAATGTTGCTGTCATTGAGTGTGTATATGCATGCAGTAAGGAACCATTGAATATGAACATATTTTTAATTCCTCATTCAAACTGACATCACTTATTTGCCTTGTGTCCTGGACTGTGAAAGAAAATTAATAGAAGCCATTACAGGGTGGGGGATTTGGCCTTGAAGAATATCTTCAGGAACAGAATGATATCATTGATGGTTCTGCTACACCCAAATGAAACAATCAGTGCCAAAAGCAAGCAAATAAATATACTGGTTTGCACGCAAATCTTCAAATTATTCTTCCAGCTTCTAATTCATTACATTTTTCTAAGTGGTCAGAAGTGGAGATTGCACACACATACCCGTAGTGTTTTGGAGGATCTGAAAACTTAACTACAAATGAAGAAAAAGAAACAGCATAGCAGTTCTACCTGCAGCCTTTAAGTCAGAAAATATAACAGAAAAGAAGTATCTATTAAAATCATCAATCTAGCAAGCAGCTACAGTATCACATTTGTGTTAGAATGCTAGTATTCCTAATCTGAAACTTAAATCTACATCATATTGTCAACTATTCATCCCAGCAAATTGACACGTAAAAACAGAAACAAGTATTTTATCTGTATTTTGTCACATCGTAATTGTGGTTTAACCCCAGCCAACATCTAAGCACCACACACAGCTGCACACTCACTCCCCCCACAGTGGGATGGGGAAGGGGATCAGAACAGTAGAAGTGAGAAAACTCGTGGGTTGAGATAAAGACAGCGTAATGGCTAAAGCAGAACCTGCCATGCAAGCAAAGCAAAGCAAGGAATTTATTTACTGCTTGCCGTTGGCAGGTGGGCATTCAGCCATCCCCAGGAAAGCCGACTCCATCACACATAATGGTTACTTGGGAAGACAACCACCGTAACACCAAACATTCCCCTGCTCCTTCTTCCCCCAACTTATTTATATATACTCAGCATGACATCGTATGGTACGGAATACCTCTTTGGCAAGTGCAGGTCAGCTGTCCTAGCTGTGTCCCCTCCTGATTTCTTGTGCACCTCCAGCCTACTCACTGGAGACTTCCTAAAGATCACACATGATGCATCTGGATAGGCACAATATGTACGCATCACTGTTAACTTCCCAAATTTTTAAAAATCAAGGACTGAATCCACATAATACTCAACTCCTTCATTCTTTTTCAGAAGATAAATTGAATTTGGTCCACTTGACTATGGGAGATCCTGTGGAAAAGATGTTCAACTGTGAAACATGAAATATTTCACAGCAGTTTTTACTTTTCACCCCAAATAATTGCTCTGATATCTGCAGTCAGTTGTTGGGTTTTTTTCCTGTGTGGTTGGCTGTTGTCTCCAGAAACATGTAAGCTGCGTAGTATTTTGGAAGCTTTAAAGGTATTTGTGCTGTCCCAGTGCACATTACATCACATAATTCTGTGCATCTGAAATAGCACACAATGACAGGACTTCCTATTACATATGTCATTAGCATTAGTCTGTTATAAATTGGTAGGGCAGTGAGCAAATAAGTAGCCTTCATAATGTGTTTTTTATTATTGTTGCTATTAGTTCTGTATACGTGATGTTTTAAAACCTAAAACTGAATGCTTTCCTCAAATACATGGGTGTTTCACAAACAGGAGTACTTTATGTCCATTTTCATTTAGATATCTAGCTTATTTATGAGTAGCAGGGCAGATTGGATCAGTTTATTGCATAATCTGCTGGACTGGCAGAAATTACTTATATCAGAAATTAATCCACACCAAATAGTTGGGACTGACTTAAGGAATTCCTCAGAAATACTCTGGGTAAAAAAAAAAAAGATAATTCAATTTTCAAAAGTCTATGCTAAGGCAAATACCAAGTATGGATGACCAAATGAAGCTGAGGAACTCTTCATTTTTTAAAGAAAACCATTTCTTCTTAATGTGAAGTTGCTCATGCATTTGCCTGAAATCACTGAATTTGTTCACAGATGTGAAAGAGCTGCTTTCTGAATTAGAAACAAAAATAAAGTGTTACTGTTAGTGTGTTCTATATTTGAATTACAAAGTGGAAATACCTGGCTAAAAGTTAAAACATATATGTCAGTTAGATTTTCACAATTGTGAGTTATTCACAATTGTCGCTATGTGTAGAAAAAATAGCGAAATCTCAAAATGTTGTTTTGATCTATGACAACTTTTAGTCTTGGTTCGCTGCCATTTTTTGTTCAATCTAACATGAATTTAAATTAGTTTCTCTTTCCACAGATGTTGCCAATGCTGTAGTGGTTTTCATTTAAACTTTTATTCCTGCAATTGTAACAATTATGGTTTAGATAGCTCCAAGACTGATTGGCACCATGAAATCCACAAAGAAATCAAAATTATTGACTTCTTTCACTGTTGCAATATTACTGTAGATATGCAGGTAGAACGTTAATGAGAATTCAGTGATGTTTTGATATTAATAATGATACCATTACGTGTCAGCATTAATATTGTTATGTTTATAAGATAGTAAATTGTGAAAAGGAAGTCTTACCATTATGCTTTGTTACTGTTATAATCAATGAAACACAACTAGGCTATTTACCCTTAAAAGAAAAAAAAAAAGTCAAAATTCAGGTGTTTATTTTACACGTATACATATTTCACACATATATTGATATATAGGCAACCATACATTGCAAAATACTTGATCATCAAAGCCTGTAATCTAGCATATCAGGAAACAGTTAAAAAGGCAACATTCTTATTTTCACAGTGTACTAATGTTTTATCTTAGTGAAAGAAATATGAAACTTCTCTTATGGTCATGAAGCACCTCAATCATACAGTCATTGTTTGAAGTACACTGCACTTTGTGAAAGAAATGAACTCTGCCTAGCCGATGTATTATTTATTTTGGTGTCAAGCACAGTTTGAAACTTTTTGTAAGCAGATCAGTATGGAAATAATAGATTTGAGAATGAACTTGAAAGGCCCCACCAAAAAAGTTTTATGTAATACACCAGTAAAAAAGTGTAATAGAGGAAGTCAAGTTAGCACCTTTAATGAGTGAACTGGCAAGGAACAGAATAGAATAGATGTATTTTCTTTGAACCCTCCATCTATACTATGTTGTTTATCTGTAAGGTAACATCTTCTACTTACTATTTAGATGTCATTACAAGAATTTGAAACAACCATCTAGCAGTCAGATTACTTGACTCAGGCTTTTTGTTGGTGTCACAACAGATCTTTTCTAACTCCTATGAACCAGATATTCTTAAAAGAAATAGCAGAGGCATCTCAATTCTTTTGTGCTTTCGGTTCAAAGGCTGCCCTCCTAGGCAGATTGCCTACCAAGGCTAAGTAAGATCTGTCAATTCCTAAACATAAGTTTCCTTCATCTAAGTATGCTTAGTCCCTGGTTCTTTCCTTCATGGTTTTCCAGCCTCTGCTACCTGTGATATTGCCCACCCCATTGTACCACAAAGACATATTTTTTTAATATACTTTTCATGAACATATTCAGAACTTTCTATCTTCTGGAAAAACAGATAATCGTTTGAGCTGTTCTGGTGATACTAAGTAGTGGCTGCAGCTACTAAGTGGTACATAAGAATATGGTTTATAATCTCATTACAGACAAGCCAGAAAAGAAACATCAACTAATTGCATTTTGTAAAGTATATATTTAATAAATATATTAAATGTTGAACTAGACAAATGCATGAGATTAAGGTTTACTTACTGTTACTGAAAGCCACAAAGTGATTCCAAATTTTATCTGCTATGAATCAGGAATGATTTAGCCCACATCATAAAAAAAAAAATCACAAACAGGCACTCTTCCAGAAAATCTGTACAGCCAATAGATGAGCAAAGTATAAAATGAGCATTAAGAAGATCAAACCACAGGAAGGAAACCAAAATTAGTTATTTGCATCTGTAAGAACATGGAGGTTTCTGCATTAGAGCTCTTCTCTATGAAATATGTGTGAAAGACTGTCTTAAAATGTCTCAAAGTGTCTAAAAGTAGAAAAGGTTACAGAACAACAAAATGAATGGTAGCAAAGTTAGTTAAGACCAGAGCCAGGAGTTCTAGTGCAAGAAAGAATGAAGTGGCTGTACAATTATGGCTGAGATATAACTTTTCACTTAAAACTGATGTGATGCCAAAAGAGCAGAAGATGGCATATGGCATCCCAATTTTTTACAGGATTTGCAGTGAACAAAAGAGCTATTAACTAACAGACTCTTCTGTCCATGCAGGGTGAAGCAATAGAAACTCTAAAAAAAAGCATAGAATACATGAATATATGAATTTATGGTATGGTAGTTTGTAAAGTTTATTTTCTTGGAAGTTACAAGAAACTCCCACAAAATTCTCTGCTGCACTTCAGAGCATGTTCAGGCCTGTGCTGCTCGGTATATTCATGGGGTGGAAGCATGAAATAGCACCATGACTAAGTTTGATGATGACAGTAAGTTTTTCAAGTCACAATTTTCTGCAAAGAGCTGTACACAGTGTTCATGATGCTGAAGAACTGGGCAATAAACTGGAAGATGAAATTCAGTACAATATCAGGAAAAGCAACGGTAATTTTATATAGAAAATGACGGGCCTCAAAATGGCTAATACCACCCAGGAAAATTATCTTTGAGACGTGACAGACATTGATGTGAAAGCAGTGTCTCTATGCTCAGCAATAATCGTAAAAGCAAAGAGAATGTTAAGAACCAGTAGAAAAGGAGTGGAGCACAAAACAGTAAACATTACAGTGCCGCTACATAAATCCTTGCTGTGGATGCATCTTCCACACTACATGCAGTTCTGGCTTCCCTTCCTCAATGTGGGTATCACAAAGCCAGGAGGGTTACAAAGAAGGAACCCAAATGCAAGGAATCACTTTAGTAGAAGAACGAAGAAACTCAGACTGTTCAGCCATGAAAAGGGGATAGCTGATACAATAGAAGTGATATGAAGGAGGTGAGCAAAGGATGACTGCTCACCATTTCTTGTAGTAAAGGAATTAGAAGGCATAAAATTAAGTTATCAAAACGCCAGTTCAAAACAAATAAATGGGGTGCTCTGTAAGGATTAAATCAGGGAACGTACTCTCACAAGAAGTGAAGGATACCAAGAATTTATGTGAATTTGACAAGCTCTTAGACAAATTCACAGAAGAAAAAATAAATTATTAAAATGGAAGATACAGCCTGTGAATTAAGATGGCTTAGGCCTCAGCATGCTGTGCACTGGGAGAGCAAGCTGGGAAAATAGCAGCATTTGCCCTCCTCTTCTACAGCTCTGTTGGAATCTGCTTTAGGCCAGATGATGCTCTGCTAAATAGACTCCGTACATCAGTTCCCTCTGTTAATTATTTTAATACACCCACCAGATGGACACATCCTGTTAAGAGGCCCTGCTATAACTGGATATCCTACATATACTTATTCTCAGCATATTTTTTTCAAGTATGATTTCTGATCACTTACATCCAGAGAGTCTGTAGTTCAAGCAAGGAAACATCCTTAGGAAGTTACTGAGTCTTCTTTGTGGAGAAGGCGTCTCTCTGCCTTCCCATTATGTGAAATTATTATGAGACTTTTTTATTATTATCATTCAGGCATGAGGGAGTGTTGCCAGACAGCAGATGGAAGAGCCATTCTTAGAAATGTGTAAACAAAATTTTTTTAAAAGTTTATCACTGTGTGTACGGCTTTGCCACGTGTAATTCAGTTAGTAAAAATCTGTCGAAAGATGAGATTCACCTTCATGAGTAGCTTGCCTTAATACCAGAACTAGGATTTATTTATGCCTATTTCTTGATTATACTGAAGTCAGTGTCCTTAGATTATGTTTTAGTCTAATGAAAACTAAAGTTTGCATGGTTAAGTGAAGATCAGATTTGGTTTATTGTAATTTTAGTCTCAATGTATGCAAGCGTCTTCGGCATCAGGAACAGTCATAGCTGAAACAAGGTCAGACAGGCTGACTTAAAGCAGCAAATAGGGCTGGAAAGGAAAGAGGCAAGAGCTAGGAACCAAGCCAGAACAGATCAAGGGCAGGATTAGGAACTAGCACTCAGTAGGAAGAGGAACTAGGACAAGGTCTAGAAAGCAAAAAATTGGATCAGGATTTTAGACTGCAGATATTTATTGATATTTTTGATGTTTAGACTCAAGAGCAAGAACCTAGAGCACAGTTACAACTGAAAGTCATGAAGCCCCCCAGAGCATCCTGTCTCATCTCATGTACTTCAAGACAGGTTACACCAGTCAGCTCGCTTGGAGGTGAGGCCATTGTCCTTTGGAAAACTAGCTATGGCCAGATAGCTATGAGAGATGCCAACTGACTGTAGGTGACATCTTGACTTTACAGCTTTCAGTGACAGCTGAGCTAGTAGGATGTGTTGGGTGACACAAGCGTCTTCCTCATCAGCAGGTACTAACAAAGGACCTAACACCCTTTTTAACAGTAGTGAAGCAACATGTGAGCAGTAAGGTGAAACACAATTGCCCACTTGAGACAAGAGGGACTGGCAAACCCAGAAAAGTTTGAATCAAAGCAAATTGCAATAACCTGTTAATTAACAATAATAATTGTTAATAATCTGAAAAAAATGCACAGAGATACTGAGAAAACAAGACAATCCTCAAGCCTTTCTCAAAATGGGGAAGATTTTATTCTTGGTGACAAACAAACTAGAAACCACAGAGCATTGCACGTACTGGTTTTCTGATGCAACATTACAAAATACATCCTGAGTACTGCTTTCATTTTCTTTAGCAAGGTGGATGCTAATTTCCCTTTTGGAAAATATAGATACACAGACTGAAATATTTAAAATCATCACATTGTTCTATGCTGTAACATAAAACGTGGCATTATTTATTCTGTAAGACTGTAACTTCTGTCCATTTTTGCATTTCTAATAGTTATAAGTATCTATCAGTAGAGCCCTCTCATGAGTTTTTACCACCTAGGGGCACATGTCCGTATCTGCACACTTCAGGTCAGGTTGTTTAACCTCTCTGCCTTAGTTTATCCATCAGTTGGCATGAAGGTGTATGCTCATGAGGGTCCTAAAAGAATTAGTTCTTTATAAGATTAATTTGTTCTGCAATGAATAATACTATAAGCTAATATATCTGCTTAAAGTATTTCTTTATCTTACTCTACAGACCAACGGCTTTGTACCTTCTTTGATACCTACTTGGAAATTCTTGAGTTTCGTTTTCAAGAACTGGGTGTCATTTCTAATACAATGTGTTTTTCTCATGAATTTCAATGTGACTTCCTGCATTTTAACCTTAGATACACACATACACTTCAACCCAAAATCTAATGGGATAAGTAAATGACATTCAGGTATGAGCATTTGCTTCCTGTTGAATTCTGTGGAAATTGTGGAACTATCTCTGTGCCGAATTGGACGCAACTTGTTTCCTCTCTGCTGCTTGAACAATGATAACTTCCATTCCAGACTCTGCTGATAAACCTTTCCTAATGAAATCCCTACCGTCCTGAATCTAATGGCAAACTAAATTCCTTTTTTTACTCAGATACCTTTGTACTTTTTTGTACATTTGCTATATCACCACATGCTGAGTTTTATCTGGGTCTTCTAGAAATTGCTCTGAAAAGGTCTCCAGCTGACCCAATATCTCATCATGGTATCAAGTTAGACATTGACAGAAATCTTTTCTGTTTTATCCAATTTTAATCTGTTTCATTGGCTCCCTATGAGGTTTCAAATGGACTGTAAAACATTATTCTTGGGCAAAAATCTAAAAATCTGTTGGTTTAATATAATCAACAATTCTTAAACTTTGTATCATCTTGCATTTTGAATCTTTAGCCAGTGGATCCTCTCCTGCAGTTCAGGTCTGGCAAAGGCAGTGGCACAACAGAATTTTCTCTGTGCAGCCCCACAACTTTGTCATTGCATTTAATCTTCTATAATCACACTGCAAATGAGTCCCACTTCCATATTCATTCATCTTTGGCACTTTTGCTGAGATTATTAACATCAGGTGGCAACTTTTGAAGGCTAGAGATAGAGATGGAACTCCCTTTATGCAGAAGTCCAGGCCATATAGTACTGGGCTAACTGAAGTAGGAATCTACAATGGAAAACCCTTCATATACCATCCTCAATCCCTTGATAAGACACATAATCTCTTTCTAGCTATTTCAAAAGATGTGTTGGAAACAGCAGGTGTCAGGTTGCCTTTTAATTGTGCCCCGTGGCTTTGGATTTCACTGCCTAATGGCAGGAGATCAGTTACACTATGTTGATGTAGCTTAACAACAGGTAAAAAAAGACATTTTTGTTTTTCTGGCTCCTTAATCCATGTGAGATGTGTTAGCTATTATTTTAGTTCTGTGCCCCACAAGGCTTTCCAAGCAGTTCTCCAGACATGTGCATTCTACCCATTCCTGTTTACAAAAACAGAGCAGACTACTGGTGTGAACTTGTTTGTTGGTTTGTAATGAAGTGTCTTTGTATTGGGGAAACTAAGCCTTTAATTAAAACCATCTGGCACTATAAACTGTTTCATGTTCCATAATACTGAATGTGGGTTTCAGTTAGAGATATGGAAAGTCAGGAGGATTCCTCATCCTAATTAAAAGTTCTGTTGCTGGTTTTCCTCTTAAAGATGGAGTACTCCATCCCACGCAAGAGATGAATAGAACAGCTACATTTAACAATTTTACAGTCCCAAATGCTGCAGTATTTGCATCACAGAAAGTTTTACAAAAGGACAAATAAACCATGTGACAGCCACCTTGTTACTATTTCTGCCAGTCAGCCAATATCTTTGATATTTATATCAAAGAATATATAATAAAGTTAATACAGACTCAAACAAGCTCAGGAAATATCATGCTCCTCCATAGCATATGTATCGACAGCTGATAAGGGAGAGTGGCCAGGTGTGCACAGGTTTGAGAAATGAGAGATCAAGAGAAGTAGAACACTGCCATTAAAATAACAGCTCCCATAAGCAAAATCCAGTCTTAATTATTTTCCATTTCAGTTACAAGTTAGCTTTGCTATTACTATTTCATTATCTCCCTTCTCGTGAAATCTGTTTCCCCAGATCAAGTGACTTTGCCCATAACATTGTGTTTGTAGATCAGCAAATATGAACTTGTTAAGTATTTGCAGAAAGAGACTACAGTGATTAATAAGGCAAAAGATTAGGAGCAAGGACAATCTGCGTCCTAATCCCAGTTGAGCCACTTACGGTGTAACCTTGGTGAAGTTACTTGACCTTCGTGTTTCTTTGCAAACTGCTGGAAATTGGATACCAGCTGGACCTCAGAGAATACCAGACATGTCTGCTGAATTCCCCCCAATTAGCAGGGTTAGAATAATGGTGAGTAGGTTTGCACTGTTATTGTGGGATACCGTGCACACAAATACAGTCAAGGATTCATGACCCTCCTTCCCTAATTTCTAAACCAATGTTTAAAGGTGGCCTATGGACTGCACTGTCCCACTGTTGGCTGTATCATAAATGAAAATAACAGCACGCAGGAGGCAATTAGACGTTAAAAGGATCCCAGCTGTTCCCTTCTACCCAGCATTCTCCTGCACTTCCAGCAGGGACATTTATCAGATTATCTGATTAGAAAGCTTAGATTTATAGGGCCAGACTCTTAGCTGCATCCATGATGAACTACCTGCCGTTCTTTAATATGGGATCAGTCCTGCGCAACTGGAAGAGGCAAGTCCAAGAGTTGGTAATCCCTAAGGTGAAGTATCATTCTGGCCACATTCACACCAAACACACCTGCCAATGATCCCATGCCAGTAACTTTATATCATCAAAGAAATTCCTCATGTCAAGTGTATCCCAAAGTCCTTTCACGCAACTAGGGGATTTTCCTGAACTGAGCCTAAATTTTCTTCTGTCAATATTTGTGGTATTATGTATTTTAAAAGCAAAGCAACAACACAGGTCACAGTGAAGAAAGGCTCAGCCTTTAGTCACTTCAGCAATAAAACAATATAATCCCACGTAATTCTCAGACCTCATGGTTCACTGACGGGAAGACAGTGAAGGTGTGCTTACATGACTGCCATTATATATACTTCACGTGTGTTTTCATGCAGGTATCAATAAAAGAAGAAGAAATACCTAAAACATCACCATGGAAGTAAGTTGAAAACCCAGATAATAAACCAGCACCATATTATCATACAAAATCTTCCACATTTCCTACAAAAGAGAAAGCAGTTCTCTGTAAGTAATTAGAACAGTAGCTAATATAGTATGGTATAACAACTAATGCACTATTTCAGAATGGTCAAATTGTGAAGAAGCTGTGATGTGGAGGCTTCAGTAAAATGTCCGTTATTTTGTTTTTATTGTGGTCCTCAGTCAGTATGTTTGTTCATTTATTCACAATGGTATGGAGCTATACTTTCCAAAAGAAATATGCAGTATCTTTCATACAAAAATGTCTTTGCAACTCCTCTGTAGAGATAATCCATCCCCCATTTATCCTTGTGTGGGAGGGAGAGTAGGGATTTTTGACAGATAACTGCTAATTTGCTGCAAAGTTTTCTATCCATTATTTATTGTTCTATTATTTTACAACAAAATTATTTTCTGGCAGAGCCGTGAAGACACATTCACATGCCCTCGAGTGCAGTCTCATTGGTAGTGCTTATTTGTCTGCTAAACAAAAAGATAAACACAACTATGTAACTTCTTTTAAGCCCACTCTGTAAGGAATCATGTAGAAACAGGTAAGGCCTTAGTTGGTCAGTTTAGCCAGCATGTGGGTTGTCTGAATATGAAGCAGGCATAATACAGCTGAAAATACTATACAGCAAAGAAAAAGTAGGGAAGAAGTTACATCTAGATGTCCACTGTCTGATAGGATTTTTTCTGTAGTTGGTGCAGCTCATGCCTCGTCATTTTTTCCTCTATGCCAGGACCACTCAGGTTAGTTGTGTCTGCTGGTAAATTTTGCAAGGATCAACTCTGCAGAAGAGCACATATCACCTCAAGGTTTGGCACCCAGCATCTTAGATGGGAAACGTGCTGGCCCACTCCTACTGCTTCCTGAGAGACCTGAGGAACAGCTACAAACACAGGATCTCTGCAGGAACATGGGAAAATCTCAATTTCTGCAGTGTTGTAGAAGTTCTAGTATATGTGGCCCCGCTCTTCTGCGTCCCTTTGTTACGAGGTAGTTCACAGCAAATGCTGACATTTGGTAGGCACTACATTGTCTGTGTCAGAAAAGGTGCACCAGCTATCTACTAAGTTGTGATAGTATTTATTCCACTTTCAGATTCATAGTTTTCCACCTTGATCTACACCTGACTGAGAAGCTTGTGCCTTATTCCTAATCCATGTCCCCGATCAAAGAAAGGAAGAATTTTAGCCTTAGACAATGCAGCTAGAAAAACTGAAAAAATATATATGTATACTGAAATCTTGTTCTCATTAAGAACAAAAAGTATTTTGTTCTTAAAGTTTAATTGGGTAGAATTGACCCTTAAAGACATGGTATACAATTTAAAGAATTAAAAATACTGATTTGTCATTCTCTAGGACACCAAGGGTAGAATTAATTCAAAATAAGTGGGATGAGTCAAGTGGAGATGCCTCTCTTTCTCTTTTGACTATAGAGGGAATGTAAACAACTATTTCTTTATTACATATTTAAACATTAGATAGCTAAAGGTACATGGGCTGAGTACCATCTTTAATGGCTTAAGAACACGGTAATACACATGCACACACACACGTCACGTACCGATAGCATCACTTGTTTCAAGCCATCTTCCATCCAAAGCACCAGATTTCAGTTGGCTGCAATTTGACAAACTATGTTTGATGTGAAGTCTTCCATCTTTGGCTGAATGCCTTGCAAAAATGCAGTCAGAAGTGAGGACCAGGTTAGGGAACATTTAAACAAATTGGACATACAGTGCATGGGACCTGATGGGATGCACCCTGTGAGTGAGCTGGCTGAAGTCATTATGAGGCCACTTTTGATAACTGAAAAGCCATGGCAACTGGGGATTTCCTGTCAGTCATGTTCCAGCAGGGCAAGAAGGAGCATCTGTGGAACTGCAGGCCAGTCAGTCTCACCTCAGTCCCTTCAAAGGTGATAGAGCAAATGATCCTGAAAAAACATGTGAAACATATGATGGACAAGAAGGTGATTGAGAGTAGTCAGTGGAAATCATGCCTGAACAACCTGATGGCCTGTGATGATATGGATGTTGTTTATCTTGACCTCAGTAACGACTTTCAGCGTTGTCTCCTATAACATCCTCACAGACAAGCTGATGAAACGTTGCCTAGATAAGGGGACAATGCAGTGTGTTGAAAACTGAACTTGTCAGGGGTGCAGAGGCTTGCAGTGAGTGGCATGAAATCCAGTCACTACTGCTGGGCCCCAGAGGTCAATACAGGGTCCAGTACTGTTTAATCTCTTAATTAAAGAGCTGGATGAAGGGTGTGTGGTGGAGTGCACCCTCAACAAGTTTGCAAGTCAGACAAATTGGGAGGAGTTGGTTGTGCTGCCATTCAGAGAGACCTCAACAGGCTGAAGAAACCGGCAGACTGGAATCTCATGAAGTTCAGCAAAATAAGGCGGTTGGACTAGATGATCTCCAGGGATCCCTTCCAACCTCACCAATTCTGTGAATCTGTGAGCCTGAACAAAGCTAAGAAGAAAGAAAAAGAAAAAGAAAAAAAAATTCTTTACATTAAAAATATATATATTGGCACTTTTTTGACAGAGCTAATTCCTTATCTGGTTTGAAACAGCAACTTGAAATTTGGCAGAGACATGGGGTTTGTATCAAGGATACTCCTATTGCCTTCCTGGTCAGCAGTCCTCTAAAGATAAGCAATCCATAAGCTTATGCACTATCTATTTTTACATATGCTCAGTAGGAATTTATTAGAGATTCACAGCTAAAAATTCCAAAGATACTGTTATCCCTGAGCATGATAAAACTTGCTTGCAGCCACAGATGAAAACAGTCAAGGACACCTCTTTTCACTTATCTTTGAAAGGCTGTTACAGGATCTCACTCCATGGATGGCCAGAAGCCGCCTAGTTCCCAGTGCTCATGATGAATTATAACCTTTCCTTCTCACATTGATACTAGTGTTTAATGGTGAACATCTTGTTTAACTTCATAAAATAAAGGTTGAATGGAAAATAAAAATTCTGTAAAGGCTCCGGAGAAGTAGGTATCAAGGAAGAAGCAAGTTTGGTACAAAAGGTGTGGCAAGAAAGAAAGAAGCAAAAGAAGAGGAGGGACTGTCTTGGCAAGGAGATTTTGTTAGGAGCTACTGGTGGCACAGACAAACTCAGACTGGGAATTTTGGAGGAATGCATGAGGGGAACCATGAGCCATGGGCAGAAGAGATGCTTTGCATGATGGGGCGTTGTGGCTAGACAAATTATGGAGGTAAAGTTCCGAGACAAGGAATCCACATTGAGGAATATGGGAAAAAGAGGAAAAACTTAGTACGTAAGGGTGAAGAGGCAACTGGAATGGGTACTGTGAACAAAACTGAAGAAACGAGGAGCAAGTCTGAGACACAGGGAAGAGTTTGTGTGTGAGAGTGATGATAGTCAGTACATTGCTATCCGATAGAAGCACTCATCTGTGAAACTCTTAATGAAGCTGGGAAATTATGTTTATAAAAGAGATACTTAGTCAAAAGCTTCACTGTGTATGTGCAGCTCGTGGGTCAGTTTCAGAGATCAACTCACTATGGATTTGACCTGGTCTGTGGCAGGGACACGTTGCCGTGAGCCAGGAAACGTGAGGTGGGCAGGCCGGGGGATTGCAGCAACAGTAAGAACAGCTTTGCATAGTTAATGCAGCTGTATGGTATGCTGGAGAACACAGTTTTATGCCTGCCTGTTCTAGAAGTCCCCTGGTATGCTGACCAGGCCACTGAAACACCATTTTACATCTGTTCAGAATTTCAGTGCCTCGTTTTCTGAATAAAAGCTGCTTACTATTCCAACACACTGGAGTACGCAGCAGTTGGATCTGCTGCCCCACCAATGGGGAACACTGTTAATATGCACAGTGACATATCATGCTGAATTCTCTGAAGAAGTACCCTACAGTTTTCTTAAATCAGGCACACAATGCTAATTCCAGATTTATTCTCCTTGTGCCCTAGATCCACTTCTGTAAGGGGAAGACAGCACTTGCCTCAAAGAGATTTTGTGAAGATGAGTGTTAATGAGATATCCTTGTAACTCTCGCACACCCACAGGAAAATTCATACTTATCTTTTTGAAAGGGGTCTCACTAGACTGCAGTAAGCAGGTATACGTACGAGCTTCATGCAGAACAATGAGAAAGAAACAACAAAATGAGTAGCTTTTCAGTAAGTAAACACTGTTCTTCCTGTGGATTGAGCTAGGCAGGCATTCTGCAGGAAAAAAGCAAGGCTGGGGATGTGTGGTCTGTCCTGCTCCAGGCAGCATTGGTCAGGCACGGGGCTGCTCAACAGGGATCCCACAGCATCCCTGTCTGCTTTATTTTACAACCCTTCCCCACCACCACCCTAAATAAGCAACCCATCCTGTTTGTCTTTCCCCACTGCCCTCCATTTTGCTGACTACATTCTTACTTCAGAATTCCAGCCTCAGCCAGCACATCCCTGCCACCATCTTTGAAAATCTTCACCTGCAGGGAGTCCCCCATACTCCCTGTGCACATCTTTTGCCTGGGAGTTGCTCCCGTCACTGTATTGCTAGCTTAGCCTTGGGTTGGCCCACTGCTTCGCCCTTCCCCTGTCTGCGATGCCAGCAGTTTCTCACACACGCAGCCCACACGACAGGTGAGGAGTGGGGGTAGCTGCAGCCCCCAGTCCTGCTGTTGCCAGACCCTTGAGAGGCAACGCAGCCTGCACACAAGCTGCTCTGCAGCAACAGCGAGGTGGCTTTGGCTTTGCTGGCACACGCCACGTCTCCCTCGCTACAAGGCAGAGTGATGTTTGCAGCGAGGTGCAATACGCGCCTCCTCTCACTGGCTGGCAACAGACCTGGTCCCTCTGCAGCGCCTGTTCCACAGGCAGCTCAGTCCTGACCATCAAATCCTGTAGCAGCCCTCCGGGTGGCACGCTCCTGGGGCCATCGGTATGTTGTTTTTCCAGCTGATTCCCTTTACCCTCCCAATGCACCCCATCATTTAGTGTAAACCACTGTCCATCTGCCTGCACACCCTTGACAGGGATGATGTAAAAAAGTAAAGGCTGCGTCATAAAGGCTGTGCTGAAAATGTGAGAATGTAAAACCACAAGTAATGAGTCAGATTAAAGGACCACCCAAACCAGTATCTCCAATACTGGCTGAGTAAATTTGCAGGGAGGAGCACAACCCAGAACAAGATGCTTCCCCAAAAATCCCAACACCTAAGGATTTAGCTTGCCACCAGCTAATGGTTGTATCCTTGTATGTTATAACTCTTAACAACTCTTTTATTCCGTTAATTCTCCATTTGCTCTTTGAAACTGGATGATTTTTTGCATCCAGCATGACATCATGTTTCCCAGCCTAACTATGGGTTATGGAAAAAAGTTGATGTCCTTTTGTCTGTTTTGAATGCACTAGTTTTGAATGGAATAAAGTTTTATTTTTATTTGATGTCACCTAGCTGTTGGATGAGAAGACACAGTGAGCAATCATTTTCTGTTCTCCTGTACCACTCAATTTATTATCATATTCTTTATCTGTCTTTTATCTATGCAGAAATATCATGGCCTGTTTAATTGTTCTTCATATTCAAATCATCCCATATATTCAACCATCCTTATCACCACTCTCTGCTCTTCTTTGAGAGGTGAGAACTGAACTGCATCTGATATTCAGGATTTAAGCATACCAAGAACATCTACAAGCAAAACTATGGTTTTATAATTTTATAAATTTTATAAATTTTTTTAGTTATTTGCCTAATAATTCCTGAATTCTGTCTCCTTTTTAGTGGTTACGCAGCATTGAGTTCACATTTTTATGGGCTTGCCTGTTGAAGTTCCTGAACAGGACCAGCTAGTTGTTGCCCATCACTGTGTGTTTAAAGCTGAGCTTGGGGTTCGCCATGTGCATTACCTTTACCTGTATCTACGTGAATTTAATTGACCATTTAATCACCTGATAATAGCATGATATGTTTCTGCAACTCTCCAAAAGAACCTCTGGTCTTTATGAATTCAGGTTTTGCTCCGTATTACAAGCAAACTTGCTTTTGCAGCCTCAAAACATTTTTTAAGTAATTAATATGCCAAGTCTATAAACATATACTTAGAAACAAACAGATTTTTTTCAATAATAATGCCCAGAGTTCCTCACAGATCAACAGTGCTTATGATGTGCATTTACCTTCCTCAGCTGATGCTCATTGTCTGTATGAATTTTGTCTGTATGAAGAGTTCAAAGCCAGATTCATAACCTTTCACAGGAAATGTAGCAGAAGATTTTGACTGAATGAGAAGTGCCCGAACTCTGTATTTTTTTGTTGTTTCCATCTTCAAGCATTTCTCTTGCTTTCTGCCCCCTCATTCCTTTATTCCACAAAGTTTCTCTACCTTCTTATTTTGTTACTTCCCATCTCTTCCTGTTTACATTTTTCTCTGTTTTTTCTTCATTTCAGTGTCCTTTTTTTGTTTATTCTGCTTCTTGAGTTTCCACTTTTTTTTTTTGCTTGTTTTGCAGGATCCTGTCCAGTTCTGTACTTTTCCATTATGATTACAACCATTCTATCATGTAATGCTTACTATTTTTGTTGCAGTACTGAATCAAAAAGTATTCCTATAAACCCTTGCAGACTTAACAACAAGCTGGTCCCTGTCCCTGAACGTTTAGTCTAAGTCAGTGACAAAACATAACGGAAAAATAGTGGATGTGGAAGTGCAATGCAATTTGTGGAAGAGTTAAGAGGAGTAAGCTGAAATCATAACATGCTGGTTGCTTGGCTCTGATGACCAGAGATAGTACTGAGAGTTTGTTAGAAAGTCAATGTGGGAGTTTCAAGGAGTTGTTAGATGCTCCACCCATAAGGGACACTGAAGGAGAAAAAGTACTTGTAGCAAATTATTTACAGAATAAATTAAAAAAACATAGGAGAAATTGAGAGATGTAGTTGCTGGGTGATAGCAGTGGGCATTGGTGAGGTGTGCAGATCGAATCAGTGATGATCGGTCTCTGCTTGATACTGTGAAAAAGGAGGAAGACAACAGGACACTCAAATTATGACTTTCCTTCTCCTGATCCATGTTTCTGGCCACGTTTCTTCTACTCTTTCTCCAGCACTGGAAATACCACCTAGCAACGCTAAACGGTGACAATTCTCACATATTTTCAGAGGAGCCACGGTACGTTCCACAAAAGAACAAGAAAACTGACTTAGTAAAGTGAGAATTTAAGCTTCAGAAGTAACTCTGTCCTGGGCAGGTCAAAGCTAACGGCACTTTGGTGCCATTCCCACCTAGCCCCCACCTGATCTGATAGAACTGGGGGAGAGGGACATACATTACTCCTCAGAGACGTGTTCCCAGCTGCCTCTAGGACTTATTAAGGAAATTGGATGTTGTCCCCTGATGTTAAATCTAACCTCAAACCTGAAAAACAGACTTTTTAATTACAACTAACATTCTCTTCTTATCCTAGTTACTTTGTCATCTAGATAGCCGAGCCTCTCAGTTTCTCAGGCAGACTATAGCTCACTTCTTCCATTTTTACCCCCCAACACAGATTTCATTTTCAAGTTTTGACCACTGCTTTCAGTGTAATTGTTAAAAAATGGGAGGAAAAAAGAAAAAAAGAGAAGAAAATAAAGCTGACCCAGGAACCTAAGTAGAGTGGGGAGTCTCCAGGCGGCAGATGGAAAACAAGCACAGAGAACTAGGAACAATGTGAAAACAGGGTCAGCAGGAAACATCAAGTAAACGTAGCTTCCTCTATGGAAAATGTATTTGCATTGACTTCATTTAACTTTGTATATGAGAAACAGCAAACTTCAGGCCGCAGAGTTCCTTTTCCTTTCCCTTGAAAAGTTGGCTTATACAGATTAAAGGCATTTTGTAACTATGTAATGTAAACCAGTGACAAGCAAACAAAAATTTAAATGTACTATAACTCTTCAAACCCTCTTCTCAGCCTCCATCTGTACAGTCCCGAGCCTAATGGCATCCTTGTCTAGGATGTGACGTAGCTTCCCATGGAAAGCTATGTTTGTTAAAAACAAAAATTAACAAAATAGAGAAGTGACTCATGAACTTGTCCAAAATCTAAATTTAAAAAATAGGGTGAAATTTCGTAGTGCAAGCAAGTGCCTCAGGAGTATAGTTAGATCTCCTCTTGCAAAGTTAACTGGAAGTGTCTAAGCCCCCCGCTCTGGATGTGGTTACTCCTGTGGGGCTGAACCACCAGACCCGACCATTGACACTCATTTGTGTCAGTGCATTCTGGCACCTCCGTTCTGGAGGTGAAACCCTCCAAGAAAGAAGCAGTAACCATGTGTTAACGGCAGTAAGGGAAGGTGTGTCTATGCCTGAAGCCTGAATATTAAATATTTTCAGTGCTTTAGACTGTGACCCATTAATTTTACTGGAAATAAAGCATTTAGATACCTTGAGTAGCTATAGATTTCAGTGCCACAGCCACTGGGCTTCGTTTTAAATCCCAGTTTACTTTTGCCTACTACTACAAATATGGATATGAAATGACAGGAGCTTCCCCTAAATTCTCTTTTTTGTGAAAAGGAAAACCAGCAAACCATAATGTAATCTAATATCAGGCAGACATTTACTTTATAGGATGATAGACATACTGGATTAAACTCATCCCAGAGCAAGTATAAAGAGTATAAAGTAATTTAAAGGTGTTGACGTAGGTGCATGCATTTTTATTATGAGTGCTAATGACTGTGGAAGGTGAAAGGCAGTGAAAGCTCAGGATTACAGAAACATATTTACCGCAGACGAAATGCTGCTCACAACAGTGGATTTTTATGAGTGTGGTTCAGAATGTCAAACAGATAGCGCTCAGCCCTACAAATCCCTGAGACGAGCCACTGCACCTCTGCAGGTTGGCTGGCATTGGGATTTACCATTCCCCTTAACCTGTTCCAAAACTCTGAGAAACATTTTTCCTTCGCTCTGAAGCAGTCTGTACCGCATTTCTCAATCTGCCAGCTAAACCCTCTAGAAACCGGTCTTGCTTCCTTCTCTGAGTTTGATGGGACAGGAAGAGCAGAAGGAAAGGAAGACACCAAGAAAACACAGCAAACCAGCAATAGGCATATCAGGTGTTTGAGACTTGCAAGATTCAGATAAGCTCAGAAGATCTGATGGACATTTCTCTGAGCAGAAGCCAAGAAACAGTTGAGGTAATTATGCTAATTCTTGTAACAACCCTGCAGAGGAAGAAGAAAAAGGTGTCTGAGGATGGTGATGTGACATATGGGGCAGCCAGATTGAGGTTGCTTTCAGTTTCAGAGGCAGAGGGAGTAAGGATCCTTTTAGAAGGTTAAAAAAGTAGCTACAACACAACCTGTGGGTAAAAGGTTTATCACATTGCTTATTCAAGAAGTTAAAGTCAACCTTTCCTAGAAGAAAAATAAATAACAGAAGACCTCATCCCATGTAACATGGAGGGACTTCTCCACAGCAGTAACAGGTTTTCTTACCTTGGAACCTTTTTTTTCAGGTACCTTTGTATTTGTACACTAAATTTAAGAAAGAAAAAAAAAAAAAAGACAAAAACGCCAAACCAAACCAAACAAAACCCCCACACAAAATCCAGAAGCATTTCAATGTACAGGGAAGTTAAGTGAACCATTAAAAAAAAGGAGATAGAGCAAAAAACTGCATTCATTAAGGATTCCCTAATCCCTCTAAAGAGGTCTGTGTACCCAGAGCAGAGCAGCAGAAGTACTAAAGATGGATGATCAATATAAAATAGCCAGTTCTTGTGAGCAGCGATTTTGGCATTTTAGAGTTCAGAAACTGCTGCAGGAAAATTAACCTCTACAGTGTTCTGTAACAAGGAAATTTTTTTAAATAAATAAATAAATAATTCTGGGCAGGCTGCCTGAAAGATTAAAAGACTATAAATATGAGAGCAAATAAAATTCAAAGCAATCAAAAGTGCCTACGTGTTGTTCCTTCGCAGCAGTAATGAGAAATCACATTTTGTGAGCATGTAACTGATTTAGAACATCATTCTAAAGAAGCTTCCAAGAGTGTAGAAGCTGACTCACACAAACAAAAAGCCTTGCATGAGTTGCATGTTCAGCAATGCAGATAACAAATTCGGTGCATGATAATGAAGGCTTCAGCCATGTTGGGTGGTAGAACAGGTTATTTTTGGCATCCCTAAACCCCATTCTATTTTGATATGTTGCCAATGATGGAGTCATTTCTATACGACTTTCTGAAGCTGCTGGTTGTGACACCCACATTGTTGTCATCTAAAGGAGGGTAATGTCCCTCTGTTTAACAAGAGTTGAAACAATGGAAAACCACTGAAGTCACAGGGAAAATGTACAGTAATGCTGTCTGAGGGGTTTACCAAGGGCCTGACAAAGGTGGGAGTGGTGAAAGACTGGTTTATAAAACAGGATACGACCTAGAGATTAAAACCAGGAGAAATAGCCAAGGAGTATTCCAGGAGAACAGCAAAGCCATTACACAGGCCTGTCTCTGCAATTTTTCTGCTACTTTCTTTTTGCATAACCTTCAAAAAAAAAGAAGAAAAAAAAAGAAAACACGGCAGAAAAAGAGCATGGTTGCCATGAAACTGCTTCCTGCTGTTTGATTACTCTGTATCTACAGGATGCAAGAACAGGATGGCACCAGAAAAAAACAGCCACCTTCATCACCACTATCTTCTAAGAGCTACAACCTGCAATACCCTGGCTATAAGCAAGCTGTAGGAACATCGAGAGGCACCGTGGAGAAGAGATGAGGCAGTATTCAAGGAAGAAAACCTTGGGGTGTTCTTAGCAGAAGACTATAGATGCTTGCACAAGTAAGTCTCCTGGACATTATGATCTGAAGAAAAAGGCATTAATCAATTTCAAAAGTTTCCTGGAAAACAAATCAAATTCCACGATGGTATTGCTCGCTGGAAAGCAACTGCAACCACCCAGCCACACAGAACAGCTGCGTTGCATCACTCACTGTTGGAAACAGACAGATCAGCAGGGTGGCCTGTGTTCTGTGGAATAATTTCTGCAAAAAAAAGGGAAGTCAAAAAAAGTTTTGGTCAGCTTGAAACTTGCTAGTCATTCTCAGCCAACTGGATAGGCAGCCACACCAACCGGAAAATACCAGTTCAGCATTTATCTGCCCCATGTGTAATTCACAGATACCCCCAGGGTTGAGAACCAAGACACAAGAGCCCATTTCTTTAAGTGCAGTTCTTTTTCTTTAAGTTGCCTTGCAATTTCAGGCAATTCAATACTACAGTTCAAATGAATGGGTTTGGAGAGATAAAAATAAAAGAGATTCTTTTGTGAAACTTCCTGCTTTTTTTTTAGTGCTGCAAAACCTGTTGCCAAAAGAGAGGACTGTTCCGCACATTCTTTTTAAAGGCACCTGTCAGCCTGAGAGCACCAAGGTGGGAGTGGGGAAGAGGAGGCTGTCTCCAAACTGGCAGTGGACAAACAAACTTTTACCCCAGGTAGATTCAGATTCAGTAGAGACACTAAAGATTAGCTGACAGCAAACCTATTTATTGCTGCGCAATAGCTTAGATTTGCAAGTGAGCATAGACCATAACGCTTAAAGAAAATATTTTGCCATGAAGCATACCTTCATAGACTGGAACTATGAATTGAAAGCAGCCACTACTGAAGAAGATGAAAGCCAACCACTGCAAGGAAATAACTATGGAAACATTAACACCCTTCTGTGAAAAACAATAAAATAAGCACCCTATGAAATGTGCTACAAATGGAACTCTCAATGTAATTTTCCAAAGTGCAAGGAAGCTTTGCACTTGCCTTCCCAGAGTCTGTGTTTCATTTTATAATCTGAGTTCACAATCAGAAAAAAAACTCAACTGTTCTTCACTCACCTATGCACGTACTACATTTTTCTTAAGCGTCATGGCCTTTTCCTTTGTGTTTGCTGAACGCACAGGAAATTGTGCTAAATGATCCCTATTGACTGAGACAGGCCTATTGTTGCAAGACAAGGTCTGTTCTGTACTTCTAAAGCAGATTAATTTCTCAGTTCTCCCTGTTTCTGCATTTCAGTTAATTTTTTTTTAATCTTGTAGTGAATTATGAACACATGGAGATGTAAGTGTAATATTTTAATTTTTGGTGGGATGTTGTTTTCATTTTAAAGCCTCCTGTTCTTCTTAGAGGATTGTGTGAAATCCTCCCACCATCACCAAATAATCACTGAGCAGGATTTTTGATTTCCAGCTTCTGCCGTGAAGAAAAGCAGGTTGCTTCATGATGACGGTAGCTAAAAACTCCAACAAGCAGAAGAAAAAAAGGACACAAACCTGCCTTGTTATTATCTACAACCCACAGGAAAACAAGGTGGCTGTTAAACAAGGTGATTGAAAAAGGAAGGAATGAACTATTAGCATAGTTTTCCTGGACACTGAATAACTACTGTTAGCACTCTGAAACAGCAGATCTTCAGTACCTGTAAACTCCTTGCCTGGTCTGTGCTCAGAGGACTCTGCCACTGTGGCCAGTGTGGATGCAGTCCTCCCTTTCAGGGTTCAGTTTAGTGCTCAAATAGGAATCTCAAAGTAGGCAAAGTAGGCAAACCAGTGGTGATGCCAACTCTCTCCTGCAAATACAGCCACCGCCTTACTTCATGTAACTGTCCCCTCTCTCCGTCTTTGTCTCTTTCCACTAGAGAAGAGCAGAGAAGTGTCTGATCAAATCCCAGGTAGGCACAGCCCATTCCCCTTAAAGATCCCCAAAAGAGGGTTTTCCCAGGGGTGTGAGCCAAGCCAGCAAAAGCACATGAACTAGTTACAGGCCTAGATATAGACCTACAGATCTTGAAGTACCTGTTGGTCTTTGCTACTTAAACAAATTTGTCTATGGCTGGGAAGTCTCCTGCATTTCATACTGGTCTGGCATATTTTGCAGTTGGTTTGTTTCTGATCATCCATTTTGCAACCACCAAGTAGTATTCGGTCCCCTTCAGGAGCTTGCTCGCTCCATGAGGCTGTTACTCCACAAACTTAGACATCCAGCAAGGCAAGAAGGGAATAAAAACATGCCAGAAAATCACCTTCCCTCCTGTCTTTCCACTCTCCTTCAGAGGCATAGAGAAGCACATAAAGCAGGCCAGGGCTGGCCAATGAGCGCAGCAATGCCGGCAGCATTACACGCCAGCTCAAGGTTTGGCAGTGCTCAGAGCTCTACAAAGCGTTAGAGCACTGGTATCCTGAAAGCCTGCCCGAGTAGGCAGAAGAAAATAAGTAGCGTTATTTTCATTGCAGTGATGGTAAATGGAGCCTCAGAGAGATTAAATGGCCAGCCTGCGGTCACATAAGTGATATCTTGCAAAGCTAACACATAAATCCAAATTGCCAGTTTACCAGTCTAATGCCTTAATAACTTAACAACTTAAGGCCATTTGAACTGTAAAAGTTTTCTTCCATGTTTTCCAGTATCCCTTACTCTTTTCCATTCTGCTGCAGAGAGGCTACAGTCAACAGACTATCACAAGGGCTCACAGATACATATTTCAGTGTAAACTTAAAGGAAGATACCTAGTCCAGGCTTTCCATATGAGGAGAAAACTGGAGTTTCAAGTTTCCAAACACCAGTAACTACAACACTAACTCATCTTAGGTTGAACACAGCTATGCCAACAGTCAGGGCAGAGCAACGTAATTCAGAAAAATGTGGGTTGCGTGGTCATCCAACCATGACCCAGAGCTCAGAGCGGAAGAGGACAGACTCTACTTATCACAGATTTAATTCAGCTTAATCTTTTAACTGGCTACACAGTATTTTTCATATGGATATTTTCTATATAACTATATTTGCATACCTAAAGCTTTCCCCCCTCCCCCATTTATAGAAATTAAAGATCAAAGAGCTGAAAATGTAGTCAGAGCATTTCACTGTAAGCAGTTATCAAAAGTAAATAAATCAGAAAGACCATGGAGACTCATTTGGCAATAAGTAGGAGGAAACCATGCAGAATTTTGCTTGAAAGAGTGTAGTCATGCTGAAGAGCAAGTTCAGACTAGTTTGGAGGTACAGTAACAAGGAGACCGTGTTCTCCTTGATTTATGTTGAACAAGAAGCCAGCAAGTGATTCTCATTTTTAGTGGAAGTGCTAAGTTTTCTATCCTAACAGATCATAGCAGAAATTTCACAGCACAACTGCTTAATGCTGAGACAAAAATGCTACAGGGTTGTCCAGGACGTTGCGTAACCCACCATTTTCTGAGCGGTCATTCTGCCCTGACTGCGGTGGAAGAAGTGAGACTGGAGAGGGACAGTGGTTCAAAGTGGTTTGAACCACATCTACAAATGGTAGAGTAATAACTTTAACACATGAGCACAAACCTCTGCCTACGCTGTCCTCTCAGGGGGATGAAGAGGGGATGTGCAGGAGACATCCAAGCCCTGTGGGGATAGATTTCTCACCGCCCTGAATGCAGCTCACAGGCATCACGCTGCCAGTGTCATTCCTGACAAAATGTCACTTCCCACGGTTCCTCTCCTTTCACTGTTTCAGCATTATTGATCTGGTGAAGCCTGGAGCGCTGTGTCTTTGGGCAGAGCAAGGAAGGAAGAGAAAGGAGTTGCCATGGGTGGCAGGCTCCATCTCTGATCCTGGTGGTCCCTCTAGAGGTAAAGAAGAACGCTGGTTCCACACGTATTCCTAGACTTGCCTGCCGAGCTGGCAAACTGGGACTGCAGTGTGAGCTCCGAGGCGCTGTCACGTATCCAAGCAGGTCTCGGGCTGAGGTTCATCTACTACAAATTACCGGGTTGTAGGATGCATCGAGTTGCACCAATTTAACATACCTCTCAGCTGAGCAGAGGCTCCGGAGCTGCGCTTACCTCTGCCTCCTTTACAGCTCCTTAAAGCCCAAGGCTGGAAACTTCAGTATGCTAAGTAAGAATGCTTATATTGACGGGTTTCTTTTTTCTTTTTCCACACATTCATTCCTTTCTCCCCATTCATTTCTTCATTTTCAGGCACTGAAGGGAAAACTAAAAACACTTAAATGAGGACTGTTATACAAATAAACAAAACTTGATGTTAGCAATGCTTATTGGGTTTTTTCTGCCCTCTAGCTTAAGTTTAGTTACACTTCAGAAAGATATTTAATTGTTATTAATGAAATATATATATATACATGTGTACATATATATATATATAAGGATTTTCTGCTTTCTCACAGGGATTACGCATCGATCACAACAAGCTCCTCAAGAGAAGAGATAGCAACAAAAGCTCTTTGTCTGATTGCTCTACTGCCAATTGGCAGCATTTCACAGTATGCGAACCCAATTTCACACACACATACAGACACAAATACGTATGGCTTCTGCTCTGCAGATGCACACAGTTAACGGAGCTCTAAGCGCCCAGCTTGGCCCTTACTGTTACCAGATGAACTGTGCAGTTCAAATCAGCAGGGAGCACCTGGGGGAGTTGCAAAGGATTTTCCCGCTGCATTTCAGGGGAACCAAGGTGGATCCCTGGTGAAGGGTACAGAAAAAAAACATACACATACAAACCTGGAAGCCAGAGCTGATGCAAGCCTGAGAGCAGTGCCTTGCACTGTGCTTCCCAGGGTTGTGGCAGTCTGAGAGTGCAGCTACTTAGTCACAGGCTGCATCACTCCAAACCTGAGTCATCGGTATCAGCACTAGTTTCTCACCGTGGCCCTTCACTAGATCCCAATCAATCTGGGCATCACAGGAGGCTTCCCAGGATAAGTGTTCTGGAGCCAGCAAAGGTTTACAGTGATACCAGCATTCTCAAGCCAAGACATGATTCATTAGCTAGAAAAATCAAATAATATTTGTGCACATAGCTTAAGTGTCAAATAAAAGCTTCTTTATCTAGCCTGCCAGCTTTCCCTGGTTTAATGTGGTGGCTCCCTGCATCCTGCCTGGAGCACAAATACAAGTTTTCATTGGCAGCCCCATGGCCCAGGTCTGATAATGGGCTCACCCAACTCCATAGGACTCTCCCTGACCAGAGACCATTAAAAGCTTTAACGTGACAGAGACATTAGTCTCCAGAGCATCCCATGACCTCTCCACTTACATGCTGGCGTCCTTACACAGTCATTCCTGCCAGACTAGACATGATTCAGTGATCCTCATCCAGCCCATTCAATTATCTGGGAAGAGGCCAAACCATTGAGACCAGGAGTCAGCAATTTTTAATTTCGTGGGTATCTGAGTCACACCATTAAAAAAAAAAAACCAAACCCAAACCCAAACCAAAGCAAACAAACAAAAAAAAACCCCACCAAAATTTCTAAGTGCTAACACTGATTATGGTACCAGTTCTCCCTGGTCTCAGACAGCTGCGTTAACTTTCTGCCTTGGTTTACTTTATCTAAGAACTGAAGATGATAATTTGTCAATAAGAAAAAAAGATGTCTTTAAAATACTTGGAGATGAAAACTGCTCTGGGTATTCTGGCTGGTATTTGATATTAGAATAATAGCAATGGATGTATATTCTTGCCTTCCTTCAATTTGCTTTGAAGAATCCCAAACAAGACTTCAAAATAATCCTGACAACTCTTAAAAGGTACCTTCAGTAAAGTACTCCTGGCTTCCACGGATTAAAAGAGGCACTCAGGATACAATTTCAACACAGGCAAAGGAGTATCAAGATTACAGTACCTACTAAAGTGATAAAAAATAGAAAACTCTCCAGTACCCTTTAGCTGAAGTGACTGATCACAATGGCACACTCAAGGTGTCCATGAACATCAGGGAGGTTCTGTAGCGAGAATGACACAAGACTCAAGAATCTACAAATTCACTTATAAATGAAAGTGATCCTGAATCTAAGGCAATGTCATGCATTCTTAGAGCTGAAATTACTTAATCACTTCCATTTCTTTTAAAATAGCACAGTGTATACCATAACCCTGTTTCAAGTGAGGTACTTCAAAATACTTGCACACAAGCAAACCTGACAGGTTTCCTCACAGCAACTGCCCCACGATGCTTTTGTCCACGGCACATAGAAAGTACCTGGCTTTTCCTCTGCACTGGGGCAGACAGTTTCAAATCACATTGTATTATCAAAAGCCTGCACAGACTGTTATTGCAAATGACCTGTTATCTGTTATAGCTTCCTATTCAGCAACTCCAAGCTGAGCCTTAGGACTTAAATCTCTAAGAAGCAAATTTTTTTTTCTTCAATTTGTGGACAAGTGGCAGTCAACATCAA
Organism: Microhierax caerulescens; assembly: GCA_035590215.1. Lineage (NCBI taxonomy): Eukaryota > Metazoa > Chordata > Aves > Falconiformes > Falconidae > Microhierax > Microhierax caerulescens. The sequence continues at coordinate 26,395,697 of JAVJGJ010000062.1, forward strand.
ATGCTGTGAAGTAAAACCTGCCTGCTTTTGCTGCTCTCTCCTTATTCTCATTACAAAATTACTCTAAGACTGAATAACTTTGTTTTCAGCATGTAGCATCTTCGTTTATTTGAAACTATTACATGCACACATTCATTTACCCAGGTATTTTAATATCTGAATATATTCAGATATTAAATAATATTTATTTATTCATATAATAATATTCAATGACTTCTTCTAAAATATGTGAGCATGGCTAGATTTTGAGATAGAATATAATTCTAGATATATACCTCAAAATGTTCTGTTAGTAGGAATAAACCTGTAGCGATCAGTTGAGGGTTAGGAAGAGGGCTTGAGTTTTGTTTGTTGTTTTTAATAACTTGTTTCCTCCTTCTGTTTAAACAAGGATGTTCTGTGAATACTACTGAAAGAGCATCACTACATACTACTGAAGAACTAGATTTGTTTATAAGTATATAAATATTTTTAATTTATAAATTTATACATAAATATATATATATATTTACTTATATATAAGTAAATAGTTTAGATGTTCACAAAAAATTCCTGGTTCAGATTATGCCATTTATTCCTCTGTTTCAGGAAGAAGCTAGTACTAGATTTGACTGGAGGGCTACGGCAAATTCAGCTAATTTCAGCCCAGTGCCTCCATCATGCTGGGCCAGGGTTTCACAAGCAGAGGTCACAACTGTTCTTACAGCAGGCCATATCTATGCTCTTCCTAAATACTGGTCCTCAAAGCAGTGAGGAGCATGACGTTCTCCAAAATCCATTTACTTCATATCACAAAAAGCCTCCAAGCAGTTAGTGTGCTGGTGTTTGAGAACATCCTGACAAGGTAAGATGCTGAAACATAAGCCACACTGAGGCAAGCAGCATCCTTTGAGCTTCCAAGGAGATTCTAGTCCCGCCTCAGGTGGGACAGGCTCAGTGATTGTTCAGGCTATTAATACAATCTCTAGGCCCTCAAAATTGCATGTATACGTAACCATTCAATCTTCTGCTTCTGAAGGAATTTATTTTACTCAATTATATCGTTAATATCCCAGGTAAATAGGTTCTGTGAGACAGAGAGCTATTTGCTCAGATTACAGCTGTTCCTACAGGTGGGAAAAGGAGTGGTACCAGACCTGTTTCTGGTGCATGTGGCACTGAAAGTAATAAATTATTCAGTAAAGATTGTACAGATTTTAACAACTTAAGAACAATAATTTCTCAGTATCAAAACTCCAGCTGGCTTCACTGGGAACAGAACAGAGCTGTTGCAGTTAAGTAGCATCAGATTTAAAAATCTGGATTATGGGGACCCCTCAATTAAACCTTGGTGATGATATGTTTATGACATGTTTAAATTATGCTAATACAGTCTTTGAATGTTTTATTAATTCCACTGAGCAACCTGGCTGTTTCCCAGCCGGCTGGCAGCAGGTCAAAGTTAGGCAACGCTTCCCGGGCGGGCCCCTGACAACGTGAGTAATTACCCTGGAATCTTACTCCTGAGAACTCTAAATTACTCGAAAAATAGCCCACATTACACTGCATTTTCCAAACTGACATTTCTCTCCCTATCAGGCTGATACCTAAAGTAAATAGTTTAGATGTTCACAAAAAAGTCCTGGTTCAGATTATGCCATTTATTCCTCTGTTTCAGGAAGAAGCTAAAAATAGGAAGTCAGGGAAAATGCTGCATTCTGCAATACTGCTCAGCTCGTTTAGCTGCTCCTCATGAAAGAGTTAAAATAAAACGGTGATGATTCATGACATTATAAAATTAATCTCGATATACTCATATAGATTTACATTGCAAATAGTCCAAACCTGAAAACAGTTGAAAACAGATGCATGCAGTGCATATAACTTCCCCTACATCCACATAGCCACTTTTCCTACTGTGTGACCCACAGAGTATTAGAGATCCATGGAGATTTCTCTGATCATCTGTTGCTGGCTTGCTCCCTCATTTCCTCTGCCTGAAGTATATCTTAAGAAGCAAAATGTACATTACTATTACTAAATTTTACACCATGATTGAAGTAGTTTCATGGGAAATTCAAAAATCCCAGTCAAAGGGGATGGGGACAGTCAAATAATGTTTCTCCTGTCATGAAGAGGATGTTGGAGCTATGTTGAAGAGCTCTGTCAATTTACTTTGTGTTCTTCAACCTCAGACTATTTCACTGCTTGCCCTCATTTAAATGTAGACTATTAATCAGCCAAAAACATATATCTTGGCTTTGGGAAGTACTCACAAACCACTAGAGAAAAGTCACGAAATAATATTCAGTATGACCTAATCTGAACTCAGAAGCAAAAACCAGTAAATTCTTTTATTACTTCTGTGGTTTTTCTCTGATTCAGTCAATCTCTGTTACCGTTTCACAAAGTTAAGCGAGGATGTCATTCTGTCTTTTTAAAACAATTTCAGCTTTCAGACTCTTCCATTGATGGTAAAAAAAACCCAAAACCAAAACAAATCAAAGCCTTCATTGTCTTTTTGTTGCCAGTAACTACATTAATAGTTGCTCCATCTTAAACACTCTTTAAGACGAAGCCTGCCACCTCCTCTCATGTTACTCATTTGATTTCAATGGAAGCATTTAGATGAGTTTACTTTGCAGGGTTATTTGCATCCAGAGATTGCATGGCATGAGTGCCACTTGGTTACTTGGGCCACAGCTAACTTCTTTACAGAACAAGGAATTGAAACTCAGAAACACAGAGGACACAAGTGTTCTTATCCATAGGTAAGACCAGGCTTCCACAGGCACCGATACCAGATCTATGTTGAATCAGCCAGCAGTAGAAATTTCATCTATATCAGGAGCTACACAGATCTGATTTTGATGTGATTAAAATAGTAAGAATATAAACTACAGAGCTTGTACTGGCTTTATAATTTTGTGAGCTTTAGGTTGGCTGTCAGAGGACAGGTGATTCCTGTTCTTGTGTAAAGTAACTGCAGCACGAAGAGACAACTGTTGATATAAGCACCACAAGCACAACCCAGTAAACGTTTTAAACAAAGCTGAACTATCAGAGAAACTTCATGCCAGATCAAAGCTTTGGGTCATGCAGCAACACATTTTTAAACCACTTGTAGGAGTGCGGAAGACGAACTTAATATTTTGTTAAACCACAACCCAGAGTGGTTCTAGCATCAGTGGCTCTGTGTCTGCAGCATTATACCTCTGATTTTCATAATAAATTAATAATTTAAATCTAAGTAAAATGTGGATGTTTTTTCATTTCACTTCTAGATCATCACTGTGGAAATGCTTATCTGAAATCTTTAATAAACATGGTCAGGCAGTGAAACCTAACCATTGGAAAAGTCAGTCTAATCTGACATGCTTTTTTCCATATTTTGCCCCTGTGATCTAACATGCATGTTGATCTAGCAATGAACATCTGATATTGTTTGACAAGCCAACTTTTCCATGGTGACCCCAGCCAAGCATATCAGTGTTTGAGCATTGCTCTGAACATCAGTCTCTAAGGACTTACCAGTTCATGGTCACTCCTATTAATCATCTGTGTCTGCTCTTCTCCAACTCCATCCCACCATATGCTCCCCTCCCTGATCACGGCGATCGCTCCCTGCAGCCACATATTCACCCCAACATTATCAAGATGGATTTTCCTTCCCCTTTTGCAGTCCAGAGCTCTTGCTCCTCTACAGCAACATGTAGACACAAAAAGCTAGTTTTGAAGATGTAAACACACTGATGCATGCAACAGGGCAACTATAAATGGCACGTTTACTTTCATAAAACTTTTAAAAGAGGATCAGAACTCAGTTCAATTCAATTCTGGTGTTTATAAAAAAAAACAACCAGGAATAAACAATAATACCACTTGGCTTTTATAGCTAAGTAACACCATAAACTGCAAACTACAGTTGGTAAACTCAAAAGAATTCTACATGCATTTTCAGACAAAGAGTAATTTAAAAAATGCAACAAACTTCCACAAAACAAATATCCAGCAGTATCAATCAAATTGTTTCTTACAAGCAATCCCTACTTTAATCGCAGTCACATACTAAGCAAAGCAATGACTCAAACACAAAGATTGACTTTTACCATCTGTTTTGAAATTGTTGGACCACCACTTACAGAAAAAACACAAGCTGGCATTTCTTAAGACTGAGGCCATTAGTGAGAGAAGAAACATGAAGTGCTAGTTCATTTTCTTGCCAACAAGAATCTTGTACAAATTTAAAATATGGTAATGTATGAGTGTTTCACAGATATTGTTTATTTACCATATTGATATCTCTAATTTCAGTCTGAGATTTATATCATTTATTCATATGCAGTGTTTGTTTCTCACTCAAAATGGTAAGCAAATGTGACTCCATTTTGCCAACAGTGCAAAAGAGACTTACACGTTGTGCTGAAAGTAATTCTGAATGGGACAGGAAAACAAACACAACTTCATTAGAAATTGTGAACAAGATCACAGCAATGCAATGTGAAAAGCAACTAAAGAGCCCAGTCACAAATGCACAGTGACTCTTGACAGCACTTTCCCTCAAGTTTGAGGTTGGTTAAGGTGCAGAATGAGTAATGTCTCACTAGTTCCTCTCACCTCTTACACAGTGGTGATGGTGGAGATTGCCCTTTCCTTCCCAGAGCAAACCCATCTTAACAGTGCCTCTCCTTATTGTTGGAGAAACAGTCAGTGCTGATGAATTTACACAGAAGAAAATTCTTCCTACTGAACCCTTCCTTCCGTGAGATGTTAACTACCTGTTCAGGGCACAACTTTTATACAAGTCTGCATATGTGTTCATCAAACAGTCCCAAACAGAGACCTCAATACAAAATGGAGGTCACCATTTTAGAAGGGAGTACCACTGACAATAAGCTGTCAAACCAAACAGTTTGGGTTCATTTTACTGTTCCATCTAGATATCCTTTCAACTGGAGTGTTCATTTAACACACTTTTAAAACAGTTATCACGTTGCTTTTAACAATATCCAAATGGAGGTATGTTTCTGCATTTTTAATAATGCAGTGGGTGTAATGAGTCATAATGCAATGAGTGAAAATAAAGAGTACTGACTCACGTTATTAAAACATGTCTCAACTAGATGTGTTGTGACTAGATAATTATGCACTGAATAGCATAAGAAAATATTAGGAAGCAGAAGTGGAGATCTATTTGTCCATAAAGCTTGAGAAAGGTGCATCCAAACATTAACCAGATATGATATAGTTAATTAGCTCCTTCAACACATGACCATGTGCCTGGCAGTAAAATGTCTCCCAAACATCTAAAAATCTCAAATCCTTTCAGCACAGTGAGACACAAAGATTACATTAGAAGTCCCTGGGCTCTGGCTGTCAAATGTGGAATTGGCCACATACATCAGACACCGTTGCAGAACCAGATCCCAGATCTCATTGTGATCTGTGATAAGGATACACTGCTCCTACATACTGCAACCCCAAACCACAAGGTCATCACTACCAACACAACTGACTAAGGTGCAGCACTTCCAAATAACGGATCAAGAAGCACAGTACTTGAAACACACACAAACCCTGTGGGGCTTGGCAGTATTTACCCCAGCTCCCAGTCTGCTGAAATTTATCCTTCTTCATTTCTGTTTTTTTGCCTCATGGACACAAAGTAAACCATGCTGTGACCCTGGCAAACATCCTGGAGGCAAGGGTAACACAGACCAGCCAGCGCTCCAGGGAAGCTGAAGACTCCCGCAGCAGCAAGGTGAACACGAGCCAACAGTACGCCGTGGCGCTGAAGAGGGGCAGCAGCATCTGGCCTGCATTAACGGGACCGTAGCGAACGACGTGGTTATTACGCTCTCCTTAGCACTCAGGGGACCTCATCTAGAATACTGCGTACAGCTTTGGGACCCCTCCTCCCCCCAGTGCAACAAAGACATCGACTAACTGGAGCGAATTCATCAGATGGCTACCAAGATGGTTAGGGACTGGAGGACTTGCCCTTTGAAGAGAGGCTGAGCGATATGGGCTTCTTCAGCCCAGAGAAGAGACAGTTCCAGAAGGATCTAATAACAGCCTTCCTTCACTTAGAAGGAAGTGCAGTGCTCTACGCATCCCTGCCTTACCCCTGTGCATGTAAATCAGGACAGGCTCAGAACAAGCTCAGTGAGCCCTCCGAACAGAGGGTATTAATAGTTACTTTCAGTTGTGGCAGTTGGGGTTTCACTAGCAAGAAACTGGAAGTGTGAAGTTTTCCATTTGTGCCTGGCTACCTACCTACTAGTAGGCTGAAAACCTACTAGTCCAGTCAGCAAGAATCACTGCAACGACCCCGTGCCCCTGTGGGTGTGAGCCCACGTCTCTTGCAGCTCTCCTCCTTGGCAACCACTAGCAGACAAAAGCATTAACTTTGTGGTACTCTGCCTGGGCTGGTTCCTAATTTGGCAGCCTTGGGTATTACATTAAAAAAAAAATAAAAATCTTTTGTTGGACCTTAAGTTTAAAATGAAAAGGAACAGGCCACTTTTCCCTACTTAAATTCTGTGGATCTAACTAAAATCAAAACACATTTGACAGGAACAACATATCACTAACTGCTCTACCCCTCCATCACTGAGCTAACTGCATGATAAGTAACCTTTCCCAAATTCCAGTCAAATGAGCTGAAGCCTTCCAAGCAGGAAGTACATATGCTTCAGATGCAAAATTCCTCCAGTCTTTTTAGTTACTGACAAAGTTATTTCCTAAACCAAGAGTGTGACTTACAGAAAAGAAGAACCCCTCAGTACAAATTATATCCACCAACACTCTTGCACTTACATCAGTGTTTCCTTCATCCAACACATTATCAAAAACATATACATTTATCCTAATGCCACATAAAACTTTCACGGGCACACATTTTTATAATAGCTTCCCAGAGGATGGGAAAACACTTGAGGCCAAATTATTTGTTAAAATGCTTCATGAAAAGCCTGTATCGTTCAGGCCAGAGCATTCTCAGATGCTTTCTCTCTTAATAGTCATATTAACAACTAAAGTCAACAGTTCCAAAGGATATTTACCAGCTAAGTTCAAATCTAATAATCACATTTTAGTAACTATTCTGGGAATACAAATTCCCAGACAACTTTGAAAATCTTACCCACAGAGTACCTTTAACATTCAATACAGGCATTTACAAATACAACCCTGGAGTATTTTCAGTAGGAGACCACCCTCACTAATGCTTCTGAAGTGTTACAACTCTTTTTTACCGACATGCCACATTTCATCTACCACCATGCTGCAAAAGAGCTCTGTGAGCAGCTACAGTCCTGCCCTTAGAGTGATTCATTCCCTTTAATTAAATGCCCTTGAAATGTTACTGCTACAAATGTCATGAGATGCAGCCTTTGTTTGAAAATGAGATCAACAAGTACAGTAACAAAAGCAGAGCTAACTTTCTCAGTACCAAGAAACACAGGAACTAAGTTTCAACGATTTTTTTTTTTTAATAATGCTCAGTTCTAAAAAACTGAGATTCTCTTACAGTGTAACTCGAAAAATGCAGTCCTTCAAAAATGCCCTTTAAGGAATTACCACCTCTTTATTCAGATAAGAACAACTAAGGAACATCAAAACAAGAGCAAGAACCAGTAAACAAAACAACAATTAACACAGCGATTGCATTGTTATTTAAATATTTCTTTCAGTGCTATGACACCCCAGAATTAAGTTTCTATCCTGGACTCCGCTTAGGCAGCTGCAAGTGACTGATTCACCCCATTCTGCCAGTCAAGACAAATCCAGGTTTCAAAGAAGTATCTTATGACAACGGGCACAGAAGTAAAACAATGTGTCAGTCTTTAGAAATGGTTGTACTCTGTGGTTGAGGTACCATTAAAATTTAAGAACAACAGACCAGAAATGGATCCTTTTATATTAGGAGGGGGAAAAGGTTTCTAATGTAGAGAGATGGTGGATCAGAGAATTTGCTGTACTTGGCAGTTGCGTGCAAGTTCCTCATTTGTATTTTAAAAGCCACATTTCTTTTTCCGCAGGCCAAGAAGAACAACCAAAAACATTAGGGGAGGAAAAAGCAGCTTAAGCACATAAATACATGCATCAACTTCTGAGATACAGATCTAACCTCCCAGTAACTACAAAGCAAAGTCAGATCACCCACTATGTCTGAAATTGTGTTGAGACTATAACCTGTGAATTACAGGTTCATAAATTGTAAAACTTAGCAGCATCCTCTTCAGAAGATTCCACAAAAATGCTACAAGCATTTTAGTCCAGATTTCAGAGGTTACATTCTAGCCTGTTTTGGATGTAGTTCAGGGTCATAATTTTTCTTGGGGAGTTCCAAGAATAACGGTGTTTCTTGCTATCTGGCACCTTTTCAAAGCACAGACAGCAGCTCTCACAGCCAATTTCATTTCCCCCTTGAGACACATGTATTTACTTAGGTGATTCACAGTCATTCACAGAAAGAGGACAGCCATTTCAAAAAGGTTTCATAACATTTAGTTGTGCTTTCTGTTCTCTCAGGTTCCATATACCATATTCCATAAGTGGAAAACTTCACACTTGCAGTTTCTTCCTAATGAAAACCTAACTTCTGCCACTGAAAGTAATCTTTAATAGCCTCAGTTTATTCTAAGGACTTGCTGAGTTTGTTTGATTCTGTCCTGACTTACACACAGGGGACTACGGTAGGAATACTTGGAGCACTGCACCCAGCCTTGACCGTCAAAAGTAGATAAAATCTGCACCAGTTAAAAAAATACCACTGGTTATTACTTTTAGGACTGATTATACAACTATAAGAAGCTATATTAACCTATTCACATTACAGTTGCACTATTCGCATTCCCATTTAAATCCCTAAACTGTGATCTTGCAAACTCTGGACTCTGAAGATAATCAGCCCCAGTTTGAAGGCTCCCAGACTGTTCTCTATTTTTCCAGTTGGGGCTAAGGCGTAAGCCAAGATGTATGCTTCCTGCAGATAACGACATGGCTGTACAGAAGTACTTTGACCTTTTCAATAGGATGATTTTCTGGAGGTCTCCAGGACCAGAAAAATGCAGGCCAGCAGCAATCCTGGCTTTAGGCAGGATGATGAGGCTCTTTCCAAACCTGTCTTTTGATTGCATGAAAAGTAGATACACATGCAACTGTTCACAAGATCAACAACTCACTTGAAATAGGTTGTAAAGGGTGTGTAGCAACTTGGAAAAAGGCAATGAAGAAGTGTTACAAGGATTTGAAATAGGTAGTTCCACAGCTCAGTCATCTTTGTAGTGTGGCAAGCAACAACAGCGTCATTTCTGGGTTGGGTTTTTTTTTTTTTTCATTTTATTACATGTAAATGAAATAGCTCTCAGTACATAGCTTTATCAGGATGATGTTTCCTATCCAAGTCAATCACATCTGAGAAATAAGCCAGCAAGTATCCACTCTTCCCTGCCCACCTGCCTCCCACAGCCCTTAACAGTTCAGCAACAGGCTAATCCATATGGTGGTTAAAAAGCTCTAGAGAGAGGCAGCAATGAAAATAGTTATTTCTCCCAATACGTACAAGTAGAAGCACCCTTCCCTGTTTGGGCCCATTGTAACTGGTTTTTAGTGTGTTGGTGCTTATTAGCTTTCTCCAAGCAGGCAACACATTTTTGAAGGCCATAAAGGTGTTGTGAATGACAGTGCCTCCACTAGGAATCTGCTTTTGAGATTTATCTTACCCTTGAAATATAAAATTTGGTACTCCCTTTCTTCAAGAATGAATAATTTTTAAACAGTGTATGTGCAAATATCAGAATTAGCTTGAGCATGCACATGCCTATAAAACAATGTGTATTAACCAGACAAAAAAGCATCAGAACAGCAAAATGCTGCTTTGTCAGTAGTCCATAGATCTCAGAGAGCTAATCTAAACAGCTGAAGTATTTTGTCAGTTATGCATGCATAAAAAATACTGACACTCCTCAGCTTTTTTGTTTTCTTCAGAAAACTATGCAGCATTATATGACAAAACCTGTTATAAATGGAAACTGCCCAAAAAACACGTCCTCAAGAACAAGGGCTTCCACCTATGAGCACACCTCCTCAGGTGAAACAGACCACTGCAGTCCGTAGGGCTTCCCATCAGTTAGACATGCATGTTTAAAGGAACAGGCTTTTACAGCCCTGGCTACAGAGTCATTAAACTGGTTATGTCAAAAAGTTGGTTTCCATTTTCTTAATTAAAAAAAAAAAAAAAATCATGTCCCAGCATGGGTAGAAATGAAAAATTGAATATCCTCCCTCAACATAAATTGCGTCCAAAGCATTGTTTCTTCATCACTTTGCACTGCCTGTTGTACTAGGTTTTACATCCTCATTAGCTAGTTGTTTGGGTATTTGGGAATTCACAGACGTAAACTACTATTAAAGCACCAAGTATTATTTCACAAGATCTCCATGGCAGGCGGTTACCAACAAGTGGAAAACACCTAGAAAAAGGCCTCCCGAATGCAAACAGGTGCACGGCACCTACCGCTGAACGAGCAGCCCAAGCGGGAGCTCCCTCTAGCCATCACCTGCGGGACACGGAGGCCCCCTCACCCAGGCGAGCAGCACAGGCGACTTAAAAAGCACATACAGAGGCTTTTACAAACCTTTTCCCTGGAATTTAACTAGCAGCGGTAAGAGCTCGCCCACGGAGCAGCTGTAATTCTCAAGCCTCCCCGTTTGTGCAGCCCAAGAGGCGGGTGCCCTTCGCCGCTGGAGGCGAGGCGCGCCGGAGGTGCGGGAGCTGCACAAGGTACGGGTCCTGCAGACCCTCCGCGTGTCAAGAACCGCACAGCTGAAGAGAAAAGGGAAAGTGGGGTGGGGGCGACACAGCGCGGGGGTGTCACGAAAACAAAAGCAAAAGGCGCTACTGGGTGCGCAGGGCGCTAAGCTCCACCGTGCTGCGGCCGAGGGGAGCCCCGACACGCCCAGCGGTAAGGCCCCAAGGCCCCCGCGGGCCCCAGGACGGGCTACCCCGCGCCCGGGGGTCTCTGCGGAAGGGTGAGGCCGAGCCCCCCAGCGCCTCTCCGGGTGAGTTCGGCCGCAGCACTCCCCATCCCCGGGCCTTTATCGGGGCGGCCACGGCAGCGCCGCGGGCCCAAAGCCTTCCCGCGCGTGGCCGCGGAGCGCGGTGCTCGGCGTGCCCCGTGAGCGCCGCGCCCTGATTGGCGCCCGGCGGGCGGGCCGTGCTGTAAGGCGGCAGGCGATTGGCGGGCGGGCGGCCGCGTGCGGGCGCTGACTGGCTTTGTACACACGCCGGCCCGCTCAGCCCTTTAACAATGGGCGAGGCGGGCGGCGCCGCGTGATGGCGGGGGAGCCCTCGGGACGCCGCGCCGCGCTGAGGTGTCCCGGGCCAGGCCCCGCCGCGGCCGCCGGCCGCGCTGCTGGGTCGGGGTGAGGGGCGGGTCCG
>JAVJGJ010000062.1:26415762-26441064 GCA_035590215.1 Microhierax caerulescens
TTGCAGAGTGAACTGCTTTATCACAATTAAGGTGCTAATTACATGACTTTGTGGAATTACACTATCTCCTGTGGAGTGATCGTCTGAGGGTAGAAAGCTTCACTCATCCAACTCTTGGATGAAAATGGTGGTAGAGATATTAATGGAGGATTTTTATTATTTTTTTTTTAATACAAGAAGATACCTGACTTTCTCCTGTGGTAGAATATGGGAGGAAGAGGTAGGGATGACAGGATTCTTATGTGGACTTAAGGCTTTTGTTGTTTGTTTTGTTTGTTCTTTTACCAGTTTCTCCCATCTTAGTGGCAGCACTTAAAATCGTGTACCATCTAATAACGCTGAAGTATTGTGAATCTTACAGAGACTGTTTTGAAAGCAGGAGCAATTAAGATACATCATCAAGAGGAAGGCTTTATCAGAGGAGAGGGGGCCTTACCATAATTTTCAGAATGGAGGGAGGACAGCTGTGCTCATTCTTTCTGGGGCTGAATGATAACGTGCTACAAAAACCTATTTATTGTTGAGGAGAAGAAATCCTGTTTCTCTTGGTTTGTTTTTCTTTGCATAAATCCCAATTTTTGTTGTAGGGCTTTTGTAGCATATATGTGCAAGTCAAGAAGGATAGAAGGGTGAAAGAGAGATGACCCTCTCTGCTTTATGCTAGAGAATCAACTTCGAAATAGGTATAGTGTGGTCAATTCTTAATTAAAAGTGCAAGCTGGTTTTGGTTTGTTTTGGGTTTGGTTTTCTTCCCTCTCCTCTTTTCATCTCTTAATGAGTATTTCCCCATGTCTAAGAGTAGTGTTAAGTAGAGACTTTCCACCTCCTAAGATGCCCCGCTTTCTATTCAGCATCGTTACCTATTTAAGAGGGAAATGGACTTTCTGTCAGTTTAATTTTGTTGCAATGCTATATCCAAGTCCTCAGTGCTCTAACTACCTCTGATGCTATGAATGTACAGTCTTGTAATAGACCATGACTTGAAATAACAGCAGATGCCTGTAGCAATTTTTTCTGTATAATCTTTAAATCAGCTAATCTGTCATCTTTGTGACACAGCAGTATAGACTCTTTTTTTGGGGATTAGTAAATTTATCCCATAGGCATTTGATATATAAAAAATTAACTAATACTTAACACTGGAATTATAATGGGTGGGGGGCTTATTCAGTTAGTTAATACTGCAAATTTACATTTAATAGGGTTTGTGGTTTTTTTTTTTACTATTTTAAGACATTAGCTCAACCATAAAAAGATCCACTACATACTGTTTGTTTTTAATTTATTACTTAGTCTGAGTTTTTTCTGACACTACAGCTGCATAATGACTTCAGAGAAAAATGTACACTGAACAGTTTCAATATATTATTTAAAAGGGCTTTACCAGTGTACATTAAAAATACACTGTTCTTACTATTAGAACCAAAATGTGTTTTTTTTATGGCATAAATAAGAATGGTGCTCTTAAATGCAAAATGTCCAAAACAATGGAATCTTTGTGAGTGCTATGCATTCAACTTATTTTTAAAAATAAAAGTAGTTTTGAGTAAGAAGGCTCCAGTGTGTATTATGCTTTTGTGTTTGTGGTTTTTTTTTTTTTTTTAATAAAATGTAAACTGACCCTAATCTGTTGTGCATCATCCCTGTGTATGGGCTGAAGATGTAAGGACTTCTTTCTCCCCACCCTTTCTGTGACACTGTAATAAGCTTCAGGAACACTCTGACTTCACAATGAAAAAAAAAAAAAAAAGTAGTAAAACAGGAAGGAAATCATGCAGGAAGGGGCTCTAAAACTAATTGCACCCACAGCATACGCTAAACATTGCACACTTCAACAGTGGGTCTAGCACACAGCTTTAACAAAGAGATCAAGAACAAAATAACTGTAGTAGTTAAAAAGAGTGGGGGTGAAATAATTTTGTTCTCATTTAAAAAAAACAACAGTGATAACTAGAAATCTAGTAGAAATAATTTAGGAGATGATGAGGGAATAGCCTTTTGTCAAGAGCTACATGTGCTTAGGTTATTTCCAATAGCTGTGAAGGCTCGATCATGCTGAAGGCAGCATAAAATCATGTGCTGCATCCTAGCAGAAATAATTTTCAATGCTTACAATTTCTGATAACTGCTCCTTACTAAAAGAAATTCTAGTTCTTCCTAATAACGTGCACATTTCACATTTGTAACAATGCTATATGATTATGCCTAGAGCTCCCAAATTTAAGCAGGTTGCATAGAACTTAATTCCTCTGAAGTTAGAAAATGAAATTGTGAGGTCTCTGTTAGCTCACACCCATCCATTTAGGAATAAACTCTTGATTGTGAAAACCTTCTCTAGGGCATAGAGGCAGAGGCAAGCTCTGCTCTGTCCCACTAAAAAACAAGGGCGATGCTCCAGTATGATAGTGGCATGCATATTACATGGATACTTTGATCTGGAACATTTTGGACTCCTCCCTTAGGGCAGCAAAAGTCAAGTCTGTTCAGACTGTCTCCTGAAAATGTGGAATTTTTGTATTTTTTTTACTGTAATTACAAAATATGAACTACCCCTGACCTTTACAAGTCTTTAACAGCAAGGACTGCCAGCTACTTTTTACTTCAATATTTCAGTAGAAGTCTCAGCTTCAGATTTTAGATTGCAAGTTTGAAGCTTTTTGTGTTTGTACTTAACTAGAAAAGCTTTATTTCTACTTTCCATGACCCAGGTTCATGATCTACATTAAATATGAGGATATTTATATTCTTACAGCATTGATAAATTTAGCTTAAAAGATAAAATTTAATGTTAACATTTTAGTGACTGGCACATCACCAGAAATAAAGATTTTTTGCAACTGTAATACTGCTGTTAGGAATATATAAGCAAGAAAGTAATGTAGCATCCTCCTTTAGTAATTTATTAGCTCTATATGCTGAATGTTCACAGGAACAGAAGTCTCTTGTGTAGATAAGGCCTTATCTGACAGAACACAAGTGCCCAGTTAGTCTTACTTTATTACAAGGTTGTCAACAGCAGCTTTTTAAAACACCAAGTAAAGCAGCAATAACAAAATACACACTGTTATTTTTAGTCCCCATTCCAATGGTATTGTAGAAGTTACGGCATGAGCATATTCATTTGTGAAATTAACATTTAATTTACAGGGAAAGAGCAAACTGTAACTTCAATAAACAAGTCTGACATTCTGACAAAGTATTTGCTATTAAACATTCAAAAAAAAAAACCCCAAAAACAAAACAAAACCGCCCAAAAACCCAAGCCAAACTTAGAACAGAATATTTAAAGAGTAACTATATAGAAAGTGGCTTCAGGTTTTCACAATTCTCGGTGCAGCCAAGGATGTGGGATCCTGCTGCCAGTCCCAGTCCTACCAAGAGAAGGAGCGAGACTTAAGGAAGACATACCGGTGTTAAAATGGCAAACCTAGATGCAGTATGTAATACTCATATTTCTCAGTGCAAGTCATTTAAATTGTTATTACACCTGTTAGCTGGTATATGCATTTTAAACCTGTTTAAAAATACTACTTGCTGCTTCAAGAGAGTAAATTCCAACGTTCAGAGAAAAGCAAGATGAAAGAGCACTTCCATAGAGCAACCCACTAAAGCTCTCAAGGCACGCATTTTCTGTACTCTGGGAATCATTTAGAAGACCACTGTAAGGCTGCATATCCTGCAGAAATTTTTTCATCCTAATTAGTCATTAATTACTAGGAGATTTACAGCCATTAGAATGCCAATTTAGAGTTTATTCCACAGATAACATATAGTTAAGTGTCTTCCTATAACAACGTAAGGCAGTGGCTTATTTCTTGTGGTACTGGAAGAATGTGCTACAGTCTTGCTACATTTTGCAACCAAAAAGCTTCATTTTCTACTTTTTTGTTACTTATTTAATGATTGTTGTAGGTCCCTTCCAACTGAAATTCTATGCGAGGTAAGCAACAGTAACTTTGTTTTTTAACATTTTAATTTAACTAAAGGATACTTATTCATGATTTATCAGAGAAACAAAGTAGACCCACAAAAACAAATGCATGAAAACACAGGTGAGAGAAAATTCTTTACTGGGGATTGCTGAGAAATGAGTGCTGGTTTGATACACAGCTCCAATTACTGGCTGCAAATGCATGTATGGTATCTGATAACGAGGGGAATTACAGCTGTAACTGCAGATGGGAAGGATTATGTAAGAGGAAAAAAAGTTATGTATCTTTATCAAGAACCATTCTCCAATTAAAACTTTTTAATATATAAAAGATGCTCTACTAATGTGCAATGCTTGTAGTTTAAACAAAGCATTTTACAGTTACCTTCTGGGGACTCAGTTTACCTGGTAACCAACTCATAAAGAATTATTTTCTCCTTAAACACCTTTTTCTATGCATTGTCACATATCTAGGAATCTTTATCATATTCAAAGAAACGAAAGATATGTAAAGCATTGCTTAGAAAATTAAAACAGACAATTGACTAGAAAGAACCAAAAATTACTGTACGTGTGCTGACAGAGCGTCACAGTTACACTATGGATGTTCCAACACTCGAGCCGATCAGAGTGGGTACTTTTCATACTTGCCCTCTGTTCCATTTGACCTACAGATTTATTAGTGGGACTCCACAGCAGAAGACAAGGACAGGCTGTGAAAGATTTTGCCAAATTTTGCCAAATGGGTGTTCTGCTTTACCCTCTTCTGCAGAGGCCAACTATATGCACATTCCAAACAAACACCTATCACCTATGTTACTTAGGGAAGAGTTTTCTGGTTGTTTTGTTCTAAAACACTAGCAAAGGTCATGTTCTGCTAAAGTGTTGCAATATTCAATTAATAGATTTTGAAGAAGGATAAACTGCACTCCAAATGGCATCACTGCAGATCTCCAGAGATGGAGACATTCTTCAGAAATGCCACATAGACTGAGCTTCCAGGGAAAGCCCCCTTATTTTGGAGAGTGGTTCTGGCCTCATGTCATATCTCAGTGCTCTTACCTTACCTTAGTGCTTGTTCACTGTGGCACAGTAAGGATAATCTCCAAGGACTTGGATATTCCATATCCTTTCTAGCAGAGATTATAAATACCTAGAAGACTATCTCCACTGACAGATGAAGGAGTGGGTGTGTAGCCACACATCCAGAAGACGGTTGAATGACAGATGTGAAAACAGGATAAGATCCAACTGGGAAACAGGTTCTTTACTAGTAGAAAAGTCCCTACCAGGCTTCTATGCCCAGGTTTAGATTATGTGCTCTAAAGGGATCCTTCCTCAGCGCAGAGATGGTTGTAAATATGCTTTGAGAATTTCTTGTAAAGTCTACTAAGACTTGGGAGAACCAGTTGGTAAAAAGGTAGCACCCTAAAAGAGACCACAAAGGCCAAGATTCTTTCTAATTTCTCAATCCACTAGATCGTGAGAACACAGAAGTAGCTTGGAGGCAGTTCCACCACCACTTTCTCTTCGAGAATGCTGCCTGTTTTGTTTGTTTCCATAAGCCATTCCCTGTTTATATATTCCTGTTTATACTTATGTTAGTACATGCATTGGTTTATATTTAAACTAGGAAACCATTCTACCTTCTGATTTAACTCCATATTCTTACATTCTCCCCATTGATGAAACAGTCAGCATCCCGGAGGGGATAAAAAAATGTATCCAACTGCTTGTAACACATCCCCTTACAATACAGCCCCATTAAAAGATTTCAAAACAAATTTTCCAGAATTAGTACAAATGCCATTTTTCCCCCTATATCAACACAAAATAGGTATCAGCAATGCTGTATACTTCCAGTGGAAAAGAAAGTAAGAAGGCTATTTAGGTTTCTTCTATATTTGCAGTAAGATTATCAAGCATAGATTTAAAACAGCACTTTCTTCTGCAACCTTTTACAAACTGTTCTTCCCTTTGAAAGAGTTATAGAACAACTCTGAACAGATCAAAGTCATGTGTCAAAAGAATAATTAAAGCATAAATTACAGCTGTCTCATAAATACCACTGTATGTTGAAAAACCAGGACTAAAAGCATCGACTTCCACAAGTAGTTTTACCTCACATACAATTGCAGTGACTGCACTGACAAACTGAATAAATTGGTATTGCTTAAAGAATAATCTAGTAAGAGATTACAAATAGCAGAGGGGTGCAAAATAATAGGACAGATGTGGTAGAATTAGTATTCCTGTACATCTCTCCATTATGTCATAAAAGAAAAAAAAAAAAAAAAGAAAAAAAAAGGAAAATTTAGTGTAACAGAAAAGCAATGTATTTAAACACAAAATTAACTAGAACAAATTGCCACAGCTTTCAACGAGGGCAAGAGCTTAGCAGGATTTTCAAGAGATTAAGCATTTACATAGCTAATGAAATCATTCAGGATTTAAGCCAAATACTAATGAAGATAAGGAAGAAATCTCTCTTAATGCAAATTAGTCTATGACAGGACTTCTTGCACCTTCCACTTAGCAACTCTGACTAAATGCAGAAAGCAGAGGACTTTCCTAGACTTCATACACTAAAGCAGTTACTTTTGAGCAAGTTTTTGTAGTATACTAGGTGCATATTTGCTTCTGCCAAGCACTGCATATGTTGTGTGCTTTTCTGAGGCACAGAAGTAAAAATGTGCAAACATTTATTGAAGACTTGCTTCTAAAATAGACATTCCCAAAAGCAGCAATGTTTTTTTTCCCCAAAACACAGAAAATATTTACACAGGAGTACTGCATGTTGTTCTTATTTCCCATAGCCAAACTGATGCAATACTATACACAAAAATATAAGGAATAAACTGTTGACCAGAAATCGTCCCCTCTCTGTAACATTGTTTTTCTCCTAGATACAAAAACAGTTTGTGTGTTTTTAAGAAACCCCTTTTCTTCCTCTGCCCCACACACTTCCTCTAGAGCTCTCTGTGGAAAGAGTTGCCAGGGTTTGCATAATTCAGCTTGAAAACTCCTGGAACTGTATGATTACATGGTTATTTCCATACACAGGTTTGACTATCATAGCAAACCATACAGTCTGTATTTAGCTAGCAATTAAAGATTTTGCTTTTTTCTTCTCTGTAAAGCAAATAATTATTCTGCAAGAATTTAAATGAACTTAAAACAGATTTTTTCAGTAATCTCCCACCTCATTTACATTTATTATGCGATTTTTACTTTTGATGTCCTCTAAATACCAACATAATTTTCATCCAGTGTT
Source organism: Microhierax caerulescens (assembly GCA_035590215.1). Classification (NCBI taxonomy): domain Eukaryota; kingdom Metazoa; phylum Chordata; class Aves; order Falconiformes; family Falconidae; genus Microhierax; species Microhierax caerulescens. The sequence goes on from JAVJGJ010000062.1 coordinate 26,422,968, forward strand.
TAATCCATAAGGTATTAAAGATACAAATCAAGCAAAAAGGAACTACAGAAATTAAAATACATGCAAATAGAGCATGCACATCATAAATAGTAGTGACTGAACCACAATCCACATTATTTAAAAAACATCTATAGGAATTACAATAAAAATTATGCTCTATTGGATTAGCTTCCATAGCCACTACCAGCAAGTTATCAATTACAGTGTTAAACTGTGAGTCAAAGACTGATTTCACAAGCTGGTTTTTTCACTGGATGGTATAAAATAAAACTCATACCTACTTAAGTTAGGATAAACATCCAATAGCTGTTGTGGCAGATTCAGGGCCTTTAATACAGTTCATTACTAAACTTCTTCTTCCTTTGTTGTTAAAACCACAAGTTATTATTTCTTCTGTTTGGAAGTTGTGCTTTACATTTCTTTTAAAAATGCATGCTCTTTGAAGAACTGTTTCTTTCTAGTGTCCTATAAACTAGAACATACAAATCACTTTGATTTGTAACTTCAAAGCCTGACTACAGAGGAAAATCATATAGGTAGATAATATTGTGTACTCCAAGGCATTAATCCATTCTACACTGCAATTCTTAATGAATAAAAATACCTACTAAATGGATATTCAGTTAAAATTATTTTGAACTATTTTCAGCGGATGATAGTTGAGGATTGGATTGTTGCAATGATGGTTAAAAATTGTGTTATCTTTAAAATTCTGTCTATCACACACTTCTGTCAGAAATGTATGTCTTATTCAAGGTCTCCAAGTAAAACTTGTGGTACAGTCACATGAAATGCACGACAATTATGTAATATTGCTCAAAGCTGGGCATTACATAAAATCACTTTAATGTAATATAAGAGATCAAATTTAAGGTATTAAATCCATTCGATTCAAATTGTATCATAAGATGTAAAAGGAAATAATAATTGTGTATATCTTCCTCAAAGGATTCTACTCACTAAGTTCTGGAAAAGGATATCAACACTTGAACAGAAGAACAGTAGAGGACTTTTCCCAGGAGGACACATCCTGTGACAAATTCTCTTGGGAAACAGTCTTTTATATAGTCTTGTAGTCTCACAGAAATGGAAGAGAAATCCTGGACCAACGCACCTAAACATTAAAATCTAAGGAACTTGTAAAATGAAATTGACTTGGTAGTGTTAGGTTTACAGTTGGACTTTATGATCTTAAGGGTCTTTTCCAACCTCAATGATTATATGTTTCTATTCTATGTTAAGACCTCCACTATTCTGCAATTCACTTTGCATGATCCTATTCAAATTGGCAAAGGTAATTTAAATAAATGTAATCTGTAAAATAACAGATTGAACATTTTATGGCAAACACAGCTATATTCCAAATACCTCCTAATTCACTCTTTTCTCCCAAATGTCCTACAGTGTATGTTCTCATGACAGGCATCAGCTATGGCTGAATGCAGAGTCTGGAGCTTGATCCAGATATTATCCAGATAAATAATCCAAATATTGTAACTGAACTTTCTATTCTTCTCTTTCTGTTGCTCAGACAAACTTCATTTCAGTTTCTCCTTCAGGCCTTCATGCTCTCCTCATCAGGAGGGAAACATGCCCCCACCTTTCACTGTTGGCCATCACAGTAAGACAAAAGAAGTGTCTCCTTAAAAGGTTTCAGGAAAAGGCTATTTTGGAATCACGGTAGCAAAGTGAGGGGCTGTCCTCACATCAGCTCTAAGACATACACAGACACAGAGTGTACTCACAGACAATAATACCCACTGCAGTTGTTGTAATATGTACTACTGGGCACTGCACAATATCATCACTCGTAACATTTAAAAATCTTACCACCCTGCTTTTATAACACCTAAACCTCCTATGGAGTTTTGTGAATACCATAGGAATATTTTATATTTTATATTACTTTCAATTGCTCTAGAGGAGCTGAGAACATAATTGTAACTGATCCAAGCCAGCACTTTCTCATGTAAGCAACCATTACAATACTTAAGACACGTCCTATCAAAATGCAAAGACGAGATAATTGAGGACACAAGGCTAGAACTGTTGGCAGACTGATCAAGCAACAACCAGCAGTGCTGCAGGTATAAATACCAGAACTGGGTCCTCATATACAAGCTTGGATCTAGCCGGTCTTCTTAGCCCAAGACACAGCATAGTGTTGACGCAGCCGTATCATTTCCAGAGACCATGGAAGTCAGACCCATCATTTTCATACAGCACTGCCCTTCGAACTAATAAGCGCTGCTGGATGCAAGACTGTGCTGTGCAGATCAAAGGCTCAAGAGTCCTAAGCTCAGAGTTCACCTTTTCAGACTGATACAAAAATGACCTAACAAAACACACCCACAGAACAGCAAAATAACTATTCCAAACTACAGCTGCAGTATCCTAGAGAAACTCCTGTGTTAGATAAAGGGTTCTCAGTGTTGTGAACACTCTCATTTCACCAGCTCTCGGTCCTCACTGAGCATCACAGAAAGAGAAGCTGTCCACCTGGCATCAAAGCATCTGAAAAGTTCCCTCGGATGGCAGATTTTCAACTAGCTGGAGAGCAGTAATATGGCAATATAGGGAAAGGTTGTTGTCAAGACAGTGTTGATAAGGGCTCTAGAGCTCAAAGAAGAGAAAGATCAAAGCTTTACAATATTTTAAAGGCAGAAACGTCATGTTCTGGTTACACAGGTAAAGCATCGCTCTTCTTTGTTACGATACTAGTGTTTTTCTGCCACCTACTGATACTTTTCAGCTCCCTCTTTTACCTGGCAGTTCACTCAAGATATTCAACAGATGAGTAGGCAACTCAGCTAGTTGCTGCTTCTGGCATTTGCACATGCAATTAGACATCTCTCTGAAATTACTAGAATTTTAAAAATCCACAGCTCTTTAAGTAAGCATCTACTGAACAGCCCTGTGCACAGCTGTCACTGATGGCACAGCACGTATATGGATACATATGCTTACAAGAAAGGTTGAAACAATCTTATACTGACTAATGATCATAACGGGAAGTAGTCACTCAGGAAATTATTTTTAAAAGGTCACCACGCTACAAAGGGCTTGAGAATTGAGGTAACAGACACCTCATATTATCAATATATTTTATGTCAATTGTTTACACCACTTTATTAATGTTTGTGTCAGTTGTTTATACCAATCATTATCACAGGCTTTATTTCCATTTAAGTTCACTGTACGACTTGGGAATCCACCAGAAAAATTTCTGGCCCTAAGGGCAACAATGAAGAAAAACACAAACACTGGTAGGAAACTCTACAGAAAATCCTCCATTAAAATGGACCTCAGAGGCTATTAACTCCCAGAAAACAACCACCCTCTGCACAAAAGAGTTTAAGAACCAGGAATTTCATTGCTAATTTTGGCATAAAGACAGATTGCTATGAAAATATTTATTAAAAAAAAAATAATCCCTAATGTATGAATTTAATGAACAGGAAAGCTTCAGAAAGGGTTACAAGAAAAATCTACAGGAAAACTTGTATTCTAAAGACAGACTGAAGAAAGTAAATTTAATATAAATACAGAGAGTGTTACCAACAGCTTGTCAGTATCTGCACAAGAATTTATCTAGAATGGGGTTCTAATATCAGATATGGGCATGCCAAAAAACAATTCCAGGAAGTTGAGTCTTGATAAATTTAAATTGGATGTACATAATAGAAATAAAACCCTGTGAATAACTAATTATTAGGGCAATTCTTCTAGGGGTGTGATAGATACTCCATGATATCCAATTCTTAAATCGATTAACTGAAAGAAGAGCTATAAGACATTTTAATGAAGAAAAAGACAGAAGTTCCTATCAGCTGGCTTGTTGAAGAAAGTTAACACAGAATTTTAACAGCAGAAGTATTTCAGTGAATGTCAGGTTTCTTGGGAAATCTCTAACTGTAGCTGAAAAGTTCAACACTTTAGAGAACCCAGAAGTTTTCCAAACCCAGAAACATTTAACTGGAATAATGTCCATACCTCTTCAGTGCCATTGCCTTTGCTGACTCCTGCTCTGCCTCACAGCTTCATCTCTTTTGAGAAGTTTTGGCAGTTCAGCATAAGGGCTCACAATGTTTCAGGGGATATACAGTCCCGTCTGTAGAGAATGTGAGAAGTCTTCCAGTCTACAAAAATCAGCATGCTAGATGCAGTACCTAATGAAAATGTTAGTTTTCAACTACATTTTAAAGTTTTTCCCCATGGCTTCATTTTGAGGACTTAAAAGCTGAGGGAAAAAGAGTTTGTTTTCTTTAAAGTATCAGAGTATCTAGCCCTAATACCTATAAGTAAAATATTGCAAGCTAGAACAGATTTCTTATTGGATCTGGATCACATCATCTGTACTGTTAACAAATATATCTAATATGCTTCTAATTACATTCAGTTAATTCAAGTGTGTTGAAAATAGGAAATAAAAGAGATAGCACAGATATGAATCAAAGTTGATACTCAGCTAATTTCTTTGCTATATAAACACAAAGGAACAGGAAAGCTGGATTCAGAAAATATTTAAAGGTCAGAGATTAAAGTTAATACATTTTGTCACATATTAGTTAAAACAAAGACTGTATCTGAAACACTAAATTCCCAAAATATTGTATGTGGTACTCCCTCTAAAGAGGGGTGCTTGAAAATAGCAGGAGTTTAACTACTGAAAGTTGTAATTTGCAATAGCTGGAAGCACTTATACTTTTTCATATCTTCTTCAGTAAGAAAGTTAAATCTTTCTTGCAGGCGTTCAAGACAAAAATATTTTGGAATGTATCCTGCATACTGTGAGAATGCAAGAGCAAGGCTGGAGGATTTCACAAATTGTCTCGATTTCAAAATAACTTTTTTTTTTTAAATGAACCATTACGGCCTTTGCACATATTTCCTCGGGACTTCTGATAATATATCTTCCTGACTAGCACCAATAGCATAAACATATGCTAGTTTGTGGCTTATCTGAGCAGAAATTATTCATCAGGCCAATGTTTTCTTGTAAAAAGATCCATACTTTTTTTACTGGAGTGACTTTTTAAAAGAATAAATTAATGCTTGTTCTACTTCCTTTGTTGTATGTTTACTTCAAAATGTACATATTTTTTCTGCATCACAAAAATCAGCCAAGAAATGACCAACCGCCCTTTTCTAATAAGTAGTACTGTAAATTACAGATGGCAAAATAATTTCACTTAGTTTTTCTCTTTTCACTGGATTATCAGATACCTACTGTCCCCATTACAGTTACTAGATGCACCAGATGTACAGAGCACAAGCAGATGAACCGTACAGGATATGCACCGTAAATCCAACATCCCACCCGCACATCAGAATTACAGCCTGTATTCTCTAGGGTTCATCTGTGTACATGCAATAAACCTAATGCATCCAGAACATCCCGGAGTTACTGAGCATGCACAAGACACCTGTGCATCCTGGAAAGGACAGGACCTTTATCCGTCACAGAACTGACCTTTATGTAGCTGCAGCAAAAGATACAGCTTTCTTGATTTCGTTTTATTATTCTGCTACAGAACCTGATCTCAGGCAACAGTTCTGCACTGGGGTTTTAAATAACTATGATAACTTAAGTTTGTTCCCATGCTTTGCTTTTATCTATTAAAGATTTTAAAAACAGTTAGCCTTAACTCACTCCCTGTTATTTGGAATCTTGAAGCCAAAGAACTTGCATGAAAAATATTAATAGTATCTACAAGTACCCCATCTCCTAACACAGTGCAATGTCTTTTCTTCTATAAAACATGTAAAAATGTGCTATCCAAATCTGCTAACCATTACCATAATCAATTTCATCATACATGAATACCAAGGATATTTGGGATCAAGCTCAACTGCTTTGGCCCATTCAGTAAGTTTGTGTGTTACTGAGCCATCAAATTCCAGCAGTTGTTTCTTCATTTATGTTTCCTGGCACATTAAAATAAAACCATCTAGCATTAATTGTTGAATATTTAAAGGAAGAAATGTTTATTGAATCAGAAAATTCTTATAGTGGACACAATTTTTAGAACACATTTCCAATTCTGACAGATTAATCAGGTTATCTGATTCAGTGTTAGCTGTTTTTAAAAAATCCACTAGGAAGCACTAAGAAAACCTAAACATACAAACATTTCCCACAGTTCTTAACATGAAACCCTAACAGAAGAGAATCCTGAAAAACCTTAAAAATACACAATTCATTATCACCTGCATCAAGCAGAATTTATCAGCTGAGAAACAGGTGCTGCAGGAAAGTACTCCCTTCACCAGCTGCTCAAGATAAAGCTTGCATGAATTTGCCTGATGTCAAAGGATATAGTTTCTCTTTTTCATCTAGATGGAAAGGTACATCCAAGTCAAATGCGTTGACAGAAGAGAAAAAGCCATTCAATAAAATGTGCATATATATATATATATATATTTAAATATATTTGAAAGGTCACCCTCTCCCCCCTCCAAATAAAGTGAAACTTCCACTTAATTTTAATTGGCCATAGCAACTACATGGCTTTCAAACAAAATCGACACTTTACTAACCATGCAGGCGTAGCCCCTCACCTGCATTTTAACGTCTGAATGACTGATAAGCATGTGCTTAGGTTTTTTCCTGAAGGAGAATGCTGTCTTGAATACAGAGATAATGGAGAGGGCAAACTCGATTCTGTAAAACCTCCAGAAAACATATAGTTCACAAACAAATACTTGACAGGAAGGAACAGGCAGAGGTCAGTTATTGGTGGCCTGTCAGATCAGAGTTCAGAGAGGGATTTTTTGAGGGGAAACAGACATATCCCTTGGTGCCTCCTGTCAGGATAAAGACAGTGGCATTCAGAACCCAACCCAGACTTCATCAGCTTCTTTTAAGCTCTCACCTACTATAGCTGCAACAAAACTTACTACAGAAATGGTACAGTCACGGACTTGGGCACTTCTACTACAAAGCATGTTACTTCCACTTCAAATGATTTTCTTAAGAACCTTAAGAACAAAAGTTAGCAATCTCTACAATCTGTACAGCTCTCCATACGAATCCCTAGGGAAAAAGGCAGAGCCTTAACAACCGTGGACTGCTACAGAACTCTGTAAGGCAAGGGAAATTATTTAAACTGAAATCTGGTACAAAAATCTTAAGACAACTTATTGTAGATGGAAGCTTTCATAAAAGCATGGTGCTGCAGGAGGTCCTCAGGTCATTATGTTAATACCGTATTATCATAAGCAAGTATATCATATAACCCCTTTCAACAAATCGCTCTGAAACCTTGGCCTAACAGGGTTTAAAGCTCACATGTCTGAACTTAAACACATCCAGGGACATCTGTTCTTACACCAGTGCTGTCTTAATTTAAACCAGTCTTTCCTTTTCTAGGTTTCTCTTCCTGCTCCACATAAACAAAGCAAGGATGGAAGAGCTGCATGGCTGGTTCCCCCATTACAGGCCTTGGAGCATGTGCTTCAGTAAGCAATGCTAAAGATGGGAAGGGGAAGTTGCAGCCACCTCAGCCTCCTCAGTAAAGCCTTTTCTGACCGCAACTGCTCCCAGATCTGAAGTTTCTGCTCATAAGAGTTGTGTGTTCTCACCACCAGCAATCCCCAGCATTCTGGTACACCAGTTCTGTCCCATGTTCTTCTTACTTGAACACAGGCAACTGGAATTGTACACACTATTCCAAGGAGGGTTCTCAGATGGTGTCTCTCTTTTAAAATGTAGAGAAAAGGGGAAACAGGGGCAGTGGGGTATGGGGGAAGCCTTATCTACTCCTGTTACAATTTAAGGAACTTGGAGGAGAAAAATCTTCTATGGCCTGAAAAAGCAAGAGAAACCACAAAGTGTCCGTGACTCTGACAGGCAAAGCTAAAGAAAAGGAATTTCCACGCAAAATCTTACGCTAGTACAGATCAATAGTCTAACAATCCAACTGTTCCAAACACAGGGCTGGATAACATTTATTATTTCTTTGTGTTTCGTTCAGAAGTTTGTAAGAAGTTAATCGGATACACACATCTTACAAATGAATCCACCAAGTTTTCCCAGGCTACAAAGCAAGCCAAACTTTAGTGATTTGTGAGAATACAGGCACGAAAACAACAATCCCCCTGGATACTTACAGAAGCATAGCCCTGCAACCTGGGCTTCAGCATCATCTCTAAAAGGATAAAGTCACCAAGTACATATTAAGGCACGTAGCATTCATGAAATTCTACACTGCAAAGGATACTGCTTTCAATACTGGGGCTATGAAGTTCAAAATTAGTTTAATAGGCCTATCTAAGCTCCAGATTGTATCTTTAAATTACAATATAAGCAAGCACAATGCATTTGCACAACATACCTATTAGTAACTGAAACCTACAAATTGGGACATAGGAAGAATTAACTTGCAGACCACAGTTAAACTCTCAATACACCTTGGCTTTTAATATTATTATTGTAAGGGCTAAGAATCTTGGCCCATCCTGTCTGGTGTCAATTTTCATAGCATCTGGGCACTTCCCAGCCCTGCATGTGCTTATTCCAGTAATACTTCATAAGTTAATGAAGTACCACTGAGCTATTCAGTATAAAAGAGCAGAAAGACATACCCATAACAGCATTAGCCACTTCAGCATTACATTTATTTGACCTCTAAATTATTTCCAAACTCACTGTCTAGAACAGAGTTATATTTTGTAGATACAGCCCCCATATTTTAAGCTTTAATGACTTTTTGATAGCTGCAAATGCACATTTTCATAACTGAGTCATGAAAAGATCTGCATCATTACATACAAGTGCCATTATCTAGCAGTAATTTTTTCTCAGCAATGATTTTAGATCATTTTCAGATGACTGAGGAAAAAAAATACTGAAATCTCAGATTACTGAAAAATAGTCAGGCTTATTATAGATTTCAGTTAAGAGTGCTTCTGTGTGTAACTGCAAGAATTTACCCACTTAGTGACAGTTATTTTAAGGTCTAATTTTTATCCAGATCTTAATACATTTAATGTATGATCACTGATACTGTACCTGATAATCTTTACTGAACTATTATCTGGTACTAAAACATTAGTATTCTTAAAATACATTTAATTAGATTTATCAACCAGGTGTGTAATTTAAGTGATTTTTTAAGATTTATATCAGTGGAACTGATCACATTCCTGTCATTCAGTTATTGACAGAATCTTTTGTTTTCAATTCTTGAGGACTGATGTCAACCTCCCTACAAGCAATAGGATTTCTCTGAACCTTGAAGAGAGTTATATGGGGACATGCATGGCAGAGATACTCAAAGTGAATTAGATAACTGTATCTTAAGATTCAGATCAATTTGGTATCCAAATGTCAAATATCTGATGAATATCAGATATCATTGCAAAAAAAAACACTGATGTGCTGGCAATTTCCTTTCCATTTAAAAATATTTTTATAAAATACTTGTAGCTTCTGAACTTTTTATCCTCTGTTCACATCTTTTGTTGTAGATGGCAAAAGGTGGAACAAACTAATAAGCACAACAAAGTATATGCTTTGCCATGTTATTTCTTTTTGCCCACAAATTTCTATATAATCACAGAATCACATAAGCCACACACTTTAGGACAGTTCTGGAATGGATCCAAACATTCCTTTTGCATTCATTCAGAATTTAATGGACAGATTAACCCCTCCTATAACACAAGTTATAGATGAAACTAATTTACACAAGGAATTATTTCCTTTTACCATACACCGACTGCAAAGAGTACCTAAAAAGGCATTTTTTGTTAATCTCCATGAGTTATAAAAATTCTCTGGTCTGTAACATGTGATAACAATAAAGTACATATTAACTCAAGAATAACACCTGCTCTGAAAGATCTTGGACTACCCAAGAACCCTTACATTAGCTGATTTCTTTGTATACTACCACAACTTAATTCCAGAGGAAGCAAAGATGCAGAAAAATGGACAAGGTAAATTGTAATAGTCCTCTTTACAGAAAGAACAAGGCATAAATCCTAAACTGTGGAGTTCATTTCCAGTTATTCTGTGCTCAGACATGTGGTTTATAATTCAGAGGAGCTGAAGAGAAAGTGAGATGAAGAGATTTAGTCAGGAAACAGAAACAAATAGCTGCAGGCTAGAAGAGCGAGCAGCGGAGAAGAAAGTCAGCTAGAAATTGCTGAAGACTGAATTTATAAGTAGGGTGACCTAGAAGCCCAGAAGTAAAAAGTCAGAGAAGTTTTTAAAAGCTTTTCTGAACCACTGTTTATTACTGGTCCCAACTTTCAGGTAGGATACATGGCAAGTACCTAGCTTGACTTGGTTTAAAAAGGCACAACTGCTGTAATCCCCCACTTGCTCTAAGAACAGAGGAATTGTGAAAACAGAGATTGTGTGTGAAGACACACTTACAGAATCTAAAATGCAGTCACTGAGGCTACAGCAGGACCAGGACATCTGCTTGTACCATTAAACGATGATAATGTATACTAAATCAATGCACCCTTAAAACAGTACTCGATTTTATCCCCCCAAGCAAGTGCTGCTGGTTTTTCTACACAGGTACTCAGGACTGCTGGAAAGAGGATACAGAATCAAATTTTTAGTCTGTCTGTAACAGTTGCGTGTGTGACATACAAAGTGGCATGCCCCTGCAGCTCATAATCCTGCTTGTATGAAGATACAAACAACCCAAAAAGTATCTCCACATGGGCCACTTCTGTTCATGGAATATCCCCAAGTTGGAAGGAACTCATCACCATCACAGAGTCCAACTCCCTGCTCCTCCCAGGACTACCTAACACTAAACGGCATGAGTAAGGGCAGCACGTTGTCACACTTGACGGCAGCTTCCTTCGGTACATGTAGTAGACCTTGTGCCACCCTCCATTTTCCAGCCACTGTACTAACACTGTTCAGGCAGGTGCAGAGCTGAGGCAATGGGGATGGCAAAGACAGCAGCATGGGTTTCTTATTTAAAGGAGTGGAAGTATTTACAGAGGTTTGGGGGGATCTCTCCTCAGCAACAAGGCCTCATACACCACCTACTAGTGTACTAGTTACTGTATTAGTACAGGAGCTACTGTTACTGCTGATGAGTGAATATGAGGAAATTAAATTCAGAAACCTCCACCTTGAACCATGGGAATTGCCACCAAGTTCAATGGGACTATTCAATGTAATCATATAAGAATAAAAATTTATAGACTTCTAGCTGACTGGGTACGTTTTGCTGCACAATAGCAGGAAATATGTAAATTAGTATCTTTATTGTACTACCTTCCTGTAGGTTCTGATTTACAAGTTCTTTTATTTGTCATCTACCAACATACTCAATGTCTTCAGTAAACTATATATAAAAAAAAAAAATAAATCAGGAAAAGCTTTCAACGTTTTAAATAAAATGTAAACTCCACATAATTTTTTCCTACATGTTAACTGTTTGACCAATTGCTGACACATTTTTATTAGCAAATACAAATTTAATAATTAAAATATTTAATAATTGAACAATATTTATAAATATTAATGCATTTAAATGCCCAGTGTTTCTGATATTTCAGATTTAACAATTACTGTTAATTTCCAAATAGATTATTTTTGGATGCAAAAAATCAGAAGTATGAATTAGTCACAGGCTAGTTCCTAGCCAATTCTTGATAACTAAAGACATTTTTGTGAAAAGCCCTGACCACGCTGTTTGCTCCCTCTGATGGTTACAGCTCAAATTTGTGTTTCAGAGCAGACTGCAAAGGGGGAGGGTGGAGTAGGGTGTTTCCAAATTGAGACTAGCACTTTATACAAAGAAAATAAAAATAATTACTTTTTTGGATCTACATTGTTTCTGATTTATTATAGTCTTAAAAAAAAAAAATCAGTCTGAAGGGAAGGCTTCTTGGTTCACACAGTACAAGAAGAGATTAATAACCAGTACAATGCTGTAAAGGACCTATCACATTCAAACCAGTATTTAACATTACATGAACCAGAAGTATTGGGTAGTACTGTACCATTAAAAAGAGAACACAGGTATTGTTCAGAGGGCTATTGTAATTTTTTTTCTGAAATTACCTTTCCAAGATATTTGTTTTACAGCACAGCTCAGCCAAGAGTACTTGATCCTCCTTTGATCTAATATAATCAAACTGCAAACATCCCTCAAAAATGCACAAATATTTCTTTGAAAAAAATCAAGCCAAATCACTAGATGCACATTCTCCCTTTTCAGAACAGACTCTGCTCTCATCAGCTACACTGATGCAAATCCACACTCCTTATATTCAAACCCAAGATCTATTACAGATTTATACTGGGAGTGCTGTTAACTGAATTATCTGTTTTGTACTTTTCAATTTTCATTTATATCCCAAAGACTCTTCTTTGATTAAAAAGAATAAAGACTCCACAACTTCAAATAATGACTCAATTAAAAATATGTGTCCATCTGATGTTTAGTAACTACACAGGAGATCAAAACAGTTAAGTTATACTGAAAGAAATATGCAAAAATGAACAGGTATGAATTATCGGTTTGTATTGAAAGCCAAGAGGAATAATCCACCAAGTATCAGAAACAGTATATGGCAAGCATATTTGTAACTTTCATAAATGAGGCATCTCAAAACTGCTGTACAAAAGCACTTACTCTAGGACAAGAGTGAAGACAGACTTTGAGGATACAATACAACAGAGCAAATAAGAACAAATTAAAAATATTTGCTTGAAGTATTTAATGTACTTGTTCCATGATTCATGTTAAATGATACATTATCAGGTAATGTCAAAACATATTAATAAACAAATTATGAGGACCAGCATTACACAGCTGTTTCACTGTAAATCATGTTTAAAATTTTCAGAACATACTTCTAGTACTGACAACTGTTCTGGCTTATCAGCTATCCACTGATGACAACTCAGAATAGTGTACAGGAGAGTACATGGGAATAATTAAGGAAATCAAACAGCACCATCCAATAAAATTTCAAGGATGCTGAAAACATAAATAAATTGGCTTAAGCAAGGAAGATGATTAGCTGTTTTAAAAATCTGCATTACTTGCACATCCTTGACTAAAGAGACAGTCTATTTTGAAACATCTAGTTAGAAAGAATTTGGCATTAGCTCCAGCTGTGAAGGAGATACTCTATTTAATCCATGCTGCTATCATATCTGAAATTACACTCAACTGTCAGTGAAGAAAAGCACAGGCTTTGGGAACACACCATAATTTCAAAGTATATTTGGTGCTACTACCAGAAAACCACATCTAAATAGGGTTGAGTGATAATGAGAACTTGAACCAGGAGAGTCCCTTGTGACCTACAGATGGAAAGGCTTACTGCACAGACCAGCACCTTTTACTTTTTCTCAATCAAAGTATAAAATCTTAAAAAAACCCTCTACAGTTGACAGACTAGAACTGTAAAGAATGGTAAATTCTGACAGAACAAAAGCAATATATACTCTTCAAGACACGTACACTCATAAAAGCTATTTTAATAAAAAAGCTGTACTATCCAAGGTACATCACACCTACAAAAGATATTCTGAAAAAGCAGTCACTGTAAAAAATTAACTAGAAGTTAGTAAAAAAATAAAATCAAACTGCATATAAAATTCCATGTAAATGTAAATCAAAAAAGCAGATATAATCTTTAGCTGCAAAACCAGTAACAATGTAAGAGTACAGAGGAATTGCACAGCTATATAGTACTGACCTAGCCAACGCTAACACAACTTAGGGCTCTATTTTAAAACACAACAGAGGAAACCAAGAAACAAAACAATAAAAAGTTGCAAAAAAATTATTAGAAGGCTGGAAAAGTTTTTGATAGAGGGATCTGAGAACTGTAATAAATTACGTAGTATTCAAATCGTATTTCATCTTTTTAAGAAAAGAACTTAAACCATGTCCACAACGACTACTCTTGTAGGGGAAGAGAAATAAGAGCCAAAAACCAGAATACAAACTATAAGTAAAATACGTTGGTGATTACGCATGGGTATAAACTAAGAGGAGGTAGTGGATTCTCCATCTCCAGCGAGATGGAAATAGAGCAGGACACTTGCTTGTATATGACTTTTAATATAGATGCAAATCAATTCAATTGAGTAACCTGAGATAGAAAGGGACCCATGCTGAAAAATAACATGCTCTCCTACACCCCACCCCCAACCCCCCTTCACTGCAGGCAGCTATGAAACAAACCTAAACATAATTCAACACAACAGAATTTAGCAACTATTTCTCCAGTTTCAGAGAGTACTAAAAGTTGTTCAAAGTTTAGACTAAAAATATTGTTACTGTTCAAAATTATACCATATTACAAGTTTCCAAAGGAAAAAAGTATATACTACTATAATCCAAGTATGACCAAAATTCAAAAGAAACAGAAAATTTAGCAATGCCAATTAAACAAAGCTTGTTCAAAACAAGAATCCAATGACATTCACTTTGAAGAAAAAGTTGTTTTAAAAGGATCCAAAAGTACCGTCTTACAAAATATCATTTTTAAAACATCAGTTCCTTAAGAGGATAGTTCCACTAACAGTAACAAATACAATCTGTTGGGAAAACAGCAATATTACTATTTGGTTTAGTAAATTATATTTAAAGTCAATTTTAAATTATAAGACCACTAATAGATCAGTCTGGTTTTTTTCCACTAGATGTGTTAAAACTGTATAACTACTAGAAAAGAGCATCACTCGTTCTTTGTGTTGTGTATATGACTGTAGTCATTCATACTGACACGTAATAAGGCATTCCAAAACCACATACAGGAATCACAGTATCTTAATTATCTGAGAAATGACAAAGAAGAAGTAATTTTACCTTCCAATACAGTGATATTTGGTTAAACTATATGAAAAGGTAACAGCAACAAAGCACTCTTCTTTTAATCGACCCTAATTATTTCCACCCCCCTCCCCCAAGATACTTTTTATTCTTTCTGGCTAATTAAAAGTAGTGTTGTAGAGAGGGATTATAAGCCTTCTGTTTATAGAATACACATCACTAGTAGAAGATTACAATGGTTGATAATAAATTGCTATAACGCACAAGGTAACAGTTCAGAGATCCCTGAAATCAATCAGCGCCTTGCCATCCTACTTAAACTGGGCAGCTGAGGAGTTCTGATTATAGTCTTGATTTTCCTTGTTTGCACTAGCTGGCTGAATGACTGCTAATTAGCTGTTTGCCTGCTGTACTGTGGGCTTTGGCTTTTTCTCAGATTAAAATATTTTAGGGACTACAGGTTTGGGGTTTTCTTCTTGAAGACACACAATTATTTATTTATTTGTCTACTTCTGGAAGTGAAAAAGCATATAACAATATTTGCATGAACTCCTGACAATACTGCTATGAGACATTGATGGCTATGTTACACTTGATGGCTAAAATATGAGCAGCTTTCACAACACACTCAAACCTGAGGGAAATCCAAGATATAATCTGCATTTTACTATTTTCAGTCTGTAAACAATTTTATACTAAAAAATAGGGAAAAAATCCCAAACCTCTTGCACACCTATTGATTAGGTTTCACAACAATAAACTTTTCCACAATTGTGGTAAGCATGGAAATCATCAGTTACCTTTAAGAAACAAATGCTTTACAGGATCCAACAACTAACCAAATAATTAAGATACAATGCCAATTTAATTTTCTAAACCCCACTATTTTACTCTCAGCAGATACAAATTTATTAACATCTTCAGCACATTTTTTTCTTTTTTTTTTTTTTGCAGTACAGTTAAACCACAAATGTCTTCATAGAAGCAGTTCAACCCACTTTCCTACGTTGCATTTTTCTCTAAAAGCAGGAGGCACCCTGTGGCCCACTCCACTCTATACTGAATGCTTCAGGGTGCTTGTGAGCCAGCTGCTGCAATATCACAAAACAGTAGTGCAGAAAAGCAAGTGATAAAATACCACAGAATAGCTGTCCCTGTTCTTTCAAAATAAACTGCACAGGCGTGTTCAGACAGCACTTCAGCAAAGAGAATTAACACAACTGCTCTTACAGAAAACTTATTGTATGCATAGTTGCTTAGTTAAGCTAATAATGCCTCATGGAAGGCATGAGCAGGTACTGAAGAACTGTTTTCCTGCACACATCAAATGCATTTAGTTAAGACTAGCAATTGTAAATGGAACTATGCCACAATCTTTCAGCTTCAATGTGAGTTTTGGGGGAGGCTAGGGGTGCTAGGGGTGTTGCTTTTTGTTTCAAAGAATATCAAGCTATTTCTATTCTTATGTGTATCAGAGACTAGTCTCTTTCTAACCTGAACTCCCAGCTCTGAAGCATTAACTAGAGACCTTCCCCCCTCATTTAATGAAATCCATTTGAAACATTTCTTACGCGGATGTGGAAAAAGGCAGAAAGTTAAGAATTTCTGGCAAAAAAGAACACTTACAGAATTTACGTATTTGCTATGTATTTTTCTAGTTCTTACTTTACACCAGTGTGAACAAAAATATGAAGCCTGGCACATTAAAAATTATTTCCCTTATTTCATCTGATGACTTCTCATTTTGTTTCTGATCAGGATCCATTTGTTTGAATTGTCTGCATTAAAAAACAAGTTGTAACATGTACACCAGAAAAAGGAGTACTGCTTCAGAGTACATTCAATTCAGCAGAATAAACAAGAAGTTACAAAAATATTACTTTAAAGAGTGCAATAAAGGAGTGAAAGAGGCAGTAAGACACTGATGTTTATTCAGGAGTTAATAGTCAGGTTTTTTCTCCAGTACGAAATCTGTAATACTCCAGTCTTAGAAATGTTTAAAGTTTACTGTCTTGGCAAACAGAAATAAAGTTGCTGTTTCTCGAATGGCAGCACAATAATTTCAGACTGTATTACAGCCCTGTAATTAACAAGCAGCCTTATCAACCATGTGGTCAAGAACTTCTACTCTGAAATTTAACACTAGCAACTTCCATCTCATGTAAGTGAGTGAACGGGAAGTGCTGAAAGGCTGGTACTACTTCACAGCGTTTGTACATTGGGACGCTGTAAGTTATCAACGACTTAAGTGTTTTTAAATAGCGCACGCATGGGGGAGTTTCAGAAACTACTGAAAAGGGCAGCCTGAAAATTAAAAGTTAAAGCTAACACCACAGACTGCACGTTGAAATAAGTGATCCAGCACTGGCTCACCGATTACCTCTGCACTTCCCACATGCCTTCGGCTTTTTAAACCCACGAGAGCATGCCCTCTCCTCCACCCGCCTCCAGAACAGCGAACCGGGCACCGCCGCAGGCCAGAGGCAGCGGGCCCGGCGCAGCGCGGCGATCGGCACAGGCCGAGTCAAAAACACCAACGAAAAAAGAGCCGAGGGCGGCCCCGAGCGCAGGAGCTGGCACCTCTCCCGAGGGAAAAGGTGCGGGCGGCGATGGAGCGCAGCTGCCGACGTTAAGAGGAGGCCGAACTCACCCTCCCGTGCGCGCCCCCCTCACAGCCCCCCCCAGGCCCCCCCCCGGCGCTCACCCAGGCGGAGCCCGCAGCTGCTGGCCACAGCGGCGCGGAACCGGTCCATGTGGGTGTTGCGCTTCGTGTCGGGCTCCCACATCACCTGTGACTCCATGATCTCGGGCTCCCGGGACATGGTGGGTAGCTGGCGGCCAAGCGGTCAGTCAGGCGAGCGAGCGAAGCGAAGCAAGCTACCGTCCAGTCCCACGGGGAACCGGCCCCACCCCGAACCACCGCAGCCCTGACTACGCGGAACCACCTCCGGCCGCACGCTTTAAGGGCGGCCGGTCCCTCGTCGGTCACCGCGCTCCGTAACCTTCCGCCGGAAGAGAAAAGAGTGCGGGGCGTTGCGCCGCGCCGCGGGTGCCGCCAGCCGCCCCCCCGCCAGTCCCGGCCGCCGCAGCAGACGGAGCCCAGCTGCGAGAAGAGCACGTCCCTCCAGGCCGCCATGCCCGCCGGCGCCCGCGATCCTTGTCCCGCGGCGGGCGGCGCCTCCGCGGAGCGCGGCGGCTCCCAGGGCGCCGTCCTTCACCCCGGGCGCTGGGGTCAGCCATCTGCTCGGTCCGCTTTTTTCCCTCGGAGCTGGAAAGTGCGTGCGGCCGCAAGGCAGCGGGCGAGGCCTGCCCATGTGGGACAG
>JAVJGJ010000062.1:26441164-26467455 GCA_035590215.1 Microhierax caerulescens
CCCCACCCCCCACCCCGGATAAGGGTTCAATGGGATTAAAGTAACTTTTTTGGTTTTATAACCGGTTTGGTCAGGGATGCTGTAAACTACTGTGACCATGCATGGTATGTGTCCCACTTATTTGCAAGTCAGCGCTTCAGAACTAGGCACATTCCTCCCACTTGCAGTACCTGGGTGATCGCCATCCATTCACTGTTGGTGCATGAACCATCAGCTCTTTTGCGCTGAAGCCATCTTCCTCTCCTGATGAACTAACAACTACAAAACCAATCTTGTGTGGCATGCTGCAGAAGCAAGCTAGTCAAAGGATCAATGTTTCAAGCTTAAAATAATCCCTGGAAAGACAATAAAAGAACACTGAAATGCTAGAATTAAAGGACTAAATCCTGTGGTCCATCAGTCAGTAGATAATGACTACAAACCTAAATTTCCTTTAATTAATATTGGCATTGTAAATAGCACTGCATTCGTATGCAGAGTGTTTTATTACTGCTTACTGAAAGAGGAGTTTAGCTAACTTGTATAGCAATATAGTTTGCCAATAAACTCAATTAAACCTGCTAATTCAAGACAGAGCTTGAAACAAGTTTCCAAAACATGCACAGGAGAGACCTGTACCACCCTCTGTGGTTAAACCGAAGGAAAAGAACAGTGAAGAAGACGCAGGGTCGGTTTAGCACCTTTTAACAGCCACGCACACGGGGACAGCACAGGATGGGGGGCAATGACTGGCGGGACAAGCACCAAAACCCCCCGCTGCCCCCCGCTGCCGCAGGAATATTACAGGATTAATTTCAGCCTTCGCCCCCCTCCCTGCCTCGGCCACTAGGCCGCGGGAAGAGGCATCAGGCCTCGGTGGCGGCCCGCAGGCCCCGCCGGCTCCCGGCGCTGGCTCAGGGTCACGGCCGGGACGGGCCACGGACACAACCGGCCTGCGCAGCGGCCCAGAGCCTAGGGGCCGCCTGACCGGGCCCCGAGGGCTGCTCGCCCGGCCGGAGGGGAGGGGAGGGGAGAGGAGAGGGGGAGCGCCCAGGCCAGGCCCCACTTGCCTCGCTGCGGCCCCGCCGCCGGGTCCCATGGCAACGCCGCCCGCCGCCGCGCATGCGCACTCGGTGCCCCCGGCGCGGCGCCAGAGGAGCAGGCGCAGTCCCCGCTGCCGGCAAGGTGGCCGGTGCTGCGCAGGCGTATTTGAGACCATTTCGGGAACGTTCTGTCTCGCAACAACCTTCCTCTGCAAGGGAAATCCTGTCAGGGTACGGGCCGCCCGCAGCCCCGGTCCTCCCCGCCCCGCCTCGCTGGCGCCCGGGCCTTTCCCCGTTACCGCCTCCTGCTGCAGCCCTCGTCCTCCTCCGCACAGCCCACCCCCTCTTCACAGCCGACAGCCCGGCCCCCCGCCGTCGGGCCGCGACCTCCCCCCCCTCCCTGCCCCGGTCTCTTTTCCTAACCCCGAGCTCAGCCGCCTCCCGCTCGGAGAGCGCTGGGAGCCGCACCTGCCCTGGGCTGCCCGCCTTGGCGGGGACATGCGGCTCTGAGGGGGGAGCCCGGCGCCAGCCTCAAGCGTCTTCTCCGGAGCGGCGGACATGGGCCCCCCGCGGCGGGGAAACGCTCCCCTCGCCTCTCTCCTCCCTGCTCTGGGCCCGCTGGGGTCGGCGGGCGCTGGCGGTGCCCGGGATCGAGCGGGAGCGGGCCCGTCTAGGTTAGAGTGGGGCAGGTGATGGTGATGGTCCTTCCCTTGCTGAGGTGCCGGCCTCGCCTCTTGCAGCTGCCCGGAGTTTCTACTCGTTGAGACAAGAGTTCTAGCTGTGGGAGCGCCAGGGCAGACCAGGCTGCTCCGAGCCACAGGAGAGGGCAGAAGGGACTGCCAGGAAGATCTTCATCCCCGCAGTGCTGCTGCTAGAGTTAGAGAGAAACCTGCTGCCTCTCCTCTCTGTTTCTTTTGATCTCCTGGAGAGGAGAGGTGAGTTGTTGTCTTTCCCTCTTGTCGTGCTGTAGCAGCGGAGAAAATAGGCTATGGCTTGCAAGCTGCAGAACTCGTTCCGGATGGCTTCAAGCCCCAGCTGACTGCTTGGTTTGTTTTACTTGAGAGTCAGCCCTGTGAAAAGGCCCGCTGATGGAGAAAGAGATTAGCACCGTGTTAACTGCGCGGTTCTCTCTCCTTTGCTGCAGTGCCCACTTTCACCGCTGTCTCCTGCTCTGCCTGCTCCTGCTTTCAGCATGGTAAAGAAGAATACTATCCCAGATGGGTAAGTATCTCTCACACTAAGCAAGAGGCAGGAGCGGGCACAGTCCTGCATAGAGAAGGGGCTCTGACTGCCCTAGGTGCTTTCTTGCCACATGTATCTTCGCCACCTACAGCGAGGTAAGGTAGGTATCTTCTCCAAGACAGGAACAACTCAGCCCTTCATCCCCCAGGTGAGTATGATGCTCCAGCCTGTCTGTGAACACCTCTCCTTCAGCAGCCAAACACAGTCCGTTCTTCCTAACCTTCTTACCCCCAGGTGTGTGTTTACTGGGGAAATGGGACAGTAGTCCATTCTTCTGACTACTCAGATGTTTGCTACCAGGAGTGGAGGAAGAGCTGATAAGATGGGAGCAGGTGGTTGCATGCATGTGGTCAAGGAATATTTTCATGGAGTCAAGTCCAGAAACATCCTGCATTTTTGTTTTTAACCAGAGGACAACAAAAATGTTTTACAGGCAAAAAGAATTTAAAAAACCCAAATGCACTATACATGCTTTCCAATTATTTGATTGGAAGTGCATATGGGGACTACAGAATGATCTCACTGAAAACAGATACAGATCTATTCTCCAGCTCTACTGTCGAAAAAAAAAAAAAAAGAGGAAATCCCAAGTTTAGAAGCTTAACCCATGTGTTACTGCTGACATCAGTACAAACTTCTTCGATAGGAGGGTGTGCCAAGATACAAAGGCACTCTGTACTGGGACAGTAACTTGCAGTTTGTATGTTATCCTGGTTTTAAGGGAAGTGTTAGGTAAGTTTATTAGGAACATTCTTAGGAGGAGCAATAGAATACAAAAAGCATGTTTTCCTGCAAAATACATTGGCCTAAAAGCAATAAACAAGATGAACAATATTTTAACAATAACTTAAACTGAACTTTTTTTCCATAGTTGATGAATTCAGAGATTGAAATTGGAGTACAATTCAAGAAAAACTATTTAAGCATGTCTTTCTCTGAAAGTTTCTGTGAAATTCCAGTTTAAAATTGGACAAAATAGAACTAAAGGGGCTAGGTCTGCAAGCAGTAATGCAGAAAGCCTGAAAGAATTACTGTATTCCTTGTTTTCTTCATACTTGGAAATTATTACTAAAACTTTGAAAGTCAGGTGCTCATTTTTCCCTTATTTTTCCCCCTTATGTTTGAACTGGAGCAGCTTTCAGGCTACACGCATTTCTTTAAGTAAGGAAGACACAGTGGACTGTACTTTTGGTTTCTATGATTGGAAACTCATACCTGTGTATCTTT
Source organism: Microhierax caerulescens (assembly GCA_035590215.1). Lineage (NCBI taxonomy): Eukaryota > Metazoa > Chordata > Aves > Falconiformes > Falconidae > Microhierax > Microhierax caerulescens. Next base: position 26,444,656 of record JAVJGJ010000062.1, read on the forward strand.
CAAGGAGAGAAACATCTACGGTGGACTAACTGGTTATAAAGCTAGTATTACCATCTGACAAAGCTCATAACTGAAGTGCTTTCAGCTTCTCCAGATATTTAACTTTTTGATACTATTAACAAATCAGGCTAGACATCTGCAGTATTGGGTTTTTGGAAGTAAAGGAGTTTAAGGAATTGTCAGTCTCCCAATCTCATGCAGCAGTATATTGATGTCATCCTTGTGCTAGCACAGCATGTTGTAGTTCTTTTACTTTTAGTACACCAGAAAAAAACATCAGCGAACCCTGGAAGAGGACTTAAGAAAAACTAATTTTAACTTAGGTGAACCTGCATATGCAATTTACTGGCCCTGGAAACAGTTGTTGGTAGAAGTGAGATTGTGGTGCACTGTAGCATAAGGACCAGTCTCCACATGGTAGCATGCTAGCGAAGTACAACCTTAATCATATCACAGTGTTGTCATAGCAATAAATCTGTGACTGTGTTTGTTTTTGCAATACTGCAAGAGAAACACTGTAGTAGATAGTGTCATGCTACATATAGATGTTTTTTAAGATTGTCTTTCTATTACTGCTTCAATTCTTTATACTGTTCTTAACAGTTTTAGTCCAAATTCCATTATGCTAATGAAAGCAATACAATAAATTTGAGGTTTCAGTTAGGCTAGAAGTAGCTAGGAATAGTGTAACTAAAGAAGAAACGGTTATTTTTTTTTAACTGGTCAGCTAATTAGTATTACCTTTCACAGTACCATGTCTGCAGCATAGTTAAAGTTGCCTTTAAGTAAGGGTTGTGCTATAGCACTGTGCAACCTTGCTAGATATCAGCACTCTGAGTGTATTTAGCACCTAAAGTAATACTAAAGTGGTATTAATTGCCAGTGTTGCCACTGGATCTGCACTGCCAGTTTTGTACCTTGTTCTTCTTGGCCCGTTCATGTTCTAGTGTCCCTGTCACTCAGCCCTAGCCCAGAATATTTGATCTGATGCTCTTTGCACAGTCTTTGCTCCATCAGTAAGAGGAGGAGGTGGACTGGCAGTAAAGACTTCCTGAATTCCTTGACAGGAAAAAGCATTTCTCCCTTTTCCTGGTAATGTCTTGTACAGTGTCCATTGCAGTCTTGGTTCTAGGAAGAAGTGCCAGAGAAGTAACTCTGTAACAAAATAATACATCACTATGAGAGGGATTGAAGTAATGCCTTGCACTGCCATTCCCACTATGGAGTCAAGTTTGGGTTCTTCACAGTGTCTGAAATGGTGTACTCCTTCAATAGCTGTACACTATGAATGTATCTCTTTTAGTGGAGAACCAGCAAGTAAAAAGAGTTCAAGTTACATAACAAAGTCATAGAATACTATGCTGTTTTTTCAATTTTATACATGTTTGTGTTTCAGTATCCAAAATCCTGCTGTGGATGTAATTTCATAAACTCAGATCCAGTTCTGAAAAGCATCTGCAGAAATGTCTCTTTCTTGTATGTTTCCCTTAACATGTACTGAAAAATACCAGGACTGAGATCTTTTTATTATAGGGACAAAGCTGAATTATTTCTGCCTATGCCCCATAAACATACTTATTTAACTGAATTATTCCTGTGCAGACGTAAAAGCATCATGGTTTTCATTTAGACAGGAATGTTAAAGACCATGGCATAACTGATTGTGCATGTTCAAGGGTGGATGGAAGAGAAGGGTTACTGTAAGGTGAGAGTTTATTTGTAAAGTAAAAGTGTTTCATACCATCAGGCATAGAGTGTTTTCATTGAAAAATTTGGGATGGAGAGAAATTACTTCTTATAATATCTGAGTAATGATAGCATTGCTATAAGAGTTGAAGTTACAATATACCACAAGTACCAAGTTATGCAGTTATTTATTGACATGGTAAGGAAACTTTTCTCCCATGCTTTACATCCACACGACTTTTTTACAAGTTGTGACTTACTTGTATCCCACTTGCAGGGGTTGAAGAAAAACAAATTTAGAAATCTGTGTAGTAACAGATGATTAAAAGCTATATTCCATCCCTTCCACTTTTGACCTGTTCAGTGTGTGTTTTGTCTTGACAGCGTGTCATGGTCTTTGTAAGGCTATCTTTTCTTCAACAGAAGAGTTGTATGTATGGAAACCACCTGGAAAATAAAGCTGTGTGTATATCATCAAGTGTCAGTAGCCAAAAAAATGAGAAGAGGTTCCAAGTAGTATTTTCTAAATGATCTTGCTACAGCTGACAGTATTTCAGACTTGAGTTTCTCTACAGTTACAATAATTATCTTTTTTGAGTGTTTTGGAATTCACTTTCCCAGGTAAATTCTAAACTTACAACTGCTTCATAATCATAGATGCTCATGAGGGGCTCCAGAACTGTAGAAACCCTTGATTTGTTAAGCATAGCTTCAGATATTGCTCTCTGAACTTACTTCTCCACCCACTGTAGCTTTTGAGTAATGTATACCTATTTACACATTTTTACTAATGCTGATTTTTAACTATTGGATGAAAAATGTTCTCCATGAATATCTTTAGTTCATTACTAGTTTCTCTTGCTCAGGAATACTGGATCGTGTTATTGCTGAACTGAATGTTACATAATTGGAAATGTAAGATAAGAGAGCTTACTTCCATTTATACTTTAGATTTTTTTCCTGTCAAATATACCATAATTACTCTGTAGAGGTTTTACCGTATCAACATTTTAGTGATTTTTTTAGCATATATTAATGTAAACATCAGTTTCATTGGTGTTCTAAAGTGGGTTTAAGCTTCAGAAAGACTAGTGAGTTCTAACTGTTTGCCATAAAGAACTTGTAGGTTATCTGTTGACAGTCTGCTGTGCTTTATATGTATAGAACTTTGTCACTGAGATCTGACAAACTGAGGACATGAAACTTCCAAATTATTTCCAATTTGGTGGTTCCATCACATTGTACCTTTCAATTATTTAGTAGCTTTCTTGTCGAGCTTGCTGTTAAAAATGTATGTAATGTCTTTATCTGAAACATACTGATTTTTCTCTTAAAAAAAATCACAGAAGAAAGTAAATACTAAGATACCCATCTGTTTAAATGATTGAGTATGAATTACATACAGCTGTATATTTCATCTGCTTCAGTTAAAAGTTTTAGTACCACTAGCTGTGGTACACACAGTTTTGTCATGCTTTAGTTTAACGTTTCTGTTAAGGGGATATAGTAGCTATAATTTCCAATATATTTTTCTAAGTTTTAGAACTGATTCATAGTAAGATACTTTAACAACTACAGATTATGTTCATGTCAAATGAATGAAGTTTTCTTAACTATATTTCAAAGTTGTGTTGAATAATTACAGATATAACTGGTATTTACAATCTGTGCTGTGTTTTGCAGTTCATTGATGTGTAGTTTTGTATGTTTAAAAACTTACATAAACATCTTTGCTGTCATTTATTTTTTGGGGTTTTTTAATAGCAAGACTTATGCAAAATATAGCTATTATAATGCTCTTTGCTTGGGTTATTACCTTGGTGTTCAACATGCTTTTGAGCTTAGCTAAAGATGCTCCAGCATGAATAGTAAATTTTGCTATACTCAAATTTACTGTAAGCTTGTCTTTATCATAGGCATTTCTATGTCTTCTGTTATCCCACTTGAAGCTGGAGGCTGCTATGCACGCCCCATTGATGATCCTCAGTTGATTGGTCTTGAAGCTGATTGTTTTTTTAAAGTGTTTTTCTAACTTTCTGTTGCTGTTTGGTTTTTTTCTTCTGTCCTTGAACAGAGGCCATTTCACTGGTTGCTGCTGTTACAAAGTATATTGCTGCTAAATTCTTGTGTTAATCTAGGTCACATATCTTGTAATTCTTGTGAGAATGCATGAAGCTAGTTTCTTTTCTGTTGGTCCACTGAATATCGCTGAAATTTTTAGATTAATGAAAAAGTCAATTAAATATGCTTGCTTTTCATTTAAATATATAAGCAGAGATATATATTTTCATGTAAACTAGACTTAAAAACCTCTAACAGATCAGGTAACTAAAGTCTGTTGTATTAGTAATACTTGTATTTATTTAACTGGAAACCATTCAAGATCAGCAAAATTTCAGAGAGAAAGGAGAATTATATTTTTAGTTTGCTTTTAATACTTTTTCTCAACCAAGAGGTGATTCTTGTTTAGAATAGCAGGCAAAATTCTGCCTGTGTGTTAAAATTGATGGTAGTTGAGAAGTGGTGAAGGCAAAACATGATAGCAAAGTGGGAACTGCAATAGCTAAATAGTTAAATAATTGTTGTGTAACTAAATAATTAGTTTTCAGGCCTTGATCTGCATGTAGTCCATGGATTGTTTATCTGTTTGAAAACTTAGAAAAATAAAGCTTTAACTGAAAATTTATCATATGTGCACAATATGTCACTTTTTTTTAAAGTGCTGTTCTCTCTATTACTTTTCTATTTGGATATGCAAATTCGGGGTATGTATGGCTTTGGACAGTTTACAGTTCAGACAAATTTTAATAAACATTTGGCCATAAAAGCCTATCATAGCTATTTTGATGCAAACTTAAGAGTTTGATTTGCAGATTTTTGCAGTTCTTTTTACACACTTGAGATTCTGAAGGAGGCTTGTTTTGTGAAAGGACCAGAAATACCACAGATTTAAAGGTGATAGTTTGATTTAATGTATGCTGACCTGGATTGTCTGCAGTTTGACAACCATTGTGTTTTTGTACAGAAGTTCTCAGGCTTCAATTTCTTCCTGGGTATGTCTTCTTCTGACTATTAATTGTGTTGGGAAGCTGCAGCGTTTCTCTGAATTTACATGATTGCATTTTAGATTCTTATCACAACATCTTTCTAATGTGAATGCCATTGGTTCTATGGCCAGAGCTATTACCTCTGTGCTGCAAATGCCTGAATTTATTTCTGGGCATAGAAATAAATGTCATGTCTGTGTCTCAGTAAGATATCCCTGTCTCTTTCAGGAAACTTCTGCCATCTTTTCACCTACTTCTTGTCCAGCTTGTTTCTGTTACCTTTTATTCATTGGTACAGGAAAGATGATAGTGCTGAGTCTTGTGAGAACACCTTTGACTCCTGGCTTTCTTCCTTCCATTCACATTCAAGTAGGACACAAATCAAGTGTCACAGTTCTCAGTCATACTTGTTAAAATGTTTATTTATGTCTTTGATCCCATGACACCTGTTTACATGACCAGCTGCAGCTCACTTGTCTTTGGTCATTTCTGCCTTTATCTAGACTTCTTCTGAAGAGTTACTTTCTTTACCCATCACCTATAAATTCCCAACCATATTCCTTTGTTGATAACAGAACAAATTTGAATTAATTTCCTTAGCCAATCTTTGCTTAGTTTCAGTCTGCTGGTTTTGAGATAATTTTTAGTTGTGCAGAAGGATGCTGCAATTTCTTTTTTTAAATACCACTTTAAAGATAACATTGAACACATACCCTTTATATTTTTTGATGAAGAGTGCCTTCTGCTCATTTTCTACCATAGAACTGTCAGCAGCTTTTGTTTCTTGCTGATTTTGCAGATTTTTTTTCTAGGAGGATTTAAACAGTGTTAAATACAGGAGAATAAAAACACAGGTTTATTAAGGTCTGATAACAAACTGTGTAATCCTGGTGCATTGCTCTGTCAATCCCTTAATCTGAAAAAAAGTTCAGAATTTTTACAAAGCCTTTTTTACATTGCTAATGAAAGAAGATAAGATTTTTAAGCCTTTTTTGATCATTTCTTATTTCTTAATTGCTGACATGTATGGTAAGCATGGTGGATTTCCACTTATAGTTTTCCAAGAGGAAGAAGGTTAAAAAAGGTCTGAATTTCTAATTTATGACATCTTTTAAATTGTCTTACTACATGAGGTAGTTGGTCTTTTGCAGTTGGGATTTTTTACTTCTGCCTTCCTTCAAAATGTTTCTAAACATGTATATGTGAGTATGGCTGGCTGTCAGACTAAATCCTACTTTCGTAAAGCATTGTGTAAATTTTATTGGTAGAAGTAATACCAAAGAGTAATTGAACTATGTTAAAGAAAAAATACTGTATTCTTGTTCGCTTTATCTCTGTGACACCATCTCAGCATCTGCTGCACTAGTTTCTGTATCTATAGGTACAGCTGATTTTCTAATCCTATTTGGAAGTTTCAGAGCAAAAGCAGGAAGACTATTTCCTTGTTTTAAATAGACATGTAATTTCCAGGTTTATTAAAAATAGCAAGAGGCAGGAGCTGATGTTAAACCTGACTTTGTCATTGATTTTAACTGTAGTTCAGATTAAATATGCATCTAAATAAGGTTCACCACATTTAGTACCATTCTCGGATGAAGTGAATGAGATAAAATGAAACCATGCACAAGACATATTTCACAGTTTTTCTGTAGACTTCGTTTAATTTTATTTTTTTTTAACTGAACACTGCTTGTAACTAAGATGTTTCTTTATGTTGTGGTTTTTGTTAGCTTTGGTAATATTCTCAGTCTGTTTACACCATGATCTTAATTGATTCATATACGAATTCTCTATCTTAAACCAGAATAAATGGAACATAGTCTCAGATTTTTGTTTTCATATTTTACAACTGACATACAATTAGCAGAGTCCAAAGTTTACAAGCTTGAAAATTCACTTAGGAAAACTTACCAAGTTAGAACACTTTTCTTCTATAATACACAATAAGTAATTTCTTGAGCAATGTTTTTCAAACTACGGTGATTCAGAATGTGCTTTATTTTTTCCTTGTATGCAACTATGCTAAGCTAAGGGAATATATGAAGTAGGAGACTAGTTTTGTTCCCTCTTTACGATTATGAGGTACAAAGTTCCTGCAATAATTTGGAATTTAACAAAAGATTTTACTGCAACCATCTCTCAGTAATTTAATCTCTAGCTTGCCCTTATACCTTCTCACCTCCTACTGTCTTCTACATGATAGCTGTTTGCAGCAGCCTTCCTAAAGAGTTATTACTCCTTGTCTATTTCATTTGTTATTGATTAAACTAAGCATCTGTAAGTCTACATTGTGAGCCTCAATCTGTTCTTTAAGTCATGACAAAGACAAAAAGGGCAAGTTAGTGGTAAAGACATCGATGTAGTAAATTGTTACATAATTTGTTAATATCAATTATGCTTCATGTCACCATGCTGAAAATGTTTCCTTTGTTACTTCCAAGCATCTGTGAATGGTAATATTTATATACAATGATAAGTATCATTATGGATATTTAATTGAGAGTTTTGCCAGCCAGCATCTAGTTTTTGTTATGGTCCCATATGAGAATTATGAACAAAGCAAAATACTGAGAGGTTAGAATTATTTTAAAATAGGGTATTCCATTTATTTCATAAATAATGTGGTTTTGTGAAAATCAGAAAGGAATCTAGAAGGTGTTGGAAGCTCCCTTTAAAGGGAGAGATTAATTTAAACATTATTCCCAAAAATTTAAATAAATGGACACCATTGTTAAAGAATCTTATTAAAATCTTTTATATTTTAATCGTTGAGGTACTAGCTGAAAATGCAAAAAGACTATGGAGATTTTAAGTCATCTAGCTGCCTCTTCTGAGGTCATAGAGATAATTTGTCCTCACAAGAGAAGAAATAAAAGTCCTAAATTTAGTAAGTTACCTCTTTGAAGGTAAAATTGATCTGCCAGTTAACTTGTTTTCCTCTTCAGATAAAGCTTTTCATAATTTTTAAAAAACCTGAAATCTCTGAAATGTGATGCATCAAGATTTTTTTCAGTACAGTGTAGAATTTGTGAATACCAGTTCTTAGTGGTTTTGGAGTTAGTAGTATTTTTGAGTGTTGTAACAAGTCTTCAGTCATATCAGTAGATGATTTTTGCCAAGTTTTAGTGTGATGGAATATTCTCTGTATCTTTCAAAGTACCAACAGAGTAGTCAAGAGTGTTTCTTTGAAAAAGCAGCATATTACGTAGTTTACGTTACGTAAACACATTCCTAAAATCTAAAAACTGTATTTTTAATGAAAGTAAACTTCGCATTTCATTGTCGATTAAATGATTGATGTGAACATATGATTTTTAATGGTGTTTGTTTCAGCCAAGTTGAAGAATTTTCACCAACTACAAAAATACTGTTCTACCTGTTGAACCTTACCCATCTGCTTTGATTTATATTGGCACTATTTGTTTGTAAATGCTGTCCTACCATTTTGAGGGGAGGAATTTTTTGGAAGTTGGAAGAAGGAAGGAAGGAAAAAGGCTGTTTCCAAATGTCCTGATGATACCTTGAAACCACTTCATAGAATAATTGTAGGGTTGGGGATAAATTCTACTTTATAATAACAGTGATGGTGCGGTGCACATTATCTCTAAGAAGTATTTTCTTTGTGGTGATCCTCTGTGAAGAAGAAAGAGTAATTTTATTATGGCTCCTGACTTTAGACTTGAAAACAACAAAAAATGTCTTGATTTAAGCTGTGTAGTGTGCTAAACAAGCTTCTGCCCGGATCAGTGCTGTAGCAATATTCTGCTGGTGTTCCAGCATCTTAGGCAACTCCCTGTTTCTTTTATACCAAAATAATGCTGACCTATTAATTTTATTTTAATATAAAATAACAATATTTTATAATTATCCTAAAAGTATCTTAGTTTCTTGGTGAAACAGGCAGGTTACTAATGGAAGATGGATTTTAAAAAAGATTTTACTTACATACCAGAATTTAATTGGTCATTTTTTCTGTGCACATCAGTTATGATTGCTGCTGTTGTCAAGGAATTTTAGGAACTATTGGATCCTGCTGTTTGGAAATCTAACTCTTAATATAATATGCTAATAGCTGTATGACTCATCATAGGAGAAAAGATAACTGTAAATCTTTCTGCTTGGAGAAGTTTGATATAACTATTATATTTAAACTGTGTGATATGGCACTAGATTTGCCTGATTTTTGTAAGATACTTCACATAGTTCAAAATAACTGTTACTGTAATTTTAAAAGGGGCATAATTTTTATGTGCTTTGTTTTTTCTGAAAAAATTTTAATCTGAAGAGGAAATTACTATTTTTTTGCTAAAGTTTTACATGAAGCTGCAGGTGTCTTCTGTTGAATTATGTCATTTGAAAATATTTTAAAGTAAATATTTGTTTCATTACAGATGGCGGAGTTTGACACCAGTTGGGCAGCCTATACCAGGAACTAGATTTATTGCATTCAAAGTACCTTTAAAAGGGGTATGTATAAAAAGTAACTACAGATCAGCTCTCTTAGATACAGTGCAAAAAATAATGAAGAATAGCATGAATATTTATGCAAACTTCAGAAAAGTTTTATGAAAAAATAATCTGTTCAGATTTTGCCTTTCCAGTCATCTATTAGTAGCTTTTTTACATAATATTCTATATATTTTCTCTTTCTTTTAAAACTTGTATTTGGTGTTACTCTTTTTATTTATGTTTTAAAAATCATAAAATCTCTAAGTGATCACTATTAAGTGGCCTAAATTCATTATATTTTGTAACATCTTTTCATTACTATTGTCAGAAAATCATATGAAAGGGGTTATGGTATGAATAACATCTAGGCAATTTAAGTAAAAAATACAATTTTATGGAAATTAAACACTTGTTAAAGGATATCAGCCACTGCAGTACTTCTGAAATTATAGATTCGGATTACTAATTTCATAAGCAAAAAGCTTCAGTGATCTGGAGGAATTCAGTATATTTAAAAAAGAAGTCTTCATATTTCTTTTATTAATGTGTTAGTCCTTCCTTTAGGTCCTTACTAACATGGAGTGCCATCTTAATCTATTCTACTGAGTCAGATCTTTTAATTCTTTGTGACAATACAAAATGTGGAGGCTATCTTCTTTAAACTCTTCAGTTCTTTGGTGGATTGATGCATAGGGAAATTTTGGGCAAATTAGGGCAAGTAGGGCAAATTTGCCCTTCTGTATAACACAAATGCTGTATAAATTAACTCTTACAAGTCCTTGCTTCAGATACATAGGAAGTAAAAGTTTCTGAGCTCATCTAAAGTTCAGTGGCTAGACATAACCTTGGCAATTATGAGTAAGAATTCTGTCTAAGCAGTTGTCTACAGATTGTGCTATAGTATTCATGTACAAAAGATTTGCTTCTTCAGGTATAGTAGTGGCCATCGTGTTTTCAGTCACCATCCAGTTGGCTTTTATCAGCAATGACTGAAGTGGAAAGCTTGTAGAGTTTGCTTCCTGCAGCTGCTTTTACAGCTTGACAATGATGGTTTGGTTCCTTTGACACCAAGGTTCTCAGGTGTGACATTGGTCATGCTCTCAGTGGGACTGACGGATCCCACAATAGTCATGTCTCTTTCTACCAAGACTGCCCGTGAACAGAATTAGCAGTGAATATAAAATTCAGTAGATTTGTAATTAGCTTCCTTGCTGTTGGGATATTTGAGAGAGGATTTTTTGTATCATCAGCTCCTGTAATTCCACTTGATTTAGCAACAATTTTTTGCATAGATGCTCTATTCTGTGCTGGTTTTGTTTGTTCAGCCTGTCGTTTTCTAGTTCACTCCAGTGTTCAGAGAAAGATACTTTGTAGCTAACTTTACTCTTTCCTTGTAACTCCTGTGATTGTAAGGAGCTCCACCAGAGGTCATGAAAAGGGCAGACATTTCTCAGTGAACCTTTCCAGCGGCATCACAAGTAGGTAGTCTACCTCAGTGTGTTGCCCACTTCCAGTTCTACTGATCTCGTTGGGGCATAGATCCCAGTTCTGGGAGCCTGTCTTTGAACTTGGACAGATATAATGTCTGGTACCCAAGAAAGCAAAATCTGTTTCTGTCCCTCCAGTTTGTTCAGTCTCAACTATGCAAGATACAGAAATGACAAGTCTGCCAGAGACTGTGTGCTTGAAGCTCATGAAGTTTGTGGCAGAATACACATACAATGCATAACTGTGGTGTCTTTGCAAAGGTGGTGGAGGTCAGTAAATCTGTCCAGAAATGCTGGAGACCTAATTGGCCATAGTCTGTCAGAAGTCCTGTTATGAGATTTGTGGAACAGGCCTCTTAAATATACAGCAGTTTCTTTCTTTGCTGCCTATTAGGAAATTGATGATTGGTGACCTCACCCAAAGGAAGAAAACATATCTTCAGTATTTCAAAACTCAAGGGTTATTGTTTTAGCAGAAGATGTACTGCTAGTAAAGGCTTCAAGATTATGGGTTTACTTGCCAGGATTTCCTGTCCTTTCACAGATGATCATTATAATGCTAAGAGTAACATCGTAGTATAGTAAGGACTGGGCAAGTTCTTTCCCATGCCATTAGAAGGATTTTAGAATTGATACAGATTTCTTACATTCTCAAATCCCAATTAAACACATAAACTACTGAATACTCAGCAAGAGTTTTTCAGAAAATTCTGAAAAGTCTTTCAAAACAGTGTTTTGTAACATATTTAGCTGTTTACTCAGTCAAGCAATATTTTTGGAAATGGTATTCCACCTCAGTTTGTGTGATTTCATATAGTAATAGGAAAAATTCTTTAACATTCTACCATAGACCTTTTGCAGATTCACTGTTGTCACCTCAAAGTTAGTAAGTTCAGTTTCAGATTTTACTAAAAGTCACTGCTGAATAGTGGCAAGATAACTGACTTGTGTGCATTTTGTTTGAACCTCAACAACCTCCACTGTTAGTATTGCACCAGTATCTGAAATATATAGGACTGAATACTTCTATATGCTTTCTACCCAACTCTTTTTTAGGAGTGAATACTTCTGTGTGCTTTCTACCCTACCTTTTTTATCTCAAGCTTCCTAATCATATACTGGCTTTGATAGGACTGTCCTGCTTTTTATTCTTTAATTTGGTTTCCTGTCTCTGTTTCCAGACTCGAGATAAGTGCTTGCTAGCATCTTAGATTATAATCCACACAGTCAAAAGAAGGATTGGTTAGTTACCCTATAGCATCTGTGGTTCTAAGAGGTATGTGGTCTGTGGCTGCCTGTCTTTGCATTAGGTCTAAGTTCAGTCTGCTTGAATTTCTTCTTGACAAAGGAACTGAGCGGTGGTTGAGGTTGCTGCATCTTTTGCCACTGTCTTTATTGGTTGTGGCTGAACCTGTGTCAAAAAGCTCTCACAACGGATGTGCACTATTCGGAGAAAATCCAGTCTTGTGTATATGAGGCATTTTCATAGCTAGAGTGAAGAACACATTTCAAAAAACACAGCAACAATAGGGTGAAAGATTTTTCCTGCTGTTTCTGTAAAATGAAATTAATTATTCATCACCTACCAACATGCAGCTTTCTTAGTCACCATAATTTCACCATATTTTAGTCTTCTTTAATATTTCCCAGTGCTAAACGACATGCAAGTACACTCTGTCAAGAGATGAAGCAGGGATAAAAATGTCTGCAAAACATTTGTGGGGAGTAAGTTAAAACCTTTAGAAGAAATGAACTCCTGTGTCACAACTTCTAATGTTTTATGTGAAATACACTTAATTTCGTGTTACTGTGCAAGACAAAGTATGTTTGGGGAAAGGTGTGGTGTTTCACTTTTTGCTGATGTCTAGTTACTTAAAAACAGTGTATTCATGCTACATTTTTCAGGATTTTTGTGTCTATCAAATTAGTGCTATTTTAGTAAAGTTTGTAAACACTATACAAAGTGGAAATTCTCACACATTTTCTTGCATTTTCATCTGAATAGGAATACACAAATTCTTTCTTTTTATTTGGTACCTTTTGTCCATATAATACGTGGATGTGGTTCTGATACTGTAAACATTCCCTTTTGAATACTGATGTTTCCTAGTCCTAATTAAGACAGCTGAGTATTACAAACGTCTTGTTATTAGAACGTAAAAAGAAAATCTTTCTTTTCCATTTTCATTGTAGGCAATTAACCAGAGGCTTACACCAACCCAGAAGTTTACACCAAAAGATTTAATTGCTGCAATGAAAGCCCTAAATGTGGAGCTTGGATTAGTTATTGATTTAACATACACCACACGATACTATGAAGTTAAGGTAATATGAGCATGTAACAAAATAAAATAGTTTGTGCAACCTTTGTATTAAAGTATTTACACATTTGCTTACCTTGAATTGGAACAGACAAGTAAGCCATCTGGACTTATTTTGTGCCTCCAATAGAAACTAAATGTTTTATCAAACAACAGCTCCTCCCACCTAGTTTCATTTGTGGATTATTTGTATTATGGTAACTCAGAGTAATGGATAAAGACTGCAGGGCCAGGCACCGCAGAAAGGGAGCAGAAAACTTACAGTCTGTGTCCTGAAGACATTCCCATTTATTTCTGATGTCTTTTTGTTTTACTGATCTTCAGTAGATTCCACTAAGAAACTGTAGTTTTTAAACTACTTCATCAGTTTCCAACTTTTACCAGTATGGTCTAAAGAATTGTGATTAATCAGTCTCCTTTTGAAAAGGAGAATAAATAGCAGTATTATAACTGAATGCTAATCTTTGAATATATGTGGGCTGTAAGCTTTAAGGGGTTGAATATGCAAGTATATATAGGATTGTGGGTGGGAGGGACAAATATTGCTAATAATTGGGTTAGAATTGAATTACAAGAATCTGCTCTTTTTACATAATGTGCTGCCTTAATAGCAGGGATAAATAAGTCTTCTGTATAAACTTTTCTTTGAGATCAGGTCTTTAAAGTGGAAATGTAAATGGTAGTTTCTGAGAGTGTATCTCTATAGAATTATGTCAAGATTGTTTTCAATTTCTACTCAGGATTTGAGCTACTGTTTTACATTGGCATTAAGTTAGGTTAAGGTTGCTTAAGGTTAACTCTGCTTAAGGTTTTTCATTGAAGCAAGACTTCAGTAATTATTACCATTTTCTTTTTCTTCTTGTTAGGATTTACCAAAAAGTGTGCAGTATAAGAAACTTTATACTGTTGGTCTTGAAGTCCCCGATAATGCTACTATCCTACAGTTCAAAAAATGGGTCAGAAAATTCCTGTGGGAGAATGCAGGAAATGGTACGTATCAGCATCTTAGGCTGTAAAAACCCAAAAATACTATTTCAGTACTAACAGTATCATTTATTGATTTCATTAGGTATTTACATCACCAGGGATCTCAGACTTTCCACAGCACTTTGACTTTACTATCTTAAGATACATTATGTAAACCACTAGCTATCTTTTTTTGCATTCAAAACATGCCTTTTTCAAAAAAGGCTAGTAACTTAAATGCCCTTTGTAATAGTATTATATTTGCATTATGTTTCAAAGTAACTGTCAAAGACTTTAATCTGTCTGACCCAAACTGTCTACCATCAGCTTAGCGTTGTGGCTGCCAGCCCTTTATGGATGTTCTAAATAACACAGTGTTTCTCTGATGGCACTAGGCACTGATACATATGAGCAACTTAAGTCGATTTAGTCTGATGTAGCAGGTTTTTGATTTGAGTCCATTATTACCCTCATATCCTAGCAATTCTGAGAAATCAAATTACAGACACAATGTCAGTGTTTCTACAGTGTGCCTCTGCTGCTGTTTTAGTGTTTATACAATAGTACCGTTCTTGCTGAGATGACATAAGGTGCTTTTTGCAGAAATAAATGTGTGTGTTTTGCCACAACCTGTTTGCAGCTTTTACCTTCTCACTTTTTTCGCTAGTCATTCTTTGTAGGCAGATTTTTACTACCTATCCAATATTGGAGGGCCACTCTTTCAAGTCTTTCATGCTATTGGCTGTGGTTACTTTGGCATTTTCTGTGGGAAAGTAGTGATATTAATTGCCCAAGTGCATACAGTTCTTGTATAGCATAACTAGGTTTTGCCATGGGTGGTCAACTCTGTTTCATGAGAGAGCTTTTACCTAAATCTCAGGTATGAGAGCCTGAATTAGAAGCGCTGGGAAAACTAAAAGGTATGAGAAGCAGCTTTTGTCCTTGCTCAGAAAGTTAGTAAGTTCTTCCTTCGTTCTTTTTTGGCTTAGGGAGATTACTTGGAGATTATTAGTTTACTTCTGGGTTTGATCTAGTGAGTTTTCGTGTGACAAAGAATAGTCTGTATTTGTATACAGTATGTCTAAATACTTCTGATTCTCAGAATTGAGAGAATCAATTGCTAATTTGTTACTGGATGAAGACCTGCAGTTCCAGCTAGTAAGACCATTTTGGCAGGGCTTGTGTAACTTCACAGTTGGGAGAACTTCCATTTTTATGTTAACTAACTTGTTGTAACTTGCCCTCTTATTTTAGATTATCCCTAAAATTTCTCAGGATTCTTCTTAGAGATAATTTTTGAGATGTTGGGGTTTTTTGATGTCTGAATTGTTAGGACATCAACTTATAATAAACTCAGATGGCAATGCAACTGTCCTGATCAGTGGCAAACAGTTATGTTTTATCTCATTGAAAAATTCATCAAAGTCCCATTTCAAAGACCATTTGTCACTGTTTTGTCTCTGCCACAACTTCGTTCTTGTGATGATTAAAGTTTTTTCTAAAATCTAGCCTAAAACTCTCAATCAGTTAATATATACATTTACCTTATGCCAACTTTGCCCTTAAGTATTGTTGTTCTCCATTCCTATTATTATAGTCAGTACCTCAGATTTGATTTTACACACTAAATAAGACAAGCTTCCAAGGTCCCTTCTCATAAACTTCTGTGACCATCATAGTAGCCCTTTCTATACATATTTCGATTTGATTTTTTTTTTCCATTAAATATGAGTAAATAGAATTGTATGGGATAGTCTGGATGAGGTTTTATCAATCTTGCATGACCATATTAGTGTTTCTCTACTTCTGTTGGAAAAGCCTAATTTGAAACACCCTAGTAATAGTAAGTTATTCTGCTTTTTAGCCTTTAGCTGATAGTATAACCTTTCCAATAAAGACAAGATTTCTTTAGACATTAAAGCTGCTTCTTTTCTACATGTATTTCATACTCCTAGACACTAGGGGCGTTATGTGTGTTTTCTCCTTTTTGTAAGTTTTATAAGAATCTGTAAGTTCCTAAATTTTACATTTTCTTATTTAGATTTCCTTTCAAAATCTCATTTTATTCTTTTTTCTCCTGTTACTGCAGTTCTGGTTGAAGCCAGCTGCTTTACCTGTCATCACTCCTCTTTCTTTTTTCTGACATTCTGCAGAGTTAATCTCAGTCTTCGCAGGTTTGGAAATAGTGGGCTAACTGCTGCTAGAGATCCAGCATGAAGAGGACAGAGTCTGGATGTGTCTGTTCTTTTACAGGCGTAACAGTGTAATTTTGTAAACAGCAAGCATTGTTTACCATTACTTTGCTAGAAAAGCACAATACTTTTTTTTTGTCTTGCACTAATTTTTTAGTAATTTCACTTTCTGGACTATTAAAGACTGTTTTCCTTCTGATAGAGAAACTCATTGGCGTTCACTGTACTAATGGAATTAATAGAACTGGCTACCTAATATGCAGGTAAGGGTTGCATAAAACCAGAAATCATTGTTCATAAAATATAGTGCCCTTATATTCTGTAATCCCTTTGGGACAATGATGTAATCATGTTTTTCTTTAGATATCTTATAGATGTTGAAGGCTGGGATCCAGAGGCAGCAATCCAAGGTATTTACACAGTTTGAATTAAGACTTGTCAGGTTGTAATTCACATTTCCTACAATTAATATTCACAAATACTACAATTTGGTTTTAGTATTTTTAGAGTTATTTCATGTGCTGTCTTCCATAGAAGATTTTATCTGACTGTTGAATCTATGCCAGGCAAGACTTGAGCATTAGCAGATTGATAGTGTAGTACAAGTATGTTCCAACTGCTTAAAATATTTTTTTTTCCATTTGCTTTGAAGGGTTTTCAGTCAAAGGTTGCTACCACTACTAGTTTCAGTTGATTAAAAAAAAATTATGCTTCAATGATGACAGCTTGCTAAAATATTTAATAACAACTTAGAATTTTTTCAAATTCAGCATCTCATGGTGAACAGAGACTTACCTTTCACATTTTTGTGACTCAGTTTGAGCACATTTCTTTAGACTTACCTTTTTTCCTTTAGCTTTTGGTGATGCTAGGGGTCATCGCATGGATGGTCTTGTGTATCTCACAGATCTCAGAACACAACCAATGAGAAGGTAAAAAAATGCTTTTAGTTGTATGCTTAAGGTTTTCCAGTCTGTCTACTGGTATTTTTATAAGTTCACTTCCAGTTATAAGCCAAAATTACCCCCTATTAAACCTTTAATATGCAACTACACATGTATTGTAAGACTTCTGATATGAATAACATGAAGTGCAGCAAACTTCATTCATCTTTTGAATTTATGTGGTTCAAAAGATTTTTTTAATCTGACAACTGCTATTGAGCATTCATGTGGCTTTATCATACTATGACAAGTGTATTGATTCTGTATTCTCACATTATAAGCTGAAATATCTGCAAAGATATCTTTGTAAGCTCTGTGATCTGCCTGCTGTTGTTGGCATGGTAGAACAAGATATTTTTTTTAAAAATTAAAAAGTAGAACAGTAAAACAGGAATAAAAAAGTATGGGGAAGTGGAAGATTGTTCTGAATTCCTCTGTTCATAGTAGTTGTATCCCTGGTATGTTCAATGTTATGCATATCATATTCACCTAAGGATAACTAACCCTTAGATGTTCCTAAGTTATTTGTGCCAGTGATACCCTGAACCAGTAAATTGATTTTAAAATTAATACCTGACTGATTTGTGTCTTTTTAGTTTACTTGAATGCCCTTTGTTTTACTGCTATCATTGTTTAACAGTCTGTGCATGATTTAGTCCCATATCAGATCTCTGAATAGGCATGGTGCTTGTCTCCATATCCTTTAGGATGTTGTTTCAAACATACAAAGTTTAGGTATTCTTTTTGCTTTCCCTGCAGCCCTTCCCCACATGAATTTACAAGATTAAAATCTGCTAACTTATGAATGTCTGCAAATTTAAGTTAGCATGCGAAGATATCTGTCATTCTGAACTGAAAAATTTTATGAGTTTTTTTTTTTCTCTCAATAGTGATGTGAGATGTTTTTATTCTTCTTAGTAACCTTGGAATGGATGTATGGGATTCAGATGAAGATACTGTTCCGCCACCACATGCAATGGAAGGACCTGTAGAGCGGTTCCCAAATGAAGATTTTCAGGGGTAATAGGCTGAAACCTGGAATTAAAAGCCAAGAAAACCACAGGAGGGAAAGACAATTGTTTCTCCTTGAAAATACTATAGATACTCTAATTTAAAAGGAGATTTTATGAATATAGCCTACTCATGCAAAATATTTACAGAATTTGATGCAACAGTGGAAAGATAAGGAAAAGAAAGGGAATGTGTGCTATTAGAAGTCCCTAAGTAATCAGTTCATGTGGAAAAAATTAGAGTTTTACTTTACCTGTTCTTCTCTATTATACTACAGTAATCTACAGTTATTTTTAATTAATTTGGAATCACTAGTTTGGCCTATTTAACAAGCACTATAGAATTAAAATTGAATGTTTGTCACAGCTTCTACTATGACATTGAATGTTTTGTTACCTTACTTACAGTTTGGATTCTTAGTAGCTTTGATATATTTGCAATGTCTTTCATATCAACTCATGGTTTAAAAAACCTTGTTTTCATTAGTGACTCATCGTGTTTATAAGTATGATGTTCTATTTAAGACAAAAACTTCTTTACAGGTCTGGGAAAAGATTAAGAATTTATGATGACCACTCTCACAGTGATTTGCAAGGACAGATACAATTGAGAGATTTTGATTTCATTAATAAGGGACCTGGACAAAGACGAAGACAATTTCATGACCATCAGACTCAGGATGATTTAAGAGCACCAGTGCAGATGAGAAATTGGGACTACAATAGGGGACCAGGACAGAGGCGAAGACCCTTTCCTGATCACGAATTTTATGATGATTATCAAGAAGACATGCAGCTGAAGGACCTAGACTTCAGTAACAAGGGACCTGGGCAAAGGTTGAGACCTTTTCATGGACACCAGTTTCATGATGATTTACAGGCAGAGAGACAATCAAGGGACATTGAATTTAACAGAGGCCGTGGACAAAGACAGAGATCTTTTCCTGACCATCCATCTCATAATGATTTGCAGGAAGACAGACAGTCAAAGGATTTTGATTTTGGTAGCAGGGGCCGTGGCCAGAGACGAAGACCGTTCCATGACCACCAATCTCATGAAGAATTTCAGACTCAGATGCAGTTGAAAGAGTTAGATTGTGTCAGCAAAGGTCCTGGCCAAAGACTAAGATCTTTCCATGACTATCAGTCACATGATGACTTACAGCCACAGAGGCAAATGGGAGATTTTGAATTTGTTAATAGGGGCCGTGGGCAGAGGCTGAGACCTTTCAATGATCGCCAGCCTCGCAATGACTTGCAAACAGAGATGCAACTAAAAGACTATGATAATAAAGGTCCTGGACAAAGGCACAGACCTTTTCATGACCATCAGTCTTATGATGACTTACAGGAACAGACTCAGTTAAAAGATTTTGATTATGTTAATAAAGGGCATGGACAAAGGCCAAGGCCTTTTCATGATCATCCAGGTCATGATGACTTGCCACGTCAATGGTGTGCAGACAGGTAAAGCATCCTTGAGCTGTAAGACCAGAATTAGAGAATAAAAGTGTAAACCTCAGCACTTCTAAATTAAATTTCAAATTAATTATTTTTTTAAAAAATTGAAATCAATTAATCATCCTTTTTAAATAATGTACAAATTATCAGTTAACTCGTTTTTATTTTGACTTATGGAAGGGTTTGCTGTAAGCTGGAGTGTTGCAGCTTTGAAAGACAATGTTTCCTAAATTATAAGGTTGTGCTTCTTTAAAACTTATGTGTTTCCTTGACCTCTTTAGCATCAGCTTGAAACAAAACTCTGCCCCCTTTGTTTTGTATAGAAACCTACATTTAAAATACAATCATCAAAGCAGAAGAGGATATGAAATTTTATTTATGCCCTGAGCCAAACGGAGATAGACAGTAACACTACACGGAAGTTTGACTTGCATTTGTTTATTCTATGAGTTAATAATTCGTTAGAAATCCTTTTGCTTCTGAACTTGTATCATATTCTCCCAAATACATGTATAATTTATTAGTAAAACTATTGGATTCTGACATAATATTTCAAAATATTTTTAATATTTCAGAACATATTTCAGATACTTGTCAGGCTAGTAAAGTTCGATTTAATTTCTTCCATTGTACAGCGGAAAGAGGATATCATTACAATGAAGCATACCATTTTGAGGTGTTAAATACAATTATGAGAGTTTTTATTAAAATTTTAAGTAAGTTTGAATTAAAAGTAAAAAGATTTTTAGCTCATTTGATAAATGCATATTTTTGAAAAGCTTACAACCATTGATACTCTTCTTAACATGTGATTCTTTTGGATGTTTGCAGAAATCAATCTTTTTCTTCCCATGAAAATGTACCAGAATCTCATTTCTCCTCATCTCCTTCACTTCACAGAGATTATGGGACTGATAATGATGAATTTAACAGAATTTATAGGTAAATATCAGATGTCATGTGTTGTTTTCTGACTTACCTTTACACTGTTACTCCCCCAGTTTCCAAGCTAAAATATACAAATTAACTACACAGTAAGATAATTGATGTTAATATTTTTGCTTAAATGCAGTTTAAACCACTAAATCTGAACAGTAAGCAAATAATGTGACTAATTTTTGGTCCATCTTTATTGAGTTTGTGTGTGATTATGAAATGATTTGAGAATCCCCAATGTAAGTCATTGACATGACATGCACAGTTCAAGCTAACATGCTATAAAATATGAAAAGCTATTGTCAATAAGCAAAAAAGCAAAATACAGATGCTGTACTTAACTCTTAACTGCTATCTACAACAAGCTGATGAGTTTTGCTGTGAGAGATGGACAGACACTGAAACAGGTTGCCCAGAGCAGCTGTGAAATCCCCATCTTTTGAAGTACTCAGAACTCAGCTAGAGAGGCCCTGCAAAACCCATCTGATTAGACCTACTTTGAGCAGGTGGCCCTAGGTGCTTCTAGAGATGCTTTCCACTCTAAATTAGTCTCTGGTTCAGCGAGGGAGAAGGTTTTAAAATTACACAGATTTTTCTGGATTGGCTTTATACACCACCTATTTTACAAAGTATGTTACTTGAGAGTAAAGAGAACCCAATACAAAAAGTATATATCATATATGCATTTTTAGATCCTTTATTATCTTGTAGAAAAGTGATCCTCCTATTGCAGAAGAATAAATAATTGAAGTATTTGGAACTATGAATCCAAATTATATTACTGCCTCTTGAGACTATGTACTAGAGGGCTACTATTACGTATTATTCACAAAAATGAAAACATGGGCTTAGGAACAAAAATGGTCCCTAGGTAAAGAAAGCCTCAATAAACAGGGAATTTGAACACTTGAAACATCTTCTAGTAAGATCACTTGCTATAAAGAGCTGTGATTTGAATCATTAGAGTTGAAACATGAATATAAACAAATTTGCAACATCCAGTAGAGAGGATAAAAACAAGAATGAGGGTCTGATTTTTTTTCCCCCAACGGTACTCAAGTTTAATTTCTAACGGTGGCCACCAACAGTAAATCAACAGTTTTTATTTCTAAGGATTTCACTGTTCATGTTTGTTCTTTGTACAGCAATCGATCAAATTGTCCTGAAGACAACAGGAGATTGTATCCCTCAGATGAATTTAACAGAGGAAAAAACAGATTTGCACCATATTCTTCACGAACAATGCATCCATCTTCATCTGTACACCAAGAAGATAGTTCAGTAGACTATGAAAGAAAACCTTTTCAAGGTGAAACTACCAGAGAGATGGAACAAAGCAAAAGACTACCAGTTGTCACAGTTGATTACAATTATGGCCTGCCATTAGATTATGGACCTGAAGAGGAAGAGAGAACACATTACGATTTACATCCAAGAGACCGCTACAACTGGAACTGAATAAAAAAGACATTTGCTCAGCTTAAGACTTATTTTTACCCACTTTACTTTGTTTGTGGACCATTTTTTTTTTATTTTTTTTTAAACAAAGCAGGAAAATGCAAATTTCAGTAATAGAGAAATGGTCTCTGTTGTAAGATTAGCATCTACTGATGTTTGGTTCTCTAAATTTATTAGGGTGTATTTGTTAAGTGTAGTTGGAGACAAGGTCTCAGTACACATGGAATTAAAGTAGTCCTTCCTTTTAGTGAAATTGGAACCTGTACCTTAAAACAACTTTCTGAGTGATTGTAGTTGTGTTTTTTATTTTACGTTTCTTTAAAATGTATGTAATTTCTGGATGCAAAAGTCAAAATAAAATACTGCACTATCAGGTAGACTAGCATTGAGATTATAACTTCATCCTTTAATTTGAAAATAGCACTTTGAATTATTGCTAACAATCTCTGCAGCATTGCAGTTGAATTCCAGATTTTCTGTACCATCAACTGAACTGACCTGGTTGCACTCTTTCCATAGCAGAATTTTTCCCAGATTGCTGAGAACGTGGAAGCAAATGGAAGTTGAATACTGTCAAACTGGCTTTTCAGTAATCTGAATATCCCATCCTGACTGTGTATTTTGTCCTGATCCCATAGGTTGTATATGTTTCAGAATAGCCCACTGCAGGTAGATTTCACCAGTTTCTCAGCAGCAAATCCTAAGGAAGGTAGGTCATGTATGTCACCTTAGCTGTCTGAACCTACAGCATGTATCCTGATCCCTTTGAGTAATACAGTTTTCATGAACACGTCCACCACTATTTTCCATCACCAAAGAGTTGGTTTAATAAAGCTTTATTTT
>JAVJGJ010000062.1:26467555-26503399 GCA_035590215.1 Microhierax caerulescens
CCAGAATTTTCTCAGCAACACATCCAGATGAGGTGGCTCACGTATCAGCTTACCTGTCTCACCTGGCCAGGGTCACCCATGCCTATGTACTTACACCTTGCTTGTCAGCTGTATCTGTCTTACACTCCGCTTCTGTTGTTGATTAGGTTCTTTTTACAGCACAACAGAGTAATGTAATCAGAATAGAAGAACAACCTCTTCAGGTAAGTTACTTTTAAGAGTCTTGTATTGAACAGTCTCCTCTGAACTGCCACTTCAGTGGGTCTCAAGAAGGAAGTGCAACAAACTAACTAAATTCTTGCCAGCAGCTGCACAGTAGCAGCAATAGCTCCTGCTGTGATAAAGAAATCCTAGTTCATAGGGTAGAAAACAATATTAATGTAATATTTAGGTAATTTTTTACAAATTACATTCTTCATTATTATTACATTGTAATAAATTAGTATTTTAAAAGGCATCACAATTAATAAGGATAAAGCTAGACCGTGATATTAAAATAAATGAATACTATCTAATAAAGTCATGCCGTTAAACTATCTCAAAAGCAGCATAGCTGTGAAGTATAAAGCAAGAGAGTGTAGATTTACACTAGAAAACGTGGAGGGGGAGGTGTTCATACCCAGAATCCACAGAGCTTTTTTCCCTTTTAGCTGCAGCATAAACCCCAGACTTCTGAATTCATGGTTCTATGACCATTAGGTGAGGACGATTTGAAAAGCGGGGAACATCTGGCAATTCTGTTGTTTTCTAACACATGCAAAAAGTTCCCAAAATCAAAGGATTCTGTGGATATAAATTCAAACTGCAAATGCTTCATTGCCTTTGCAACTGGTAGAACAACTTTGGCTTTGTTCATTGTACAAAACAGTTTCCTCGTTTTCACAGCAGCTAGTCAATTGTATTTCCCATTAAATCTCTGATTGTGAGCCTCATTCGTGGGGTCTTGGGAATGAAGCTCTCTATATAAACCAGTTGTGGAACTGAGCACTAATTGTTCCTTAACTTTGGTTTGGTTTTGGTTTTGTTTTTTTTTTTTTTAATGAGTAATGAGAGTCTTTATCTAGGCTTATTTGGAGGCAAGGAAAATCCACAACATGGGCCACTATATTGCCAGATTCTTTTTTAAAAATGACAACAAAAAAGCCCTGGTATTCTCCAGCAGGGAGCTAAGAAGTGGGGACCAGTATTACAAGCATTTTTTTTTTTTTTTAATACAATGTATGCAGTATTCATGAAGTGAATAAAAAGCAAACATTTACCCTTTATATTTTTGTTTTGGGGTTTGAAATATGATTTTTAGGATTGCAGTGACCCTACAGTGAATCCTTTATTACTTCAGGCTGGGGGTGCTGGGACTCCCTGGGAGCTGAGTAGCTGGTGCACGGAGAGCTCAGTGCAGAGCGAGAGGCTGGGTGAGGAGCTGGGGTCGGCACTAGCTGTTACCTGTCCTTGCGCCGTTCCTGCAGGACCCTCAGAGCGTTCAGATGCAGTCAGGCAGATGGTGTGATTCCTGTTAATAAACATCCCTTTCATAACTATGTTGGATTTCTCTTTTCAAGCAAAATTAATAGACGCATCCACAAATGACTTTGAGATGACTATATGAAAACAGTCAAAGCTGGGTTTGATTTTTTTTTAATTTTTTTTTTTAACTTTAGGATAAGGCTTTTCACCCTATTGTTCCTAATGGAATTAGGCAGAGCTAAGCCTACATAATACATTACAAACTGTTACTGACATTTATCTCAAATTCCACAGCTGAGTCATCACTGCATATTTGCATCTGTAGTATTAAATTACTAATTGATCCACATGGTAGAGAATGAAATGAAATAAAATAAAATGCTGCTTGATTTTTAACCAAATATTGTATTACACTGGCACTCAAAAAAAAAAAAAACACCAACCCCACACAAAAAGCTCCCAACACTTTTTTTGTTATTTATTTTACAGTTCTACAAAAATGTCATAAAATCTTCCTGGTCTTTTTTGTGTATGTTCTCAGCAAACCTAGAAACAGCTGCTGTTCTGTCACAGAGCAATAAAAAACAAGACTTGGATGGACAGTGTTGGTTTCCCACTGCCATGCGTGTGAAATTTTGAAGAAAAGCGTAAGTATACGGAAAATCCAGGGACAGCACGAAACTATTTGATGGAGTTGTAAGAGTTTTAGCACATACAACTATTGAACTCTGAACTCACAGAAGACTCTTTCTGTTGCTGTCCTGAAGTCATGATTTACTTGGAGGCCTGATCGTTACTGGGTGGTGAAGCCATGGGGCCAGCTGGCCCTGAGGTATGATCATACTGAGTTGGGAAACGTTGGGGTGGTTCCTGGAAAGTGCTGGGAGAAGTTTTGGATGAGCTCTATGCAGAAAGCTGATTCCCAGGAAGGATTTGAGAAAAAGAGAGGTCCGTTCCAGCAGAACACAGGGATATGACTAAATTTAAGTGTAGAAACCTGCACTACACGTACAGCCAATATCAAGTTCAATCACTTAGCTAAAAGAGGGCTAGAAACATTTGCACGTGGCTATTTTTCTCTCAGCTGGGGCAAAAAGTAAATGACCTACAAGGAGCCACAAGTACAATTAGGATCCTTCCCTGTTTTTTTTGCATCTAAAGTAACTGCTAGAAACCTGCAGGCTTTTTCAGGTGCAAAAGTGATCATTGATGTGTTAACAATTTGAATTTGGGCTGCACTACTACAACTAGTGTGCCGGGACCAGCAGTTAAATGACCCAAGCGCTATCTTCTGAAGATCAGTTCCTTCTTAAGATGTCTCACATGAGGCATCCAGAAATGCAGATGCCCAAAGATCATGTGTGGTTCAGAATCTGCTCGGTGTTGGGAAAGAAGGAATGTGTTCCCCCTCTGGGGTTCAGCAAGGGGATATGAATCTCTGGCCACTTGTGAACAGCAGTTTATTTAAAATGTGTGTGCAAACAAAAAGCAACAGCTTCCATGCTGTTATCAGCCACTACTGCTTGCTTCCTTACCAGGCTGACTCTTAACTTGCTCCAGTTGCCAGTGGACTGTGCTTTACTGGTTCCAGTGGACAGCAATTACCAAACCTGCAGATCCCTTCCTTCTTGTTGTGAGGAGTCACACAAAAACAGATGACATAAAGGAACCAGGTGAGGAGGCAACTTGGTTCTCCTTCCTCCTGAGATGAGAAGACAAGGGGAGGACTGAGGGGAGAGGACAGGCAAAAAGGTATTTTCAAAGAGAAAAATGAAGGAGGAGGGAGAATGAAAATGTCAGGGGGAGAGAGTTATCAGTGTGAAGGAAGAAATACGCAAAAGACGCACGTATAAAAAGCTGGTGAAAGATTACTGGGTATGAAAAGAGGCCCATGCTGGAGGAGGAGCTCCTGGCAACTTCTTATCTGGGTCTTCTAAGCTGTGCCTGCGGCTCTGTGTGAGCACCATGCTGATGTAAATAACAATTATCAAAAAAATACAGGAGCACTCAGACCTCTAATCCTGCAATAAAGTCATGTGGGAGCTTAAAACTAATTAAGGCTTCCCTTTAAGCTTTAAATCTAGTCTATGTGTAGTATTATAGCCTGAAGATATTCCCTCCAGAATCCAAAGAGAATTTCAGGCAAGGAAGAAGCTACTCTGCAAATCGGTTTCACACATTGAAAACAAGCTTGGTTTTTACCGGGTATCAGGAATCGCATCATTTGAGGAATCTGAGAATCAAATCCAATTTATTAACGATACATACCTGTCCTATTGCACACTTTCAGGATGGTATCAAAACACACTATAATGTTGCTATTACTGTACCCATTATGAATTGATTAAAGTGGAACAAACAGATCTGAAGTAACTGCCTCTGTAAGAAGGAAGACAAAAGAGCCCCCCAAGACAGATGAAAGTTGACACAGATGAGGATGATCCTCCTGCAGTTCTTCAAAGGACCTCTTCCAACATAAACAGAAGTTTTTACTTTGCAAGTCCTACTATCAAACAAAAGTATATGAAGTAAAATTAACCCTTTAAGGAGAAGACAAGAGAGTACAAGCTATTGTTGATATTTGTTAATCACATCTCAATCCATCTTTGGGATTGCACCTAGTACATAGAAGAAAGTACAAACTAGTATTGGCAAGTGAATGCTATGGCTGATTCATCCTTGTCTGCGAACTCCAGGTGAAAAATGAGACCACCATATCCTGGTATCTACATCATGTTGGAGCTACTTAATAGCAATTCTGGTATATGGTGAATGGCAAATTCTGATTTTTCAAAAGCTACACATGAGAAACCTTTAATAGGCCTAAACTATATTCTGAGAAACAGTGTTTACAAATTAAAAGAAAACCACTGTTTTCTATCATTTAATATAGTTGTTATAATAAAATATATAGAGGGCATAGGATATGTCCACCAGACTTGTTTTTAATCGAATCTGAACTCAGTAACTGTAGCAGAACTTGTGACGAAGGCCACAGATTAGCCTTCTTTTCTATCTTTGAAAAGAACAGCTTTTGGAAAGAGCTGGACTAGACGTGAAACCTCTGGCCCTGTTTGTTCAGCATTATAGTGTGTTTCTGAATCCTTATGTCCCTGATGACAGAGGTGCTTTTCTATTTATGCTCTTTGTATTCAGTTTGTGCACACTGGAATTATATGCACTTTTTTTTTTTTTTTTTTGTACTGCACAGGCTGATGTCCCTCTCGCCTTAGCTCATGAAAAAAGAACAATCTGACTACTGAAATTAAATAAAGAAAAAAAACCTTACAAGCCACACAAGCTTAAATAATAGAAGAACTTAATAAAATCTCATGATTTTCATGTTGCAATTTTCCACAGGCCTATGTAGAAAGACCTGCAGATTTATAGGAAGAGTTTCACCTCATTATTTCCATTTCTCTTTTTTTTCTAACTGTGGCTCATTTTCACCTGCTACCTTGATCCAAAAAAGCCCACTTGGATACTTGACAGGAGCTTTTCTCCCCATCAGTCTTCCTTCTGGATATGAAATATTAAATTAATTTATATATATATATACACACACATGTATAAATGTATGTATATATGCATTATTAACATATATATATTTCTGTATATAAATAGATCGCTTTGCTATTCTAAATGTCAGTATTAAGATGCAATTGTCCACGTAGGTCACTATTGTTAATCTCCTAATACTTCAGAGTTCATAATACAGACTTAGTGAATCTACATGTACTTCAGTCACTTTGTTGACACAGGAGGTGGTGTAGGTATTAACAACACCCTGCAGACAGAGGTTAAAAGAGGGAGGATTTACATGTAAACATAACAGTTTGTTCGGAAAAAACAACTGTATGAAATGGATAGATTATACCATTTCCTAAAAAACATGCCACAGGAACTATAAACTCCCCAAACTATAAAATATTTGTTTGAATCAGGAGATGGATAACAGCTAGACAAAACCAAGCAACTTCCAGTTTTTATACATAAAGTGTATCCAAAGAATATCAGTAGTTTAAGTCCTCCTCTGTCATAAAATAGGGTGGAAAGTAGAGCTGAAAATGAGAAGTTTGGGATCATGGAACTAAATGCTGGAGAAAAAAACCACAGACCATGGCTAACAAAAACAAGATTGTTGTACAACGTTGTACAGAATATCTCCGTTTGTAACGGAGATAATGGAGAAGGGCAAGGAGCACCACCTCTGAACAAGTACATGCAATCTCATGAGATAAAATCCCTGGGAACAGAAGATCACAAAAAAGAATCACAGGTTTTCTTGATTTGTCGTATCAGGAGCCTCTCATTCAGGAAAATTATCCTGAATATACAATGATCAGAGGTAATGAAACCTAATGAGATAATTACACAGCTCTGGTGACATTTGGAACCTTTTAGATGTTGGTGATTTTTACTAACTGATTGTTATTACAATCCTGTTTGATGTTGAGAAATTGGAGCCCATAAAACTTTTTTCACAAATGTTGCTAATCTGTGTTGTGCATGGCAGTGCCTTCACACAGATTTGTCTCTCAGAATACAGCATTACATCGCTCTCTGAGGTGCTTTCTGGACTACGAGAGATATCAGTCAGCATCCAGCCTCCAGCCACCATCACTTATGGTGAAGAACTTAAAAGGAAGACCAAGTACAAGTTGCCACTTTTTAAGGAGGCTTTCAAGAAGGTTATGCAGCTAGTCAAGAATGTCCTTGGAGCAAAAATGAGACCATTAAAAGCATAAGAGTTGGTGTGGAAACTAGTGAAGCTTAGATGATAAAAAATAAATACTAGTTTAAAGAAAAAAATAAGCAGAGTAGCAATACAAAGTATCAATTGGCAAGAAACGAGACTATTCAAGCAAAAAATAATCCTTCAGGAATCAGAAATCTGATTTTAGTGACACCAGTAAAAAGAGGCCTAACCTACAGAGATAACATATAAAATAAAAACTAGGAAGCTTAAATAACACTTGAAAAAGAAATAGTTAAATATTAAAATTAAAAAAATTAATAAGAATTTTAAAGTATGTTAGAATTTGTCTACAAGATAACCGGTTAGTTTGCAGACCTCAGGACAGAAAGCATCATTAAGAAATACATGTTGCAAAGAACCTGCACAATTTACCTGCATAAGATCATAACACAAATTTATCTCAGAGCAATTTTTCCCCAGATAATCAAAACAGTAATAGTGGTTAAGACACCAGCAGAAAAGTTGTCTGAACAAACTGCTAAGCAGGCACAAGCTTCTAAGACTAGATTCTCTTCAGACAAGATGTCCAAGGGAATTAAAAAATCAAGTAAGTCAGCCACCAAAATATGTGCAAACTATTATGAAAATATTCTTTTTTTACTAGACTGGGAGCTATCAAATGTTATACCTACAGTAGACAGACTGGTGTGATCCTTAGCAGTACAAATCTACAAACCTTCAGGACACAAAAAACCTAACTGGAAAATAAAACTAGCAGACTAGGACATGTAGAAGATTACGGTATGTCAGGTCTAATCAGCAGGGATTCCACCAGGAAAACTGTGCCTCTGTCATCTACTATTTGCACAGCTGTAGCACTTGGAGACTGCACCATTTTTTCCCTGAGCTTTGTAGGCATACATATCAAATGGGAAAGCTGCAGTCGCTAAGAATCTGCAGACTAAGCAGTAAGAGTACACAGGTGGAAAGAGTTGGCAGGAGGAGGAAAACAAAAATAATTGAGATCAATGCAGGAAGTAATGATCATAACATACCAACTGGCTGGAAATTACTGAGTTTTATCTCATTTAGGAACAGGTTTGAGAGAGTACACTGGCGCACAGCATATTTGCAGGGGATCTCCTTTTAACATATGCAAAAAGAAAGGAGAAAATACACAGCTACTCCTTGAAAAATGGGTCAAAAGAAAACAAATATGCAAAAAGGAATGGTATTACTTATGAAGCAGGTGAACAGGTGCATGGACAAAGAAGAATTTGTTTTCATAGAGTGTAGGAAAATGACTGAGCAGAAGATACAGATGAATAGTTAAATAACTATGTGCTTTACATAAATGTCACAGCAAAATACAAAAATATATGTTGTGAAACTTGAATGAATTGTGTTTCAGTCCAGAATGACTACTGTTAGGCGAGTAACAGATCATTCTTTCTGTCTTTTGCAGATTGTTTTGCTTGAACTGCAGTTTATCGTCATTTCAGCAGGTACTCAGAGAATAAGACTCACCACCAATATTTTCCCTGCACTTACTTTTATCAGGTAGGATAACCCCTACGGAGCTGTTCAAAACAAATTTTATTCCACGTTTGATGTGCCCTTTGCCTTGACTGCAATTAAAACAATGCACAAAATGTTTTTAAGGAACCTAAGAAGAAATAGGGTATTAGAATTAGAAATAGCACCTGAAGGTCATTCCAATAATGCCCACAGCAGCACAGGATTGCTGCTGATTCCTGGCAAAACAAATGCAGAAAGATTATCAGGGATGTTTGCTAGACATCTATGGCAAAAGCACTGGATGTGCAAGAAAAATACACCTACCCTCAGCCTGCTTGCTTGCTGCTCCCTGCTCCAATTCCTTGCCATTCCTTCCCACATCATGAGTCTGAACAAGAGGCAGCCCATCATGTGAAAACATGTACATATGTGGGACAGGAGTAAACACGTGCCTTGGATCATGGGTCAGGGGCCCAGGCAGCTGCAGCTGCAACACATGATGGCATACGACCGCAGAAAAGGAAGGTGTGCATACGTTACGGAGTACTTCAGTAAGAGGCTCTTGGCCTCCAACTAAACCCCCTGCATTTTTTTGTGCATTCTGCTACAGGAGACATATTGAGCTATCTAAAGGTAGTTACTGCATCAGAGCCGCGACAGGGAAGAGAAAAGGTGTTATCTGGGTCATTGAGTGTAGCACTGTGACAAAAAACATCTTTGCCACTGAATATGAAGTTTGTGGTTTGCTCTGGCCACATCGTGTGATGCAGAGGCCTTGGGCTAACTGATATTGCTGGTGTTTGGTTGCCACTTTAGCAACTTTTAGCCACTAGTCACCCCAGAGCTCCCACCAAAGGAAGGAGAGGGGAATAGATGGGAAAGAGGCACCTGGGGCAAACCTTACCGAGGAGTCAAGTATAGGCTGGACCTGCATGGATAAAAAAAAATCGAGGTATTATGCACCGGTGTCTTGTTTATAGAACTATAAAAAGACAGTGAACATGCAGGAAGCATTAGTATGTCTATTTGGAATATGCACATGTTAAGAGGGGAATGAATGAGCGAACCCACGCAAGAAAAATTAGCTAGCACAGGGAAAGGGAAACCATCAGGTAGAAAGGCTGGGGGCCATTTCCCTATGGGGGCCAAATCCCAATAGAAAAGTTTGGTATGAAATACATACCACGATGGGCTTTAAAGGAAAACTCTTATCATACAGTATTATGCAAATTCATGTATTTATGCATGTTTATGCATCACTTACAGGAAAGAAAAATCTATTATTGTGTTTTCAACTTCTCACACAAAAGGTTATGTACATCAGCTAAATTTATGTCCTGGTCTGGGATCATTAATTTAAATGACTAGTCGAAAGCGGATTTCTTCATTTCTATTTCTCTGCATCTGACGGAAGCTGACAGCACGCACTTGGAAAGCTTGGTCTTCTTCCCCAGGCATCAAGGAACCGGCGCTCAGCTGCCCAGGCACCCGCCTGGCCGGGGGAACTGCCGGGGGGACCCTGGGCACCCCAAGCCCGGTTCTGCCCCACAGGCCGCCCGGGGCCGGGCCGGCCGCCTCAGCGAAGGAGGCGCCAGGAAGTGGAAAGGAACGCGACCGGTTACGGGGCCGCCGTGACTGGGCCGGGCCGCGACTCAAGTGCCCCTTGACTGCTGGGGGGGCTGGTGCCAGCTAATAAAGCCTTGTGAGTAACGGAAGCGAAGCGCCGTGCGGCCACCACCGGCCCCGAGCGCCCACCTCCCTGCGGGCGGGGGAGGCCGAGGAACCGGCCCCGCACGACGTCGGCCGCCGGTCGCCAGCTCGGCCAGGCCCGGCCCCTAGAGGCACCGGGGCTGCGTCCCCACGCAGGGGCGCGGCGCTGGGCGCGCCGCACGCCGGGAACTGTAGTCTCCGCGGGCAGAGCGTCCGCGCCGCAGGACCGGGGGTACGCCGAGGGGCAGCGCACCTCTGCAAAGTGGGGGGCGCTGCATGAGCTCGCCGAGGTCCCGCCGCCCTCTGCCGTCGTGCTGACAGGGGAGAAGCACCAACCCCCAGTGTGGCGGCAAGGAAACGCGCGTATGTCGCGTTTCGGTGCCTCTCTTCTCCCCTCGGGGTGAGGGACTGGGTCGCTCTCCTTGGAGCTACCCCCTCAACACGTACAGATGGTACGCCCCGCCGGAGGCCGGGGCCCCCCCGCCAGCCGGCTCGGCAGGCTCCATGGCCGGTCCTGCTCAGTCCGGGCGCTGCGTGCGCCCGCCCTCCTCGCTCTTAGAAGCTCTCTCTCCATTGGCTGTGGCTGAGCGTTCTTGCCAATCAGGAAGCGGCTATCATGGAGGAAGGGAATAAATACAAGATGGCTGCTCATATAAAACCAGGCATTAGGCTTCGCCCCGGCGATGGGGGAATAGAAGCTTTAACTTGCGCTCCGAGGGTTGTGTACTGCTCCCGCCCGCGCCGCTGCTGCCCCCCCGGGGGGAGCGAGACTCCGATCGTTGTCGGCTACAGCTGCGCTCAGCCGCTCCCCGCGGATCACCGGCGGGGCCGAGGCCGGGTGCGGCGCCCGAGAGGCCCGAGCTAGGCCCCGCGCCCTCCTCCCTGGCAGAGCGGCGCCAGCCCCCCCGCCCGCTGCCCCGCCGCTCGCCTCCTGCAAGGTCTCGCTCCGGGCGGCCATGGCCGTCTCCAGGTCGGTAGGAGCCGGGAAGGGTGGGGGAAGGGGGGCCGGCAGCGGTGGCCCCGAGTCCCCGGCCCTCCGTGTGGCCTGGCTTTGGGGGGTGCGGGGGTGAAGAGGGGTGCTGGGCTTCCACCCCTTCGCCCCTCGGGAGCCTGCGGGGGCCTTGGCGGCGTGGGCGGCCTCGGTGGGGTTGGGGGTAGCTGCGGGGGTTTGCTTCCTAGCCTGGGGGGGGCTCCCGTGCCCGGCGCACAGGGAAGCCCCCTCCCGTCCCCGGGCCGCAGGGCTCTGCCTGGGGCCTCTCGGGCTGCCCTCTGAATCCAACACCTTCGTTGTGCTGTCCCGGCCGTCCACGGATCACGCTGCTAGGGAACAGGGGATAGCAATACAGAGTCTCCAAACCTGGCAAGAAACCGTTTTGCTTTTCAGAGCCCTTAGTTGTAAAGTAACCGAAATAAAACAGGCTCCCATGGAGAAAAGTGATTAGTGTGTTCTGGCGCTGCCTCAAGACGTTGGATAGTATCTGCTTACACACATGTGTGCTGGGGTGTGCCAGCGTTTGAAGTATTTACAGATACAGAGGTATGTCTTAATAGGGCTGCTTTATAAAAAAAGATGAGCACAAATTCCTGCCATTTTTTTTTTTTTATGAAATGCACATAGTAAGCTTTCTAACAGGGTAGTTTAAAGGAAGCCGTAAGTCCAAATTAACCTTGTGATAAGATGAACTTCAAGTCACGTGTTGGTAGTATCTCTGTACTTCTGAAGTGCCATAACAAAAGTAAATTCTATTCCTGAAGCTGTGTATGAATGTTTATAATTCTATGTAGCAATTAAAGCTGTGCACATTTATAATGGAAATCCATTCTTAATACAAATTTATAGCAGCGGTACACCTTTTAGGTACCTTCTAGTAGCAGGTGTTTTTGTTTGAGCTTTGTAGTTTCTACAAAGTATCCCTTTATCTTATTCTACTTTCACTTTTTATCAACTTGTTATATATTAGTTGTCTTTTTTTTTTTGGTTTTGTCCAAAGCTGCCCATAAAAGTCTGGGAGTAGTGAGGACTACTGAACCAAGGCTACTATCTATGTTAAAATACTAGCGCAACCCATCATGGGTCTGGGGCAGTCTGCTTAAATACCTGTGTTAACCTATGTGTGATATGGGGGTTAACTGGAATGTCAAGACACAGCTTTTCAGCTGTTGTGTCTGCTGTAAAGGTTAGTTTCAAATTCAGTTACCAATGTTTCTGCATTTCTGTAAAACTGCATGGCTTTACTGAAAAGCAGTAGTGCTCTATGTAAGGATGTAGCTAATGCCTGTTTGGTCTGGTAACTGACAGAAACGAAAATTCTGGTTTGGATAGGGCTCATTCTAAGCTACAGCGTGGAACACTAAAAAAAGTTGGTGTTTTAATAATGTCATGTGTGGTACATTGCTTCAGAGTATAGATTTAAGATCAGAATGTTCCACAAGTTACAGACCTTTAATAAAGGTGCTCTAATACTTGTGAGTTGGTATAGAATTGTTTCAATTCCACATGTAAATTAGGTGAAAGAATTACACGTTTTGGAGTGTTGTAACATCTTGGTTATTCCTGGGGAGCCCTGATGTTTCAAAAACTGTAAGAAATGATACTACGTAAACTTTGCCTCAGGCATGTTTTTTTAAATAGATACAGCAAAACCCATCCATATCCTTTTTAAGTTATGCAGCAGCTCTCGATAAATGAACCTTTTGGCTGTAAGACCATGGGAGCACTGAGCATATAATGCCAGCGTTGATTTTTGTAAATAAATCTTGTCTTTGCCTTTTACTTCAGAACACTGAATTGCTAAGGTCCTTTCAGACATATTACAAATAATTGTTTTGTACACCTACATACCACAACTATGTTTCTGTTAAAAGTGTAGTTGTTCCAGATTCTGTACCAGCTCCATTTACTTGTAGAGATCTGCATTTTTACTCTAGGAAGTTAGAGTTACACTTTGGTTTTGAAGGACCAACATAACACTTTGTTATTGAATGATTCTAACTATATAAGTGTGGAGAGCGAGGGAGGAATTGGTTTGGATTAATCTTTCTCCAAGGCCCATAGTTTTTGCTGAGTGCATAGCAAACACTGATATTGACAAAAAACTTAATTAGTATTACTTCTGTATTGGAACCATTTGTGGGGGTAGGGGGAGGAGGTTTTCTTCTTACATTTGCAAACCAATAAATTATCAAGTGGTGTTTTTGCCAATAAAGTTTAGTTTCTGCTGTTTGGCCAATTGAAGACATTTCTCAAAACCTTAGTCTGTTCAGAAAGATCTAAGCAAATAGGGAGAATGCTTTGAAATAGCTCAAAATTGGATTGAGAATTTGCAGCTTTCTAATAATAAGGTGATCTTGAAAATAATTGTCACATGTTTGTATTCTATTGACAAAAGAGATTCTGTTATTTTATTCTGCATGACCTGTATACTTAACTGTTTTAACAGATTCTGCTGTTACACAGACTGAAGACCTGCTTCTTTATAACACTTCTGTGATGATATGCTAGAAAACAGACCTAAAAGCAGAGCAGTAGATACCTCATGCCAGAAGGTGCTGCAGAATAGAATGCTCATCTCTTTGGTAGTTTTATGCTAAAAAGACTAATGAACACCATCCTCCAGAAGTATGTATAGGTGGGTGGGAAGGTTGATACTACTTCTGTGAATGCACAAGCTCATTTGGTAGGCTTTATCTCCTGTCTCAAGTCTTAAAAGTATATGTGAAGTAGCATAGTGTTTGCATAGCTAATAAAAATAATTCTTGATAGTGGAACTGAGAAGAAAAAAAGGAAGTGAAAAGTTTTGCTTCAGCTTTGTTCCTACGAAGTGTATAATCCAAGTTAATAAATACAATGGCTCACTCTAGTGATCTTTTGCAATAATTTAGGTGAAAAAGTAATACTGCCAAAAAAAGACATTACTTCTAGATTACTCAGAATGATTGTTTCAGTAGGTAATAGTGTTGATAGTCCCTTTCAATATCTAATAAAACTTTTCAAGTTTCCTTAATGTGTTCAAAGGCACCTCATATATAATTATTCCAACACAAAGGCTGTTAATGGATTTCCTCATATGTTTGAGGGCCTTCACAGCACCAAGAAGAACAAACATGCTTTTCAAATGTGATTAAATGCATGAAGCTGGTAAGATGCATTAAGAATAAAGAATTTGAATGTAATAGCTATATCTTTGAGTTCACCCTAAAATACCTTAAAGACAGCCTTTTCCAGGGTATTTTCAAGACACTTCCCTAAGAAAGTATGAAGAGTATAACTTGCTGCTCTTGCAAGCTATTCTTGGTTTGATCTGTGTAAGTTAGTTCAAAGTTGGCTTCTAGAGTTTTCAGTGTTTTCATTTACTTGGATTTGTGTATAACTGGTAATTTGTAGATTAGGAACCTACATCATACTTCATAATAAATAATGATGTCACAAGGCTATGATAGTAAAGCTTCTGGAAAATGTGGTCCTCATTTGTTGCTCTGGGCTTTTGAAGTGTAGGGCTGTGACTTTGCAAGAAAAATGGCTGCCCTGGCTGGCTCATTACTTGCATAACATTTCAAGTTTAATACTGCATCATTGGGAGGCTGAAGTTCTTGCAGAATACCAAGAATATCTGAAGTCTTTTATGGACCCTATACATAGTTTAGAAATGTTCCTTTGGGGTTACCACAAACTTTCTAAAGAAAGGATTTGGCTTTTAGCCTGTTTAGAAGCTATTACTTCATGGATGCTCTTGCATGAAAAGCAAGAGTTAAATTGAACAAGAAGTATCTTTTCCTTACTAGTTGAAGGCATATGCCCCTGCTGTCAGAATAGGTGGACACTGTATAACCAATGTGATGACAGGAGTTCTGATTCAAAAAGGGGGTGGGAAATAGTGTAACTCTTCTCTCCTCAATGGAATTAACTTGGAGACCAGAACAGTGGACTGCCTGCCCTGTTGCTGTTTGTGGGAGGATGTGTTGACACAGTCGTGGATGGGGGGGAGCAGAAGTAGCATGTGCATTACTACCCAAATGAGAGAGAGCTATAAAATTTCTCTGACACTTAACAGGCTGAAATGAAAGTCAGGATTGCACGCCAATAAGAATTCTGACCTGCTCTAGCAGCTAGAACTTGAATTCTCACTAAGGCATCCCCTGTATAACTTGTTGATGCACTTCTTGTATTAGTATGTCTTCACAGCTGTTTTTAACTTCCCATTCTTTCTCACAGTTTTTGTAATGTAATTGGTTGTATGTTTTTGGGCTTCATTGTTGGATGTAGTTATGTGTAATAGTTTACAAATAAAACTTGTACAGCCTAATGCTATGGATCATACAAAGTATGAAATAAACATTCCATATGGAATTAATTATACTCATTTTAGTATTTGGTTAGTTTCCATATGCAGTATATAATACCGTGAACAGTGTGGTCATGGAGCTCTTGTTTCATTCCAGGTGTCCCTTCCACTTCTTTGTAGGAAACAAGAAAATTTCTCTGTTGTCCACAGCCCCACCTTCATAACTATTTACTCCACAGTCTCCCACCTGTGAGAAGTAAAATCACAATCCAGCCTTTGTGTATCATCACACTTTTTTGTTCTGAATTCTGATCAGTGATTTTTTTCGTTTGTTGATAGTATGTTGGAAAGTTGTTTGCTTGATTGTTTAACAATTTTTGTGCTTTAGTAGGGGCTTGAGTTTTTTGATCTGTGAAGCTGACAAAGCTGGGAATTGACCAAGTGATGAAACACCACCAAAGGATTATCAGGTTAACAAGAAAGGCTAAAGCATCTACATTAGAGCTTAGGCTGAATTTCACAGTGAGAGTCAACCCTTGTCAAGTTTAAATTTTAATTTAGTGATGTTTTCTAGGTTTCTGGGCTATCTCTGTACTAAGAAATAGTGCCTGGAAGGAAGCTTCTGGGTGTTGAAACAAGATTTATACTGTGAACTCCAAAGAGTATTTCCTTGCCTTCCGATGGGTGCTAGCTAGCAGTTTTTCAAAGAGCTCTAGGCAGAGTTTGACACTAGAGTGTTCCAGGAACTACACCACTAAGTTTTCTGTACAGTCACACAATTTCAGTGAGTTGGAGGATATGCTAGGATAGTTATGAGCTGTTCTGTACTGGTTGGCCTTTACTGTCGGAGACTGCTCCCTGGCCAGTTAAACATCCTGGGGCACACAGAGAAGTAGAGTCCAAACATCACTTAATTGACAGCAGTCATCAGTTCACTGTCCTTTTAAAGCTTCAACCCATCAAAATCAAGAAATTGGAAGTTTCCCCATCTGAAGTCCTGTGAGGACCCAATCCGGTCAGAATGCTTACACTGGGATGATCTGGATCTTTATACAATCCAGCTGCATATGTCGTCTTTTGGAACCATTTTGGAGATACTGTTGATAACTTCTGTATCTTGACCTGTTCATTAACTATCCCACTACTAGCTTTCCAATGCCTCTGTAGTTGAAGGGCTTTCAAATCCACATTGTCAAGTTTCCACAAAAGTGCCATAAGGTTCACTTTCAGTATTATGGTAGCTGTCCCTTCAAATGGAGATCACCCCTCTGTTTGGAGACATACCTTTAGGCAGCAAAGAACTGAAGATTAGCACAAAGAACAGAACAGGTAATTTGTTGCAATGTTTGCCTACTGTGCCTGGGTACACTCATATCTAACTTATTTAATGCTGAATCTGCAAAATTATTGGGAAGCTGTGACTAGAATGTGTAATCACCATGCTACCTGGAGAGGCCTGCTGAGTTAGTTGTGGTGGCTCTTTTGAAAGTACTTGCTCTCATGATTGTCCTTTGTAATTTTTTTTTTTAATAATCTTTACTGTGATAATGCACTAGAAGAGCAAAAGGCTTGTTATGTTTAGTGACAGGGGGTCAATTGTCGTTTCTATGTGCTTATGTTCATAAAACTCCCTTTAGTTACCTGGACTAAGCCTGTATACATAATAATTCTGATTACAGTGTTGATTAGAGAGATGTTCTCCCTTATGACAGCCAACCTTACTATTCTGATTAATAGCAATGCAAATTAAATTGTTTATTCTTAGAATTCTTGCCTCCAGTCTTTCTCTAAGTATTAATTTATTTTTTTAGGATTGTTAGATAAAATTGTTTGATTAGTAGTAGTCTAGTGGTAGAAGTCTGGTGCAATTTGGGGTGGCTGTTCCAGTTGATACCCTGATCACAGACCTGCTGATTATTCTTGAGTTTCTCTCAGGTGGTTTTGTTCTGAAAGTAAAAACTCAAGCTTTAGCCTTCTCAAAACTAGTGTGCTTTAATGAAATGCTAGGGGTTTGATGACTTGGCGTATTTGTGAGGAGGATTCACTTGCCTAGGTCTCTGGTGCCAGTTTAGATGGTATAACGTGTCCTTGGTGCTTCAAAGTGACGGGGATCTTCTGCATCCTGTGTCATGTCTGCTGACCCCCCTGTGGATGACTTATTCTGAGGTATCTCAATGGTTATGAGGTGGTTGTTCTTGAGCACCTGAATTGATGTCTTTGTCAGAAACATTTCTAATGAACTGTGTCAATGTAAAAGCTAATGTGGTATTTCTTACATTCAAATTAAGTATTTTTTCTTTTAATACTGTTCATAAGAACTTTGAATTGCTGCTCCAAGTTCTGTCTCGCTAATACTCTTGAAAATCTCAAACATCTCAAGTGAGAGGAAAAAGGCATCTACCTCTTCAAACAAGTTAGTACTTTGTAATGATCTCACATGGCATGAGTTCACATAGAGGTGGTGTGTGGCTGCTGTCCTGTTGATGAGATGTGGTTGACTCAGGATTGGAACATGACAGCCAGAAGGATAATCTAAACTATTGCTTATGAGTTAAAAGTGAAGAACTTTGTATTTTTAAGTTCTGATTACAGCTAATGTGCAGGAAAAATAATTTTAGAGAGATTTAATTTTTAGCATTTGTTGGTATTCAGATTTTTCGTAACAATCCAGAAATCTCTTCGGTTTTCTTTCTGATATTTTTCCTTTCCCCAAGTGCTTCCTGTATTTCTCATTTGCTTGTCTTCCAATAAATGCTTGGAACAAGTTTGCTGACAGCCTGTATTGAACTCTTTCTTAAAAATAAAATTAATTATCTGCCTTGTAGAGCATTCTACCACACTGATTCAGACTTGTGTTACATTGGTGAACGATGCAAGCTATGCAGCTCTTCTTACAGCACTGTCTAGTGTGAGAGGCAGAGAACCACATGCCGTAAGAAAACTTAGTTCTCTTTGGTTTCAATAACTAGTTTAGAGGTTGGTTGTTAGTTTATTCTGAGAATGAAAATCTTACCAGAACCAGGGAAGTTTGATTCCAAACTGCAGGTCCTCAAAATTAACTTGCTAAGAACTTTTAGTGTTTTTTTTTCATTCTTAATGAAACCAAGAAGGAAAACTTTAATTGTCACTGATCAGCAGTGCTAGTTCTTGTACAGTTTTCTCAGTGCTACCCTTCCAACTGGAGCAGGAGAATTCAGGCTCTGCCATACTCTGCTGCAGCAACACCAGAACTTAATTTAAGAATCTTAGGAGGAATACCTCCAAAATGTTAACTGTTTGAGAATTGTACATTCAGGTGTCTGGGGGAGGGAAAGAAAGAATGATTAGTGTGACTAGAAGTACTGTTAATCAGATACTGTTAGCTGTATTTGCTAATCCTGTTTCCGTTTATTTTGCTGGGGTTAAATGCTGAAACCTTCCTATAGTAATGTGAGACAATGGAAAGATTTATTTGGTTTATTTTGCATTTGTATGCAAGCTAAGCATATTACAAATAAAAATCACAAACTATAAACCAAGCATACTTCAGGTTAAAAAAATTAAAACCAACCATAAACTGTATTTTGTAAGTAACACAGCTTCAAAAAGTTGTGGGTTTTAGGAGTGAAGATCTAGTGTTGTAACTAAGATTGGAATTAAACTGGGTTTTTTTTGAGGGTAGGCAGTCATAGTGGTTTCCTTCTGTTTTGCACATGAAGAGTTCTAGCTGAGGAAGTGGTCTGAGTTGCATATTCTGCTTGATTTTGGAGATGGAAAAAAAGATACTTCGATAGTTAAAGGAGTGGGTGGTGCTAAATAGCAAACTTCTTGAGTATGGAACACTGAAGTTTCACAGAGAGATGAAGAATGAAAGGGGTGAGAACAAGCAAGTTAGAGCAAGCTGTGCTTGCTCTGCAAGCCAGCATATTTTTGTACTGAATAATACAGAGTGCTGCAAATCAGGTTGGGTTATCACTGTCAAATGTACTAAGGAAAAAGTATTGGTAAATACCTTAAGCATGTGGTATGTTCCTCATGACTAGTTCACTTTTAGAAGAATTGCATCTGTAAAGTTTTGCGTTTCTCCTTGACTGTCTAATCACACAAAAGTGGTGGTTCAGATATGTTTGGGTTTTCATTTTTATGTAACTTAAATAATTTGCTAACTCATAAATCATAGCTATTGAAACTTCAGTTTTATGTACAGAAATTGAAATGGGCTCATCTATTTTAGTAGTAGGAAGAGAATTGTTTCAAAGCTGGCAATATCAGAGTGTCTAAAATGCTAGAATGAATTGAGATACTTAAAAATTTTTTTAGTCTAATGGATATTTAACCTAGTACATCCAGTTGGGAGAGCATTTGGGGTTTGGAACTGTATTGTACTGCCTTGGTTCTGTAGCGCTGCTGTTTCTAATGCATTGTGACACATTATAAGATATTCTTGGGAATAATAGCACTTCTTGGGAAGTGCTATTTAAGTGTGTCAAAGAAAGTACAAAATCCAGTGATGTTGGAAAGAGGGATTTTGATTTTTTTTTTTTTTTTTTTTAGTTATTGGAGCTAATGTTAAAGGCAGTTTTGGTGAAATGTAATTAGTAGCACCAGACTAACAAGTAAAACATTTGTCCTTTCCTGTAATTACTCAAACCTAGGGTACATGTTTATGAGGGAGTAGTTCAGGGTACCTGTAATACTTATTTTGTTAGGCTAATCTAGGTGAGCTTCACCGCTGTATAAATTCCACCTTCATATTGTTGCAATATTTGGAGGACTATTCTTATGATTAAGGCTAGAAAGGAAAATTAACTGCACTACATGGACAGATTATGGATTTACATTCAGTAATAACCTCACATTACTCAGTAACTAATGGATAAACTAGTCACGCTGTAAGGAGAGTTCTAACTGTCCCACTTACAGTGGAGGGAATAATGAATGTTACTTCTGTCATTGATTTGATTATCTAGGTAGTCTCTATTTTGATTGCTTTTTAAATATGATGACTTTTTCATCAAGTAACTCCTCTAAACAAGAAATAAATATGCTGAAAATACATGATCAGGGTCTCTCACTAAATGCAAAGTTACTGTGAAAACACATCTGCTGGTTAAATTCCTGTGTTTCATGGGAAGGCCAGAGGTATTGAATTATTTCAGAGCTGTAAGTACAACAACAGGTTTGGTTTTATATATTCCAGGTAGTTATGGAGAAGATACATGAAAAGTAAAAATTTATGGTGTCTTGGAAAAGCAAAGTTTGATACAGATCACAGGCTATGTTTTCAAAAGAAATATGCGTAATATAAGCGGTTGAGCCTTTTGTTTTCTGTATCAGACACATTTTGGTGAAGATAATTAACAATGTAACAGTATTTTTCAAGATTGAAAATGTTCTATCATGGGAAAAAGAAGGGAACAATTTAATTTTCTCTTGTAACTGCAGGTTTTTTTAAAAACAATGCTTCTAACAGTTTCTCTCAATTTTTTTGTTTGCCAAATTAAATGTGCTTTTAGAACAGCTATGGTTACTATTAGGAGGAAAGTTTGTTTGTCGCCCTGTCGGTTGACAGTCTTGAGGCAAACATTTCTTCTGTTTGCATTAGATAAACTGAAAAATGTGGGGGAATATTAATAGAAATGAGCAGCTGAACTATGAATAGCATAACATTTTTGGGTTTTGTCAATCATATTTAGGCTTGATCGTCTCTTTATTTTACTGGACACCGGTACAACACCAGTAACAAGAAAAGCAGCTGCACAGCAACTCGGGGAAGTAGTGAAACTGCATCCTCATGAACTGAATAATCTCTTATCTAAAGTAAGCATCTTCCCTCTCCCTAGTACTTCAATGTTGAGAATAAAACTAGTTTAAAAGGGGTATGCATTATGTGGGAAGAAGAAGAAAAAGCATAGTAGTCTTGTATTCTCTGAAAATAGGAGACTGAAGAAAATTAGGAGACTACTTCTGTTAAGGCTGCTGTTTTGTCAGCCTCTGAAATGGTTACGTAAGTGAGGTTTCACTTTGCATTCAGTATGGATATTCAATGATTGCTGTAAGTTTAGATTTTCTTCTGTAAAGAGAAGCTCTACTGCCTTACAAAAATTTCTGCTCCAGCCTTTAAAGGTTTTCACTTGTGTGATAAAGCATTTAAAAATGTAGAAAGCTGTGTGTCTTTAAAAGGGCTGGAAAATGGAGATTTCCATTAGGTTGAGACTTCAATCTGGCCAAGTCTAGTAAACCCACCGAAAATAGTCTGTATCTGACAGCTGGAGATGGCTGAGTGACCTCAGTTCTGCTCCTATTGAACAGGTGCCCTCACCACAATTGATAGTGCCAAGGAATCATGAATATTAGAAAAAGAAATAGTTTTTCCAGATTTGAGACATCACGGTAAATTAATTTAGAAGAGCATACATTGCTTCAAATGACCCCTGTTGTCCCTCTTTTTGGTTTAAATGACTTCAAAATTTTAAGGTCTGTTAATCTCCTTTGAACA
This sequence comes from Microhierax caerulescens, assembly GCA_035590215.1. Taxonomy (NCBI): domain Eukaryota; kingdom Metazoa; phylum Chordata; class Aves; order Falconiformes; family Falconidae; genus Microhierax; species Microhierax caerulescens. Next base: position 26,488,707 of record JAVJGJ010000062.1, read on the forward strand.
CTTCCTTTTAGAAAACAGAAACCAAAAGTCTCAAGGCTTGTTCATTACCTGGAGGAGATACATTTAGTCCCATCGGTCAATCTCAACATTTATTTTATACATTCTTAATGTGTGGCTTTGGCAAGTGTTCTGCTAAGTAGTGAGCAATATAGAGAAGTCTGCTTGCATTTCCTTGGTTTGTTTTCTTGTCCTTTGTTGTTTTGAATGTTGTTTTAATCCATAGCATTAAAGGTGTATTTTAATAGAGCATAACAGCTGATGAATTTTCTGAAAGTACATTTTAAGCAAGTACTTATTTATTTCTTTATTAATCTCTCCTTAAAGGTGTTAGTGTATTTAAGAAGTACGAATTGGGATACTCGTATTGCAGCTGGCCAGGCTGTTGAAGCAATAGTGAAAAATGTGCCTGAGTGGAATCCAACTCCAAGATCAAAACAAGGTGGTGCTTAAACGAATTATGTAGAATTCATTGTTTTTGTGATGCAAACTGAATGTGATGTGAGACATTTCAAGGCAACTGTGTAATTTTGGTTTTTATATGAGCATAGACTTTTTTGTACGTGTGGACTGTAGCAAACCCCTTTGGCTTTAGATGTTCATATGCAGCTACAACAACGTACCTGACCTTTGTTTCTTCTAAGATTCCCATGCTTGTGCTCTGTATCCTCATAAAGCTTTTATTTATAAAAGGATTAATAACTAGTAAAATGGCAAAACTTTTAACCAATCAACTTTGTCATGATATTTTGCAGATGCACTTTTTCTTCTCCATTCCCTTCCTCAGAGCACCTTTGAGGCAGATGAAGTGGTAGCTTGCTGAAGTCTTTTCTGTTTGTTCTCGCTTTGCATCTGAAATTGTCATGTTAGGGACGTTAGAGTTGCTTTTGCTGTCAGCTTAGGGACCTGTTGTCAGTGATTTTTTTTTGTCTAAATCCATTGTCACTGTCTGTGTTTAGAACTTTGTGGCGCACTGTTTAAAAAAAAAAACCAAAGCCACACCCTCATAATGTGTTCTGAGGTGATCTCATATTTGTTTCATTCAGTACTTCCTGGTTCTGATGCTATAGAATTTGTCAAGCAAGTTCAGTATTTGCCATATCAATAACCTTTATGATTTTTGTCAACTATTGTATTTGCTTACCTCCAGCAACTTCTCTCCAGATTGAAGAGTTTCAGCCTCTTCAGTCTTTCCTCGCAGACAATTGCTTTGTCTTTTAGCTAACTTTTATTTGTCCTTCTCGGTGTTTTTTCTTACTCGTGTCCTCTTTGAGATGTGCAGAACTGCACACAGTGTACCTACTAGACTACTGATATTTATACATAGTGGCAAAATGATGCACTTTGTCATGTTTTCAGTGTCCTTCCTGATGATTCCCACTACTTAGTTGGCTGTTTTGGCTGTCGGTGCCCAGTAAGCTGGTGAATACAGAAAACTGTCAGAAGTGCCTCCAAGATCTTAACTTGAATGTTAACAGCCAGATCTGAATTCAGTGTTGTGTAGGCATGGTTTAGGTTGTTTGTTTTACACCTTATCTGCCTCTTGGTCCATTAGTCTGTTTTAAGATTGCTCCTGGAATTCCTTAGTGCCATTGCCGCTTTTGGTTACCCAAAAAGGCATCATGTCATCTACATGCTTGAGAAGTGCGTAGTAAAATTCCTTCTCATTGCTAAAGACTGATAGAATTGGTTCCAACACTGATCCCTGAAGGACTCCAAATTCTGTGGTAACTTGGTTCCTTCAATTTTTTAAATTTTTTTTAATATGAAACCTTGCCAAACACTCTTGAGTACATTAGGTCCACTGGATCCCCTCTATCCAGTTGTTGGAGCTCTTGGACATTGATAATCAGGTTAATGAGAAGTGTTTTTTTAGGAACAATTTTGAATCTTTTCCAGTAAATCATATTTATCCCTCTACTTAATAACATTATTTGTAGACTCTACTGTCTTACTACAGATAAAAGTTAATTTCACTAGTCTATTTCCAAGAATTACTTACAGCACTCCTTTTGTACATGGAAATTGGGCAACCTGTCAGTCTTAAAGTACAGCATTCAATTACAGTCTGCAAGTGCATTGTCCAGTTCTTGCATATCTGCCTATCGGACAGGAAATGTAAAAAGTAATTGTGTGTCTGAGGAAAAGTTACTATTTTAACAGGGCTAACTGGCTATGCAGACATTTGTTTGTTTTTGTATATTTGTAATGAAATGTTAACTTCAGGTCTGAAGAAAGGTAGGTGGTGTTTTTGTATGGTGTTTTGTGTGCTTGTGACTCATTCTGCTGTAAATGAACAAGCTTTCAAAGGAAGTGTGAGTATGGGATGAAACACACCAAACTAAATGCCGATTTTCTTGTAAGCAACAATTGTATTTATACTGTTGGTTGTAATTCAGGATGTGAGCATGCTGGATTATGTAGGGAATAGCCAGTCTTTTTGGGTACTAAGTGGCATATGACTAGGAGCCACAAAACCCGAATCTTTGAGTGTTAAGGGAGGGAGTACCTTGGAAGTGAATTCATAACCAGGAAATTATAAGACACCTTATGAGGAATAAATCTGTTCCGTATCAGTATTGAACTGCGCTGTACCTGCAGCTAGATTTGAGAAGAGCTGATAACTGGTCTTCAGCAGCCCGTGGTAGCTGCCTTTCTCCTATACCTGTTAAGACTACTCTCTGTCTTCAGTACTGGGGATGCTTGGCATTTGTGGTATGGTAATAAGTAGTGTTGGCATGATACTTGTTTAAAATGTGTGAGCCATATGCAGTTCAAACTGCAAGTTGGCTGTGTGTGTACAGAGAAGACCTGGATATGTAGTGGTATATCAGTGTCCAAGATTTAAAAAAGCTACATTTATCAAGGGAGAAGCATTACAATTTTTTTCTACTCAATTAAGTGTTGCGAGGGTTTTTTTTTCAGTCTATGTGAAATTGAGCCTTTACACTTTTTGAATCAAAATGCCATGTGTCTGATGATTCATTTAGAGGAGAGAAATTATTTCTTGTTTCTCTTGCTAATCTTCTGCCAGAACTTTGAACAAAAAATTCATCACATTGTCATTAAAATTATTTTCAATGTCCTACCTAGAACCGGGCTCAGAAAGTCCTATGGAAGATTCACCTTCAACAGATCGGTTGCGTTTTGACAGATTTGATATATGTCGGTTGTTAAAACATGGCGCGTCTCTTCTTGGATCTGCTGGTGCAGAATTTGAAGTCCAAGATGATAAATCAGGTATATCTTTATATTTTACTTGCAGACAAGAAAACGTACTGATTTGAAAACAATTGTTGTGGCAGTATTATGAGCAATAATCTGTGGTTTCTCAAAATGCTAGGAAATAACGGAAAACAGTATTCCCCAACATAACTGTTTGTATTATCTTAAGTTAAATAATTTTTAGAGGTATTGGTGTGGGTTTTTTTTCTCTTACCAGAATTGGTATGTGTACAGGGGGGAGGATGAGAATGGAAAACTCAAAGAGGGAGCAGAAAAGGCAATGTTAAAGGCTTCCATAGAATCTGTAGATTTTTTTCTAAGAGCTGCAGGGACTATCACCACTTGTTCTTCATTAAAACAGTGTTCTTGGATATAATGGTAGGATGTGGCTTATTTAAAACCTTGAGGGTTTCAAGTGTAGAAAGACTGCATGAAAAATACTGTGATAAAACTGTCAAAGCTGTAAGATCAAATATCAGTGCCTGCATGATGCCTTTTGTTTCAAGTGACTTGTCTGCTGTCTTTCTGCAACTTTTTAGCTGAAGGAGTTGGTTTGTATCTGTATAATGGCATTGAATTATTTTAATCTAAGATATTTATTTTGCTATTACTATACTTGCCTGCTCTAGTTCCAGTCTGTCTTCCAGTTTCTCCACCAAATGAAATGATGCTGTAGATAAGAATCTGCTCTGACTGCACAGCTGTGATTCACTTGTTCCTCATGGTGATGCATTCTGTGCAGTGTACGCAGAGGAACACTAACTCAGCAAGGAAAAGCACCTATGGCTGCTGGCACTTAAGCAGTATCCTGTCTGTTAAACCTGGCTTGCCATTTTTTATGCTAGGTTAATAAGTTGTTGTACAGGTTTAGCCTCTTTCAATAAAACCCTACTTGTTCAGAAATCAAATAGATGGAATAGGACACTTCAGTTCATAGAAGTGTATTTGTTCTAGTGTTGTATGATTGTACATAAATAACTTTATGAATGAAAATAAATAAAAAATACAAAATCAGAAATAAGAAAATGAAACTAAGAATAGCTTTAGCTGCTCCCTTTTTTTTAACTGGTGGGAAAATATATTCAAAGGCTGCTTTCTCTTCTGCTTTCATTTTCAAGTAGCCAATGTGAATGGACATAAAGTGAGTTAAATGATCTTTAGAACTAGCAGTCTTGAAGCTCTTTCCTAAGACGAACTTGCAAAAGAAAAAATATTTTCTAGAGAATGGAGATTGTTTGTATTTCTCTGCTTTTCAGTTGATTTGAATTTTTAAAAAAGAAAGGCGTATTGTTATAACTAACTACTAATTACTACTCAACCTGGTGTATACACCAAAATTCTGCCAATATTGGTCAAGTACTTACAAGTTTATATGCAGGTATTTGACAAAAAAAAAACCACAATCTCCTCAACAGTTCCCGTACCACACATGTAAAAACAGAGTAAAGTCTTGACAGCCCTACAAGCTACAAGTTTCAGCTTACTTTATTCTACTTGGGCACTGAAATTTTCAATTTTTTTCTGTAACTGTGGGTGCTCCTGAAGTCTAGGTGTTCAGTAATTAAAGTGTTGAAGTTTCACAGCATTCTTGAGGCAGCTTTTGTTAACTTCCTAAATGAGCCTTGCTTGACACATGAAGTTTGAGGGTAAGATTGTTAACAGACTCCAGCACTCTAGGAAAATCATGCTTATGCTTCAATCTACATTGTCATCAGGAGTTAGTTTGGGCAGGAGACACTTGAGTCTAGTGCATTTTACAAGGAAGAATATTTCTGAAGTAAACAGGTTCAGATTTAACCCAGCTTATTACAGGATATGGGATTGAATATAATTTGAGGGGTTTTGTTGGTGGTTGTTATTTCTTCGGTCTGTTTCCCAACAGGAGATAAAGTTTAGGAACTAAAGAAATCTTAAACATCATCATCCAAAAAGAAACCAACAAAAATAATCCAAACCCTCAGACTGCCAAAATCAACAGATCCCACAAGGATCCATGGGCTCAATAAAAAAAGGGATAGTTCTTGAGTCAGTTGCTGGATTTGTTTGTTAGTGTGTTAATTTGTTCCTTTCAAAGTGCAGTTTTGAAAAACTTGGAGGAAACTTGGTTTTTTACTTCTGTAGACCAAATGTAGTTTAATGAAGTTCACAGAAACTATTTTCAGTTTAAAAATTCATCACAGTTTAAGGACTAGTATAGTTTCAGTAGCAGAAAACTTCTTCCTAGGAATCTGATTTGGTTTAAAAGATTGTATTGATGTATTAGCCAAGTACAACTTAATTCTGTTAAATTTTGGCTTTGTTATTTCATTAAACAAATCTTCAATTAATATATCTGGTTGGAAATCTTGACACATTTTGCCTTTTTAAAAAACTTCTTTTCAAGGTGAAATTGATCCTAAAGAGAGGATAGCACGACAGAGGAAACTGTTACAAAAGAAACTTGGCTTAGATATGGGTGCTGCAATTGGGATGAATACTGAAGATCTGTTCAATGATGAAGATCTGGACTATTCTCCTTCTTCAGTTTCACTAGTAAACAAACAACCTGTAGGTAAAACCTCGGGCTGCTTGACTGCAAGGAATAATACAGTGGGTTTGCTTTATTTGTGCTTCTGTGGTTATACTCTGCATATCTTAAGTATGATGTGATGATCAACATTGAATATGGTATACTTTGATTTCCTGAATTCTTATGCCCCACTTAGTTGCGTGTTAATATTATTTAATGTCAAACTGCTGCTCTGAGTTTGAAATGGAGGGTTGGGAACTTCAGAGCAATGTGGTGTTGAGAATTTTTCAGGACCTTCATTGCAAAAAGTATTGAAAATGAATGATTTCTCTTTCAGACTCTTCAGGCTGCTGAGTTAATTGACTCAGAATTTCGAGCTGGTATGAGCAGTAGACAAAAGAATAAAGCCAAGAGAATGGCTAAGCTATTTGCAAAGCAAAGATCCAGAGATGCAGTGGAAGCTAATGAGAAGAGGTATAATAGTGAACTGATTTGCTTTTATTTCAGTTAAGCTGGGATTGTGATTTGATTTATCTGTTGAAAAACTTCCGACAGTCTTTGCTTCTTAATCTTTTACATGCTAATTATGCTGATGATAACAAGCTTGTGTGCTGTACTTATTCCCAGTAGAGCTTTGTTAAGGACCTAGCTTCAGAGGGATCTTGAAATAATGGGATGCTGCAGTTAAAAATTTTGGTTTGTCCCTATTATTAAATACGGCTTCAAAATAGTGCATGAAAAGGGTTTTTTAAGAAGATCAAAAGATAAAGGAAAAATTTAATATGTAACTTCCTTATGAAACCATAAGCAAAATATTCTTTCCTTGATTTTATTCAAGGATTTCTGTAGTTCTTGGAAAAAAAGTCTGAGAAGGATTGTCAATTAGGGACAGCATTCTGCTGTCTTCTCACTGAATTCTTTTGGCATGTAAACCTACCTATTTTGTATGTTTCAGTTTTGTTCTGTATTCTTGCCACACTTTATTGTATCTGAAGACTGCAGTTGTAGAAGTAATTACTTTCCCTAAAACATACTTTCAGTTCATAAACTTATACTTGTTCCTCCTCAGCAATGATAGCACTGATGGGGAACCAGAAGAAAAGAGAAGAAAAGTTGCAAATGTTGTCATCAACCAGCCTGCCACAGACTCAAAAACATTGGTAGAAAATGCTCCAGAAGAGGTATGATACGTTGTTCTGTGGTTAGTAGGAATGATCATTCAGTTTTTTAGCAGAGTAATGTAAAACAAAACTCCTTTGTGCTCCTAAATTCTTTAGTCATTTTAGCAGTAAGAGAAATGGAGTAAAGAATGCTGTGGCCAGCTTGCTTTTACATGTGGTGAAGCAGATGAGCTTAAAACTGTATATAGCATTGAGGAAGAAAACACATTTAATCTGTTGGTAGCAGTTTGTGACCCAAATGAACCTGAGTAGGTGGATTGCAGGTGTCAGACCTGGGTATTAAACTGTAAAACAGTGTTAAACACTTAGATGGTAGGATTACACTGAGCCATAAATAATTTGATCTAAATGTTCATGTACACTTTAATCTTCACCTTACTTTAATTAGGCTTAATTTAGATTTAAGTTCTATCTTTAGTAATTGAAGATTTAAATAGTTACCTTCAGTCTTAGAAAAACTTGCATGTTTTAATCAACTGAAAAGCTGAAAACTTATAAGAAGAGCTATTCAAGAATACAGATGATACATACAAGTTTATTTGAAGAGACTTTATATTCATAAGTGTGTTCTACAAAAATAAGACTTTTTCCAGACATAATGTAGTAAGTGAATTCTTATTTGCAAAATGATGATTGGAAAATGAATTTGAGAGATGAGTTATTCAACAGGCTGAATAGCTGCTAGTTGCTGGCCTTTTAAATGCTTTGTGTTTGTGATAGTGTAAACTTACTAATGGTAGTATCATAATTTCCTTTTGACATCCATGTCAGTTTCCTTTGCAGTGAATATGTTTGTTTTTTAAAAAAGTGGAATGTGTTTTGAAAAGGATGGCATTTGTTACTAGAGTAATTGACCCAATTTGATTATGTAGTGTAATTTCAAACTGACACTTGCCTATTGTATTCTTTAAAGGCAAAATTCATAAATTTAAAGAACACGGGGAAGGATAAGAAATTTTGCTGTACCTTCTGCCCTTGTGTGGTCCCTGAAAGGAGGCTGAATGCCAGAACATCAAAATTAATTACCATAGAGAAGAGGTTGCATTACTAATAGACAAACTTCATAAGCTTTTTAAAAAATCCAGTGCTAGTCTGTAAAGTTTCTGAAGTGTGGAAGAGGGTTGCTGTTATTTTTCAGTTCTATCCAGTAGCAAAGAAAAATACTTAAGCTTTTGGAGGTCTTTGTTATCTTCATGTATCTAAGTGGTGTACAGTACAAGAAGTGTTTGCCTGATCCCTTTCTCTTTTAATCTCATACTTAATTTTTTTATGAATTTAGGCAAATGAATGGCCTTTGGAAAGCTTTTGTGAAGAGGTGTGCAATGATCTCTTTAACCCTTCTTGGGAGGTAAGATGTGCAGTATCTAAAGTGTAATTATAGATTAAAAAAAAGCTTCAGTGGAAGCACAAAAATTGTGTGCATAGCACTCGAGTGTTTTCCTAGATATCAAAAATTACATCAATTGTAAATACAGATTACACAGCCAAGAGAAATCTGCTTTTAGAGCACTTGAGTATTTTTTAAGACTAATTTAAAGGGGAAATAAAAACAGATGTGTAAGGTATACTCAAGTGGAGAGTGGGAAGGGTATGGAAAATAGTGATTATAAGTGATAATCCTGGAAGTATTGAAATTGAAGCAAAATAAAAGCACATGCATGTACAGTCAAAAGGTTAAGCAATAGTTGGTGTTAACAGGCTTGGATTCATCAAGAGTTTAAGGAATATTGTGCAAGTCTGTTGCTGACAATAGTAGTATGTTTGTCTAATGCTAAGCTAGTAGGAAATGGAGGAGAATCACCCCTTTGGTAACAGGGTAGGCTACAAATCATTAGTTATTATCTTCATTTATAAAAAGGAACTTTTACCTTTTTTAGAACAATAGTAAATACCAACTACAAAAACTATATATTTGGTTGCTTATTTGCAAGATAATTTTCTTTCTTTCTTTCTCTTATTTTCAAGATTAAAAACCTGTCCTGCCCACCCTTTTATTCAATCCTTACGCTATTTTCCACAAACTTTAATATCAGTTCCAGGCAGAAATATGAAGTAGCTGATAATGGTCTCTCTTCCTTGAGCAGAAGATGGAAATAACTGTTGTCAACTACCTTCAGGTTTTTTGTTAAAGAAGCTGATCTTTTGAAAGATTAAATGTTGATAACAAGTATAACATACTTAGGTATATCTGTAGCACAGTTTCAGTGACAGCAAGCTGGCTCTGCCCATACTGACTTCAAACTTGGAAACACAGCGGTAGAACATATGCAGCCAGCACAATTATTTTCAGCCCAGAAAAAGGATAATTATATTTGTGTTGCACATCCCTGAGTCTGAGCTAATAAACCTCACCTTATTTGAAGGCAGACTGTTTGCAGATGGAGCCGAAGTCCACTTGTCTCCTGGAATGCAGGCATTCTCATAGCTTTCTTAGTATATTTGATATAGGGCACACACATACTTAATGAAAGAAGTAGATCAATACAGAATCATTATTATGGTATGTTCTAGATGAAAAATGGGTTAAACTGCTCAAAACCCATGGTTTTAGAAAATGGTTATATGGCATCTTCTTGCAATGTCTAGAGACAGTGTGGATGACTAGTTCAGACTGCTTGCCTAGCTTACAGGCAACTCAAGTCAGGCAAGATGAATCCTACTACTGGTATTTCATTTAAAAAATTGTTTATTTTAAAAACATGTTGTTTCATGTTTGCAGAAGCTGAGAAGTTAACTAGCAAAGTCTTCCTCTTTTGGATTGTGAAAAATAGCTCATAAGCAGTCTTGGATCAAATAAACAAGTGATTGGTGTATTATGAACAATTGGGATTTTAAGACTGGGCTCTCTGTCTGGCTTTTATTGAGTTGCTTGTAGCTTTTACCAGAAGCCACTGAGCTGTAAATATGGGGACATGTATGCTTGCATTTTATCGAAGATACTCTGATTAAGGGACAACTTGCCAACTGCTCAGTTCTAGTTGTTACAATCATGAAACAAAACACAACATTTTTGTACTAGCAGCAAGCACGCATATGAAGTGTCCTTATAAAAAAAATTCTGCTCTTGCCTATATAAAGAAATATATTGAGGCTCTTGTCTCTCAATGAAAGCCTGGTTCAAAACTTCACTTTTGCAACTTCCTGTGTATCTATTGAATGGGCTTTTCTTGATTAGCCAATTACTAATCCAGTTATGCGTCAGAAATACTAGAAACAGGTATGTCTGTAGTCCATCTTTGTACAGGTCTTCTGTCATTTCCAAAACTCTTCCTAGTGTGTTCAACTGTTCATATTTGCTGGGAACACACAAGTGGCTATAATTTGCTTTCCCATACCACCTACTTTTTTAATATTTAGCGAAGCAAGACAGATCTGTAAGCTATGTAGAATAGTAAAAAAAAAAAAAATAATTTGTTTTTCAGACCCCAGAATATTCAGTGGGGATCCAAACTTTGTTTAAGAAATATTAATAGTTGTAGAGAAGTATAAATATATAATACAAAGAGAAACATGAAGTGCTTAAGAAACATAAGAATACTGCTTTTCTTCAGCTTATTAATTTACTGAAAACAGTAATATCCTCCAGTTGCTTTTTCTCACAATACTAGTGAGGTGTGAGACTAAATGAAAACTGTCTTTGGCTACATTGCTGCACATATGATAACAATATCTCTGGGTTAGAATACAGAAGCAATTCTTAATTGCTTCTGTCCATAAGCTGGCAGATACTTAAAAAACAGGTTGGTTTTGGACAGATCAGTATGAGATTTCATCAAATGAAAAATATTACCTATTCCCACAGATCTAAGTGCCACTAACTCTGCAGCACTTGAAATGTCTCTATTAAGAACAAAGAAGTATTGTTTCAGTTACCCAGTGTGGTTTTAATTGTCTGGTCCTAAATATTTAAAGATTGATGTTTTATTTCACTTTTCTAGGTGCGACATGGTGCAGGTACTGGACTGAGAGAGATACTTAAAGCTCATGGTAAAAGTGGTGGTAAAATGGGAGATAGCTCTTTAGAAGAGGTAAGTTGCCAGTCATGTAGACTTAACATATTACCTAAATGGAGTTCAGAAAACAGGCTTCTTAGAATAAGCTTTGCAGGAGGTGCGTGATATGGGTGGAACATAAATAATGAAATTTGTTTGCTCAGAATATTCTGGATGAAGTCACTCTATGCACTGATTAAATGTTTGCATTATTTTTAAAAGGTCTGTGCAAAAAAATACTACTGTATAAGCAGCCATTAATATGTAGACTCTGTGTAAAGTTATTAAACACTACCCTCCACACTAGAAAATACTATTTTCAGGTCATGGTACGGGTGTGCTGAAACAAAATTTACAAGCTGATTATATAACTCTAGTGAAGTGTTTCAGACTGTCTAATTCTACTCACTTAAATACTAGAATGACTTTATTGATCTGCTTGCTTTGTTATTATAAGAAAAAGTATTTAAACAGTGTATTTACAAGGAAAACTCTTTTTAAAAATATGATAGTAATGGCTTGTTTACTAATAGTGAAACTCATCCAGATTCATATTGACCTCCCTGCTGTAAAAGCAGCTGGGAGAGAATGTGATTTAGAGAGTGCTGAACAATGAGGAGATACCAAACGTAAATCAAGCTACATCAGCATACATTGTATGTAGGGAAAGAAAAAGCTGCTATCCTGCCTTGCTTCCATGTGAAGTAGTATTTGTTCCGTGGAGATTGCGGGGTAGTAATAACACATGCTGCAATGGTAAGACACTTAGTTTCTTAACTAATTATGGAAACTGTGCGTGTACCCCAGGCTAGCTTCAAAGGCGGCTGTGCACGCTATATGCAGGTATAATTCTTTGACATCTGTGGAATATGAAATCCATAATATGTATTGTAGTTTTGTTCATCAAAACTATAGTTTTCAAGGGAAGTGGTGATCCAGCAGGCAGACAGCGGAGAAGAGAAAGATGATGCCTGAGCAGTTGCATTTATGGGGCTTCTACTCTAAGATTCAAAATTCCAGAGCTATTGGGTCTCTGACAGAGGCCAGAGCTTCAAGACAAGCTTAGTCTAAATTGCTTTGTTAGATCTGGAGGAGACATGGCTGAAAAGCTTCCTTTCACAGGTTCTCCCACAGTGAAGTACTGCTTCATAGTTAGTTTATTTGTAAATACCCTTCAAACACATTGACTGCCTTGCCTATGACATGTTTACATTAGTCAGTGGAGATTATCTGAATGACTTTACATTTGTGTGCTGTGTAGGGATAAAATTATCTGTCTATCTTGCAAGGTGCTCTCTAGCATTTTGATAAAAGTACCGTGTGTTTAAAAAAAAAATAAAAAAAATGTTTGTAATAAGCTAGGTGAGCTGAATTAGTGCTGGCTATTTTGCCTTGACTGTCTGTGCAAGTTGACTATTCAATCAATTTAAATGTGTCATATCTCTTAAATCTTAGCTAAAGAAAGCATATTGGAAATCCGTTGTGATTAAATATAGTCAAGGTGTTTGATTTTTCTCTTTGTACAGATGATTCAGCAGCATCAGGAGTGGCTGGAAGACTTGGTTATTAGACTTCTTTGTGTGTTTGCATTAGACAGATTCGGAGACTTTGTTTCAGATGAAGTAAGTTGTTTCGGAATGAACAGGTAGATCAGCAGGCTTCTGCAGGAGATAATATCGCAGCAGATTAGCTATGCTTTGTACAGTGCAACTGCATGTGCCTATTGTAACTGCTCACAGATGCTTATTAAAAAAGAGTTGATACATAAATTTCACCTTATTTGTTTAGCAGTTTTGGCAGTCTAAGTCAGATTTCCTACAGAAGTACCTGTTTTATCATTTATTTTATCCTAGGTGGTAGCACCAGTACGTGAGACTTGTGCTCAGACTTTGGGAGTAGTATTGAAACACATGAATGAGACTGGAGTTCATAAAACTGTGGATGTTCTCCTGAAGCTGCTTACACAGGAACAGTGGGAAGTGAGACACGGTGGTCTCCTAGGAATAAAGTACGCTTTGGCAGTACGTCAGGTAATAACGCTCGTGAGAAATTTCATAGAGCTTTGGAACAGAAAGCTCTGCTCAGTGTAGAGGATGTGGCTGAACAGTAGATAGATATGATAAAGTGAGCTTGCTTGCACTGCAGTCTCATGTGGGTTATGAGATGTGTGACTGCATTTTTATATCCAGGCTGCAGAAATATGCAAGCATATAGCAGAATTGTGCTGTTGTAACTTCCTAAGTTAGTTGCACAAAACATTGTAAGTAGAGGCTGTGCTTGCCTGGTTTTGATGATACTTTGACATGTAGCACTCGGCTTTGTTAACCTCACGAGAGGTTTAGTGTATTCACAGTGTTAAGTTGGCAAAGGTGGAGTTCTGCTTACACCAGAACTGAACTGAGTTACAGTTCATTCAAATCTATAACCTAGGTTTTACTTCGTGAATGGTAACTTAAAATGTTTAGATTATGGTCTTGGACCTGTAGCTTCTGTTTTATTTGCACACTTAGAGTACATCTTAGTAGTTTGGGGCATTCATTATATGCTTTTTAAGTTTAAAAATGCTTTTGATCTTTTTGGTAGGACATGATCAACACTTTATTGCCTAAAGTGTTGCCTGCAATAGTTGAAGGTCTCCAAGATCTGGATGATGATGTCAGAGCTGTTGCTGCAGCATCTTTAGTACCCGTAGTGGAAAGCCTGGTCCAGCTTCAGTCTCAGAAGGTGACTGAATTGTTTTTCATCAATTCTGATTGAAAAGTTCACTTCTGGTCTGAGTGAAGAAAGTAATGCCTTGAGGCAGCACTTGGGTTTTCTTTTTTATGATAATCTCTTTTGCTTATTTGAGTAGGTGCCTTTTATTCTTAATACCTTGTGGGATGCACTTCTGGAGTTGGATGACCTGACAGCTTCCACAAACAGTATCATGATCCTTCTTTCTTCCCTTCTGACTTATCCTCAGGTCCGCAAATGCAGGTAACTTTTAAATTTAGCATTGCTTCAGCATCACAGGTTTGATTGTCCGGTTATTTCCAAATTGGAATAATCAAAGTTGCTTTCAAATCACTTGCCAAGGACATGCTTGATTTAAATATTTTAATTTTACTCTTCCTTTTCCGTCAAGTGAAGGTTAGGCAGTGCTTCTATTTTCTTTACATCAGTAAAAGACAACAAAATAATTAAAAGGTACTATATGTTGTTTATATGTGACACACACCCCCCTTCATCTTGGGTGTTTAGTAAAGGATTATCTGCTCTATTCGTATGGTGGTCCTGCTTGCAGATGTCTTTGTTCCTTGTTGACAAAATCCAAACAAGAGAACAAATTACATACATTAAAACACACGCATGCACCTGTAGATCTTTAGAACTGTTTCAAGAGCAAAGAAAGCTACAAACATAAAAATGCACGTCAGTAGTACACTCGGTAACTCTGTGACTGGTTGAAGACAATGTGAAGTTTCTATTTGGGCTTCTGACTGATTAAAGGGATTGAGTGTTAGTATGGTAACATTTTTTTGTAATAAAGTGGTAAACTCCCAGCACCTGCACTTCAGGTGAATGCTTTACACATCTTACCTTTCTCATCCTACATGGTTGTCACTGCTGAAGCTTGGGTTTTGCCCAAATCCAAAATTAAGAATGAAATTTTGTCACTAATGCCGTCTTTAATTCAGTATGTACTGCTTGCATCAGTTGATATGCAAGATCATGCACAAAAGATCCAAGCTTGTTTTTAATTATTTCTGAAGTCACAAATGTCTAATAATAAATTCAAAACAAACAACT
>JAVJGJ010000062.1:26507118-26534302 GCA_035590215.1 Microhierax caerulescens
GTGGGAGGGGTGTGTAAATCGGGGGGGTGAGGGAATGGTGATAGATGTGGTGCAGCTTGGGGTGGGGGAGGAGGGGGATTAGGATCCATGATGTGTTTGTGTTTGCAGCTGGGATGCTGAGGATAAGGATAACAGAAGGTTTAAGTCATCATTATGGCTATGATGACTAGCATGATGGATCTTGAAATTCTTGGATGGTAGTATTCATGTAGTAAAAATTGGAAATCTAATCATATCTTTGAAGTTATAGATAATTGTGTACATGGGCTGAGGGGATTTTGGCAGCCATCTGAAATAAATTCCCACAGTAAAGACGAACAGAATCATGTGAGCTATTAGTCCCTGAAGTAAATGAGTTTTCGTATACCTCAACTGTTGACTCTTAAGCCTGGTAATAGGGCTGCTTGACTAATGCATGCTTTTTTCAAAAGATACTAATTCTGGAGTAGAAGGCTCATTCTGTAACTATTTGCTATTTTCTGTGACTGTCTTCTGCACCCTTTTGAGCTCTTCCAAATTTTCCTGAAATAGACTCCAAAACCTACTCTGCATTGTAGCATGGGCCTTCGTGCATTAAATGGAAAAATGCTGTCTCCTCCTTGCAATTCATATTTTTTGCATCATTTGATCATTCCAGTCATCAAGGTCATGTGCCATAGAACTTGACGTGTCTATTGAATGAAGCAGTACAAGTCTGATAGCTGAAAGACTATTGGTATGAATGCTTAAAATTAAAAGGCAAAAACCAACAACCCCTCTCCACCCCCCACACTAGACTAACCCTCTCGACAGCTGTCAGCTTTCCTGTGCCTAGGAGTCCAACTGTCCTATCAGTAGAAATAAGTTCAGCATTTCCATGTTGCTTTTAATCTGTTTCCTGTGAAAGATTTAAGCAACAGTAGTCAGCCAGTTGTGAGTGGGGGAGGATATGGCAAGTCCTGCAACTACTGTTGTGCTTGCTTTTTCCTTAGGTTTCTATCCCAGTCCTCAAGGGAAAATCAGCTTGGAAACAGCTTCTTCATGTATGGGACCTTGCACAACCTTTTTGGCTACTTGTATTTGTAGCACATTCTCCTTTGCTTATCTGTAACATGGTTATATATTGCCTGAATAACTGGATATATCTGGCAGATACAGGACAATCTAAATGTGGAGGAGTACATAAACTCCTCTTTTAGCTTTGGGAATCTAGACTTGGAATAGTTATAATATGCCTGACTTTCCTCTTGAGCTGCAGTTCAAGATTCCACAAGCTACATTTTAGAGTATTTCCTGCTATTTGCTGGAAAAATAGGGATAATACCTGGTGCAGTGACTCATATTCTGCCATGAAAACCACAGTTTTCAGAGGATATCCGTTTTGCAGTAAATGAAACAGATTTGTAACTGTTTTCTTCCTTTTTACTAGGTTACTTCTGTTTTCAATGAAGTGACATCATCCTTTACTTTGAATCCTAAAATTCTACAACAGTTGGACAGTAAACGACAACAAGTCCAAATGACTGTTACAGAAACAAATCAAGAATGGCAAGTGTTGCATCTGCGCGTCCATACATTTGCTGCATGTGCAGTTGTGAACTTGCAGCAACTTCCAGAAAAACTAAATCCTGTTATAAAACCCTTAATGGAAGCTATCAAAAAAGAGGAGAATACACTTATACAAAACTATGTGGCTTCATGTATAGCAAAGTTACTTCAGCAGTGTACAACAAGGTCTCCTTGTCCCAACTCAAAGATTATAAAAAATCTTTGCAACTCCCTCTGCGTGGATCCCCATCTTACCCCACTAGCAGCATGTCCTGCACAGCCTCAGAGTAGCCATGAAAACTCAAAAGGTATGATATCTAAGGCTGCCATGGTTCTTAAAATATGTCTCTATTTGTCTCTGAACTGTTAAAATGAGTATTTCAGTGAGTCTTGTTTTCAGTTTTTAAAATGCCAGCAACTGAGTCTTCATTTGTTAGTAACTATTTCATTTATGTATCTTGATCTAAGTAGACACTGTGTGCAGCTAACAGTGTGTATAGTTTTCAGAAAACTTACGTATAAAAGATCTTAGTTCCAATATTCAGCTATTTACTGTCATCATAACTCATAATAATCAAATGTTTGTTACATATGTTACAAAGCTTTTCATTGAAATAGAGTAAGTATGAAAATTGGAGTAACCTGTTAGGAAAAAAAGTCTGTCTTGTGTTAAGTTCCATAGGCTAATAGTAAGACAACAAAAGGTGAGGACAGTGTTCAAAATGAACAAATAATCCTGTGCATGCTATGGTCGTGGATTTTTGTTAAATGACTGTCCCTTGGTGAAAATGCATAGATTGAAAGAAAACACAAAATAAGACCTTAATACTTCAAGATTCTAACTTGCTTTAAGGTTTGACCATTATACAGTTTACTTTTTCTTAATGTGTCCTTCATCTCACGGTAGAATAATATTCATATCTAATTGAAAATTAAGATGATTAGCATAAATAGAAACATCAACAAATCCAAAGTTAATACTGATGGCATATGCTATTGCATCAGATAGAAGTCTTGAACTGTTTGTAAAGGGCACAAGAACATGTTTGTTTAAACTTTAGAATGTAATGTGTTATTTTATATTTTTAAAAAATTGCACAGACATTTTAGATTAGACTGAAGTTCTGTCTACGTTTCTTGCTGAGTAAGAATTTATGTGGCAGTTTACACACTTAGATTTTCATGCCAAGTCTGTAATGTGCTCTTAACAGAATAACTGTACTCAAATTTTTCCATCCTTGAGGTTCAATGACACTTTTTCTAAAGCGTGCAGAGATCTGCAGATGACTTGTAGGTAACTACCACTTCCACCTTGTGTTTTAAACTGCAGCTTAAATTGTTGTCAGCTATTCTGCATTTTCCTTTAGGGCCCAACTCTGACAAAGATGGAATGCATCATACAGTTACTAAGCACAGGGGAATAATTACACTCTACAGGCATCAGAAAGCTGCTTTTGCCATCACAAGTCGGCGAGGTCCTACTCCAAAAGCTCCCAAAGCCCCGATTGCAGATCTCCCCACTGGCAGTAGTGGAAGCATTCCTACAGAACTTGATGAGGTAAACTTCAGAAACTTGCATTTGCAGTGTTCACATCCACCCTTCCCTCCTTAGATTCCTTTGAATTCACTGGAGTTGATAACATTATAATAGGGATGTCCAGGATCTTGAGTTGGTGTAAAATTTTGTGATATAAACAGCATATGTTCGTTGATGCTAATGACACGCTGAAGATTTAAAACCTCAAGAAAATTAATAATTGCTGAAATACTTTAACTTTAGAACAAATATGAATATCTCAATACAAATCCATGCAAATGGATTTCCACACGCTGTGCTGTAATTGTGTCCTGTTACCCACGTTGATGCTGGTCATCTTGATGCAGAGTGGATGCTCTGAAGCATTAAGAACAGTTTTTGAATTATGACTGGCTTTAGGATATACCTGTGACTTCTACATTCGATATACTAAACTTCTTTGTTACTCTTTTAGTCATACTAAACTTCAGCATGTTTTAGTAAGGTTCTAGTCCGGACAGTGATTCCTAAACAGTGTTGTGGATTTTGTTCTTAATCACTAAAGTGATTTTTTTTTTTTTTTTATCAGTTCTGCTTTCTAGAGAGAGTGGGAGCAAGAGAAAGTGCTTAATAACAAATTAAGCATTGCTTTTGGGAAATTTTGCTAACATGTTACCGTTCTTGGTGTCCCTATATAGGCAATATCTGAGGTACTGGAACTGGTTGGAAGACCTCTTGCTGAAATGGGCCTGTGTCAGCAAAAGCCAGTCCCCAAATTTATAGGATTTAAATAATCTGCTATCAAAGATTTTAACTTTTTACCTGTATAAAGAAAATAATTTACAAAAAACCTGACCAGCAAATGTGTTGTAGGTAGCTATAACAGCCTACACACACACAACTAGAACTGATTGCCTATATAGCAATAGGAGCCTCATTGAAAATAATTGTTATTCTTAAATGTACCTGTCCTCACTACTTTGCCATATCATTTAATTCTAGGCTCAGAAACCATATGTTGTCCAGAGAAGAGGAGCTGAATTTGCCTTATCTACTATAGCTAAACATTTTGGTGCTGAAATGGCAACAGGATTGCCACATCTCTGGGATGCTATGGTTGGTTCGTTAAGGAACAACATTCACATAAATAATTTTGGTAATTTCATTTCTGTCATAAGCTGGGAGGGCTGGTAGGCTGAGGGCAGTATGTCAGTCTTAAGCTGAACACCTCTTCTGTTTTTAACAGACCGAAAGTCCTTACTGGAAAAAGGAGATGCTCCTGCCCAGGAACTAGTAAACTCTTTGCAGGTTTTTGAAACGACAGCAGCTTCAATGGATACTCAGCTACATCCTCTGGTAATCATATGCTAAAACAGCTGTTATATGAAGCAATTCAGTCTGTTCATTGCCTCTGTTTTAAATCTTTGTTTTATAAGGCTTCTTTTTAGTTCTTTTTTGTATTTGGCTCAAATGGTGTTTTTATTCACTTACTCACATACCTGTTCTCCAAGTCCTGCATCCTCATCTTGATAAAGATACAGCCATCTGTCTTCAGCAGTTAGGCTGTGATGTTTTAAAGCTGTGTTTTCACTGTGTCCTGTAGAATGTTAAATTCTTTATTGCTTCATACAAGTTGTAGAATAAATCGCACAACACCTGCCTGCAACTTAGCCTTGGCCTACCCTTTTCGGGATGAGATGCCCAAATAAGATTGTATCCAAAGTCTGAGGTACAATATTTGTGCTGTTGTGTTACACTGAAATTGGCATGTCAGCTCTGCTTTTCTAATTCCAGATTTCCTAAACTTGGAGAACAGACTGATAATATGATCCCTTCTCTTTATTAAAGTACAGATAAAAATATTGTTTTGCTGCATTTTGTGGCTGACTGAAATGGATTGACTTCTAATAGACTGACAGGTAGTTTGTATGGCCAGAGTGGGCAGGGCAGGGAGTGGTAGTAATAAAGTCTGCATAGTTTACTCCTGACTGCTGTGTAACAGGCTGAAGGTTTTCAGAAAGGGTCCTGGTGCCAGGAATGCAAAAATTATGGGAGGCTTCAGTTTTTACCCCCAAGTAGATTGGATGCAATTCGTTGTTTTTATTTTTTTTTTTTTTACCAACTACTCAATTTACAAACTTAACATTTTGCTTGTAGTTGTAGGCTCTGAACCGACTGTTTCTACTTGGTACTTGGGAGAGAGATCATGAAACAGATCCTGACGGTTCTGCGGAAGTATCAGATGAATGTAAAATACTGTAAAAAAAAAAAAAAAAAAAAATCAATAGGAAGTTAAGAAAGAAACAGAACAAAAAGTCGCATTACATGTGCATCTGAACACAATTTTCAGTACTAGTCTGTACAGTACTATATTTCCAAATAAATACAGTGGAAATGGAGCGGGATAGAGAAGGGCAACAGGAAGATAAAAATATATGGAAAGGCTCACATGTAAGGAGTAAGTAGAGCAGAACTGTCTAGAGAGGATATAGTGAGAGAGGATGGGTGTAAGGAATGGCTGTAGAATTCTGAGCAGATGGGCAAGATCCATATGGAATTGTTTCTTACCTATTTTAAGAAAATACTGAAATGATTTTGAGAGAATTTAGCATATAACATGAAAAGATTTTAGGTTCTTATATATGGTGTGTCATTAATGTGTAGATTGGGTTTGGGGGTGCTAATATTGTATACAGATTTTCTTACAAAATTTTAAAATCACAGAAAGTCAGAGGGTGGAATTGGTTCACGAAAGCTAGTATTTAGGGACTCGCATGCTAGGAGAAACCTGACAATCCATTTAAGGTATGGGACATAAAAGTATGTTTGTGCTAATGAAAAAAAGACATTTATTTAAACGTGTACCCCCTTGGGAAGACGTGAATTTCTTCCTGGGTGTCTGTCTTGTTGCATATTGTTAATAAGACTCCCAAAATGGGTAATTTGTCTGCCTAAATGTAAATGAGTTGAGTCTAGGAAAAATTTGCCACCTGGAACGGTTTCTTTATGTATCTGTATTTAAGCAAAAATTAAAGCAATAATTTTTTAATAAAAAGTTCTGAGTACATAGTACTGTATTTTTCCAGTGTGAAGCACTTCTTTAATTATCCAGGGCTTCTTCAGTTTTCATTTTGACTAACCCCCTAAATATTTTTTTGTTTGGAATTTTAACTGCATTGGAGAGTAATACTAGTTCAAAGTTCAATTATCTTTCTCTTCTGAAAAAATCTTCAATTCTAAACAACTAGATCTTGTGAAGAAGCCATTTCAAGTGTTCTTTGGGAGGCAACAGTAACTTTAAAAGACTGTTTACTTCAAAAATAATTCAGTAATTTGTTTATATTTCATATTAACCTTCTCCCCAAAATCCTTTTCTTTTATTCAGTTAATACAGCATTTGCCTCATCTTTATATGTGCCTTCAACATCCCAGCACAGCAGTCAGGCACATGGCTGCTCGTTGTGTAGGTGTTATGAGCAAAATAGCTACCATGGAAACAATGAATATCTTTCTGGAGAAAGTTCTACCCTGGTTGGGAGCAATAGATGACAACACCAAACAAGAAGGTGCAATTGAAGCACTTGCGTGTATCCTTGCTTGAGTATTCAAAAACACAGAAACTTCTTCTCAGTTGCTTAATTTGGGGGAATAAAAACTGTTGCCTGAAAAAAAAAAAAAGGAGGAGAAATTAAATAAAATGTTAAACTGTTTTCCTCCTGTGGACAAGAAATAGCAGAAACTTTCATTTTGTTGCCTTTATATATTAAATGAAGCTTTGGTGGAAGTAATTCAGTTTCTCAAACCATGGAATTTACTCAGCTAAATGTAGCTGGGTAGATTAGACTTTCCCTTTCCCACAGTAGAAATCTTGTTCATGTGAATGTAACGTATTAAGGACTTCTGCCTATTGAGTGTGAAATCTGCCAGGTATATATTGATGTCAGGTGATCCTGAACTGGTGAGAACTGTTTCCTTAATAACTGATCCAGGTGTAATGGAGCAGCTGGATGTTGGTATTGTTCCATACATTGTTCTTCTAGTGGTTCCAGTTCTGGGTAGAATGAGTGATCAGACAAACAGTGTACGTTTTATGGCTACCCAGTGCTTTGCAACGCTAATTAGACTAATGCCTCTTGAGGTAAGCTCAAGTTGTAAGTATACGGAGTATGTGAACTGTTCTGTATCTGCTTTTTCACCAGCCACAACATCCAAGCCTCTGGCTTACTAAATGACTAACTAGTTTTTATGGATGTTGAGTCCGTATCAGGTAATTGAAGATGTTTCCTTTATAATGTAAAATGAGTAAAATTGGACCCTATGTTATTATAATTTCCTAAACTAAAGTAAAATATCACTTTGTAAGAAACTAACTTCAACTGTGTACATGAAGGTAAAGTGTATATTCTTTAATTCAGTGGTAGCGCTGCTGCTGCTATTTGTGGCTCAGAAGTCTTAGGAGTTACATGTGCCCTCTCCCTAGGTATGTGTGGTGTTGTGTATGTAGTCAAAAGACATGCATAAAAAAGCAATAGTGATTTAAAAGGAAAAAAAATGAAAGTAATAGTAGTATGAAAGCAGTAATAGAAATAGTGTAGAGAGAAGTACAACTACTTACTCCTGGTTCATAAAATCAAAAAGCCCCACTCTACAGCTTTGGGCAAAGTATTATGTGTATTATGATCCAGTAGTGTTTAATCAGCACTAATTTGCTTCAGCTTTTGACTCCTGCTATGACTTGCATACCTCAGACTTTCTAATACTTCATTTCAAGGTCAACAAGGCTTCTAAGTAACTTACTTTCACCACCAGATGGTAATAGAAGGCAGTTGAGAATTTGCTTGCTTCTAATGAAAAAAATGTCAGTTTAATGGGTTTAGTATCTTTTATTATCCCAACTGTTCATTTAGCATAATAAAACCTTAGAATCTGATAACTGGCAATCTGCCTTAAATGGAGCACTTACTTTCTGTATGCTTACACTGAAATATTGAAAAAATGGTAAATGAGCAAAGTAGAAATGAGTTTTGGTCATGCTGCTGTTCATTCTGATACCATTTGCACCAGTGCCCTTCTTTGTGTGCATCTAAATACAGTCCTATGGAATACAGGTAGCTTAGATTATTTTTTTTAAAGCTATTTTAATACAATTTAGTGAGCATCTCTTAAAAATGTAGAATACTTGTTTTATTAATTGCGTACATATGCATAAGTTCACGTTTCTTTTCCATAGTTATTCAAGACCTTCCTTTATTAGGGCTTCACCTTCTAGTTAAGGAAGGTTGGTATCAGGTATTGAACTATATTATATATGCAAACTGAGAGTGAAGTAGGTATTAGTGAGAGAAAACATCAGTCCTGTTGTGGGATAGTCCTTTGAATGCTAGCAGTTCTTAAATGTTAGGCCAAACAAGGAATTTTGATAACTGTAGAGGGGTTGGAGTCATCTTGATGGAGTTAGGGAGTAGATTGATAGGGACTAGGGAAATAGATATTTTATGTGGAAATACTTTACCGAGGAATCCTTTTTTGAGTTTGAAATAACTTGATAATAAAGTTTTTGTAGACAGTGTTTCACACGTGGTTTGTGTGAAAAAACTTACGGAGTGGTGTTTTATGGATACAGTTTTACTGTTCTCTGAATGGGAAGACTTACTAGGTCAGTCTTGCAGCTATTTCGTAGGACAAACTCGTACAGTTTTCAGTGGTTATAGTGGCGTTATTAAACCAACCAAACAAAATTTCCACTATTTTAACTTCATGTCCCTGAAGCATGACTTGGCCTCTCTGTTCTGTTACAGAACTATATCTCATCTTTTGTGTTTGTTGTTGGCTTTTTATATACTGTCTAAAATGCAAGACCTGAGTTCAGCTGCTGGATAAGTAAAAGCGATAGAGGTCTGAATAAGCTTGGAGCTTCAAATCTGTGTTTTTGTGTTGATTTCCAATTGTGAGGAATTGGCAACAATAGCAATAAATGAGTTGAGAGAACTTAGCTATGCTGAGTTTCCTGTCTCTATTCTCAATTCCATTATTCATTCAACCACAAAAATGAAAATATGACTGGGAAGGATTACAAGATAAATGGTTCAACTTAATATGTCCTGTTGTATTGATAAACAATCATACTGCAAGTTGCAATACATTTGAACCAAATTAACTGGCACAGTATCCACACTTCAGACATGTTCTTTTAGAAGGTGGGGCAGGAAGAGCAGTTGAACAAATAGGAGTTGTCTCTGTGTGTGTACATGCTTGTACCTTATTAGAGCAGTTCTAACATCTGAAATCCGGGTTAGTTTCCCCCCTTCCTTATTAACCACATACACAGTGGAATTATTTGATGGAGTTCTCTGCCTGGAGCCTTCCCAAAGTGATTAGTAACTTGGCTTTTGAAGTAAAGCTAACTAAAGCTGGAGGTGGCTCAGAAAACTGGGATGATGGATGTGATGCTGAGAAAATAATCCGTGCCTCTTTTGCTAGTGTATGTTATCAGCAAGCAAGGATGTCTGAGCATATTTGGTCCGCAGATAGCTTCTTTGGGCTTCTGGCCTGGGGTGGGGAGTACCTAGGAAGCCAAGGTCTGCTGCTACAGACCTGGAGGGGTATAGGTTTTGTTTTTTCCTAATAGTTTGCAACTGCTTGAGTTCATCATTGAAATCATATGGATTTCAGTATGACTTTAGATCTAACTCTGCTAACATCTGTTAACTTGGGATGGTAGATTGTGGCTAAGGAGAAATGAGTGTCAAAAGATTTGCCAGCCAGCCAAATTCTGATTAGAGACAGAATAGCTCAGTCTTTGTAAACTCTTACAAGCATGACCAGGATTTCCCCTCTTCTCTGTGATTGTATCAAGTTTTTCAGTGTGTCCTTTGGGGTAGGATTTTTTTGTACCCTACAATCTTGGATGAGTTGATCTGCAACGAATCAAACAAGTATAACACTGTGTTTGGATTTATACAACTGAGAAGACTGCAGATCTTTGCCATTTTAAAATGTCTAAGCTAGTATGACATTTGATTTCTTATTATTTGTGAGAATTAAGTACTGTAACTCTTACGTTACTGCTTTAAAAATATTATCCTAGGCTGGTATACCAGATCCACCAAACATGTCTGAGGAATTAATAAGAATGAAAGCTAAAGAACGGCACTTTCTGGAGCAATTACTGGATGGAAAAAAACTGGAAAACTATAAAATTCCAGTACCAATCAAAGCAGAGCTCAGAAAATATCAGCAGGTAACAGCTTATACTTTGATTTTGAAGGATCAATAAGTTCCAGTCTTATCCAACTTTATGGAAGGGCAGGAGTTCTTCAGGTGCTAGGTTTTTTCAGTTGTGTGTTTTATGGGGGTTTTGCTTTGGTTTTAGTTGTGCAGGAGGTATCTTGAACTCCTGTGTAAGGAAGAGCAAATTAACACGTACCAGTTATGCTATTTTTCTTTTAATAATGGGGGTTTTTTTGCCCCCTTGTCTGGATTCTGTCATTTTTCTCAGGAAATGGCCAATGCGCTTGCTTAGGCTGAGGGTGGCAACTCACTGCTGCAAAGCCAGGCCGTATGTAGTGTTTGGCTGCTTGTGTTTCACCCTTTATTCCCTTCTGCTTGGAGTGAATAGGCTGTAGTGGATGCATTTATGGTGGGAAACAAGGTCATAGATTGGCAGTGATGGACAGTAGGACATACAGATATTTGAACTGAAGCTTAACTAGCCAAAAGCCAGTTTTTACTTCCTGAGGCATTCTGTTTTCTGATTTCAGGATGGAGTGAACTGGCTGGCATTTCTCAATAAATACAAACTTCATGGCATTCTTTGTGATGATATGGGTTTAGGAAAAACCTTACAATCCATTTGCATTCTCGCAGGTGATCATTGCCTCAGGTAAGCTTAAACAAATAACGATGTGCCTTAAAGACTTAAGGATAGGTTTTATCTATGGCAGTGACTCTGGACATAGTCCTGGGCAACCAGCTGTAGGTGTCTCTGCTTGAGCAGAGGGGTTGGACCAGATGACCTCCAGAGGTCCCTTCCAACCTCAACTATACTGTGAAAAACAATTTTTTTTTCAAACTTGTTTTGATATTTTTTAAAGGGCTCAGGAATATGCAAGAACAAAACTGGTGGACAGTGTTCCTCTTCCCTCCTTGGTGGTGTGCCCTCCTACACTTACAGGACACTGGGTGGATGAAGTGGGCAAATTTTGCTCAAAAGAATATCTTAATCCTTTGCACTATACAGGACCTCCTACTGAGAGAGCAAGGTAATGTATTTTGCATTTATGATGAGTAGAATAAAATACCACATACAGAATTTTGCAGTTTACTGCTACTACTGAAGCACAGTCTGTGGGCATGGTAAAACTTGTGATGGTACCTTAGAAGGCTGAAATAATAACATACCTAAGGAACACTTTAGTTATGATCTTGTATTTTTTCTTAAGGTTACAGCACCAGGTGAAAAGACACAATCTCATAGTGGCTTCATATGATGTTGTAAGAAATGACATTGACTTCTTCAGGTAAGAATTAGTTTGTTTTCTGAGGTTTTTAATAACTTAAAATTTTAAATGTCACTTAAGTCTATGTTGTTCTTTTCTAGAAATATTAAGTTTAATTACTGCATTCTTGATGAAGGCCATGTAATAAAAAATGGAAAAACAAAGCTGTCAAAAGCAGTAAAACAGCTAACTGCCAATTACAGGATAATTCTTTCTGGCACACCAATCCAGGTAACTGCTATTCTTTTTTCCTAAGGAGGTGGGTGAGTAGTAGAAAGTAAACAAGATCTGTTTTGCAGTCTGTTTTATTGTACTTTCTATCAGAGTTGTCTTGTTCAAAGTTTACATTGTAAAATATTTAGCCTTTGATTGCTAAATGCTTGAAACTTTTCCCATTCCCAAGTATACCCATGTCTAGGGGAATGGGTGCAGGATTTCTGTTACTGATGGGGCTCAAAAGTTGGCAACAAGACCTTCTCTACCACTTGTTCTTCAGTAGCAGGCAGGGAAGGTGAAAGAGCATTTCCTTATGTCTCTAGTGAAATCAGCAAGAAACTCAGCTCTGAGAACTCCAGATTTTGGGGTTTGTCCTGATGACTTGTCTGTGGAGTATCTGTCTCATCCAGAACTAAGACCAGTGGTGTCTCCTGGGTTTTGTTGTCCAGAACTCAAGGTGTGCCTCAAGACATCAGACACAGTGGAAAGTCCATTTATATGTCAAAGTGCATGTACAGGTCTTTCTGTAACTTTGTTTGGTGAAAGAGCCACCATGTTCCAGGAGCTCAAAATTATGTTGGAGTGTTATGTTTGGTGTGTTTTATAGGTGGTGTTAAAAATGTACGGAAATGTTTCTGGTAACTTGTAACAATGAATTACTCTTGAAAATAACAAATGTTTCTTTTTTGTTCAGAACAATGTCTTAGAGTTGTGGTCGTTGTTTGACTTCCTTATGCCAGGATTTTTGGGTACTGAACGCCAATTTGCAGCTCGTTATGGCAAACCAATATTGGCAAGTAGAGATGCCCGAAGCTCCAGTCGAGAACAAGAGGCTGGTAAGGATTAAAGGTTAAGTCTTGGTTGTCTTATTTTGATCTGCTAATGAAAAGAGAAAGTGCTGTCAGTTTCAAATAAGAGTTTGGTGGGGGCTGCATGGCTTTGAATTCCCCCGCCCCCACCCCCTGCCATAATACTGCTTCCATTGCCTTCACTAGGGGTTCTTGCGATGGAAGCACTGCACCGCCAAGTTCTGCCATTCCTGCTAAGGAGAATGAAAGAGGATGTACTGCAAGATCTTCCACCTAAAATTATTCAAGATTACTACTGTATTCTCAGTCCTCTACAGGTATGCTTAAAAAGTGGCTGGAAGCTTGGTTTTTTTCAGCACAATTTAAGACCACAGTGGAACCACTTCTGCATTCCTGGGTCGATCTGATACCAGGTCTGACATTCTCTGGGACCATAGGACTAAAATGTTTTTCTCGTATATTTGAAAACTAATTTCAGTCCAGTTGCAGTGGAATATTTATTTAGTTTAATTTCTGGTGTTGTTCTACAAGAACAATATCTAGACATGTGCATGTTTTTTGGAAGAACACTTTCCACACTGAAAGAAAATAATTTGCAAGAGATTCCACTGCTAATATTGATCTTGTGCTACATATAGAATAGCTTTCTTGATTTTTGATAATTCAGAACTAATTCTAAAAATTACTTTGTCTTATTTCTGTTGGGGAAAACTTACTCATTCGGTTCTCTGGGGCCTGGTCTACAGGTTCAGCTTTATGAAGATTTTGCCAAGTCTCGTGCCAAATGTGATATTGATGAAGCAGTTTCTTCAATTTCATTGAATGAAGAAACTGAAAAACCAAAGCTTAAAGCTACAGGTCATGTATTTCAGGTAAGATTTCTTCAGTAATTTTTACTACCTGGTTAGTTTATTTCTGGCAACTGTATTTCTGGGTTTAATAAAAAATGTAAGTCAAAATAATTACATGTTTGTGACCATATGATTTAAGTAAGATATTTAGATTTTGGATCAGATTGACTGGAATGTGATGTATAGCTATTGTGTCTAAATTATGGGTTTGTGTCTTGAGTCATATAAAACTGTCTTAAATTGTTCAGTGTGTTCTGTTCAACTGGTGTTCAGCTATTTGTAGATCTTGGATGCTGCTTTCAATTAAAAACTGATTATTGAAAGTGCAAAACCTCAAAACAAGAGGGAACTCATCTCATCAGTTGTTACCCTACAAAATTAAGATTGTAAGACATGAACAAAAAAGTTTCCTTAAGGTTAGATCTGAAGTTATGAAGGTTCATAAGGTTTGAAGGTTTTGCAGAATCCAGATTAAGTCTTGGCTATGTGGAAACAATAATGCTCAAAGGCTCTGCACAGCTCCCAAACCTGGGTGCTGTGTCCCACGCTTCCATGAAAGTGTGGGAAATGGTAGTTTCTGTACTGTTTCTGCAACGGCAACAGAGATAGTTATGCACGATTACAGTTTGAAATCCAGGTTTTCTTAATGCAGATGTGCAACTCTATTTCAGTGGAAGTATACCCTACCCAGATTGTGCAGTGTGGCTGAGTGGCAGCTACACCTCTGTTGTTTGGTCTTTTTCTGTAACTACACTGTTGCTAACCATTTCTTTGAACTTAATTTCCTCAATAATTAAAGGCATTGCAGTACTTGAGGAAGCTATGCAACCATCCAGCCTTAGTGTTAACAACCCAACATCCAGAATACAAAAGAATTACAGAGCAACTTGCAGCTCATAATTCATCCCTTCGAGATATCCAACATGCACCTAAGCTGTCAGCTTTAAAACAAGTAAGTAGACTTGCATGTTGTGTCTTAAATTTCCTAAATGCATCTCTACTGATGCTGCTACAATTTAGAAAGTTTTGTTTTAAGACTTCATCAATATGAAACCTGATTTTAAAACACTAGTTAAGTAGCGAATGAAATAGACTACAAGGGTTTTTTAGATATATACACTATTTTTCCTGTTAATTCAAGGGGGGGAGGGGGAGGCACAAGCCTGCTTCAAGGTGATGATGATTACATAATTTTTGCTGCCTTGTCAAAAACCTTACTTTTATTCTGTTTTGTACTCCTGTTCCTCTTGTTACAGAAGAACTTTTCTCCTGTTTATTAGGAGAAATACACAGGAGCCTGTTAGCTTGATTAAGTATGGAATGCAATCTAACTTTTATTTTAGCTAAAGCAAAATTAAGAAAATTACTGTTCTGTTGACTCAAATTTTTCAGTTTGACAGCGAAGCCAGACTTTGCATTATGACATTTAAGTGGTTTGTCACTTACAGACTTCCTTCTATACTTTGTTGTTTCTCTTATTTCTACTTTTGCTAGTCCATCAATGTAAATATTTACATAGATCTACTGTCACTTGATGATATGTTTTAATATTCTCTTACTTCAAGCTGCTGCTAGACTGTGGTTTGGGGAATGGTGGATCTTCCGAAAGCGGTACGGAAGCAGTTGTGGCCCAGCACAGAGTACTTATCTTCTGTCAACTTAAAAGCATGCTGGATATAGTGGAGCATGACCTTCTCAGACCTCAGTTACCTTCAGTTACTTATTTACGATTAGATGGCAGCATACCTGCTGGTCAAAGGCATTCCATTGTTTCACGGTAAGCGTATCCCCTCGTAATCAATATGAAGCCACCTGTAACGAACTGTATTATTTATATGGTACAAAATTTTGTCTGCCTCAGAGCAGTTGAGGTTCATAAATTCATTATTTAAATGCAATTTCCCACCCTTAAACTTTTTTTTTTGTATGCAGGTTTAATAATGACCCATCTATAGATGTTCTCTTGCTCACCACTCATGTTGGTGGATTGGGACTTAACTTAACAGGGGCTGACACAGTAGTATTTGTTGAGCATGACTGGAACCCAATGAGAGACCTACAAGCCATGGATCGGGCCCATCGCATTGGGCAGGTGAAAAACTTAATTTCCCTTAAGTTTCTTCCCTGGCTGAACTCCTGTTCCGTTGAATTTGGATAAAGTTGTAGCATATAATAAATGACATCTGGGGGCTTCCACCAAACTTCCATTCATGCTATTTTCTTGCGTATATGCCAGTTGTTGAAGCGTGTGCTGCTCACCCTATCACCAGCTCGGTACACCTCTCTTCTGTGCTTCCCGAGCTGCTGAGGGGAGGGCAGGGCAGAATCACCCTTCAGTGGAGGAAGGGACGTGACTGAGACACGGAACTGAAGGGGAGCCCCACAGGGTTGTCCTTCTCTGATGCCTGGACAGGGAAAGAGTGACTGCCGTTAGTCTCCCTCTACAGCTGTAAAAAGCAGTGAATTCTTAATTTCCTGAGTACAGATGCGATTGCAGGTGCCTCTGCTATATGCTGGCATAATCTCATTCTTTTCATCTAACATCAGACTTACAGAAGTCTGAATTATTTTTTTTTACTTCAATTACTGAAGGATAACTCCAAGCCAGACTGCTTCCAGACTGTCCATGATGAGTACTAGAAGGTTATGCTTTTTAGCTAAGTGTGCTTTTCTTTTTCAGAAACGTGTTGTTAACGTGTATCGCCTGATAACCAGGGGAACTCTGGAGGAGAAGATCATGGGTCTTCAAAAGTTCAAAATGAATATTGCAAATACAGTGATCAGCCAAGAAAACACAAGCCTACAGAGCATGGGAACAGAGCAGCTTCTTGATCTGTTCACCCTTGACAAGGTAAAGAACAGTTTTTAAAAATGCATACCAAAAATACAGTAACTTTAGGGAGAAGGTTTTCTTTAAAATGTAAAATTTAACCACACCAACACTTGAAGTTGAAATGATGAATAGACGGCTCTCTGAAAAACAGGAAATGGTATCTCCCCAAAAGAATCATCGGACTTGAAGAATTTCATGTAGTCCTGAAAACATTATTCTGTATATTAATTTTTTTATTTTTTTTTTTTTGGTGAAGGATGGAAAAACTGAAAAAGCAGATACCTCTACCTCTTCTGGGAAAGCATCAATGAAATCAGTACTCGAAAACCTTGGAGA
This sequence comes from Microhierax caerulescens, assembly GCA_035590215.1. NCBI lineage: Eukaryota > Metazoa > Chordata > Aves > Falconiformes > Falconidae > Microhierax > Microhierax caerulescens. The sequence goes on from JAVJGJ010000062.1 coordinate 26,523,705, forward strand.
ACTATGGGATCAAGAACAGTATGACACTGAATACAGTCTTGAAAACTTTATGCATTCATTAAAGTAACCATCTTATATTCATAATACAACTGCTGCTAGTTCACTTATTTTTCTGCTGATATTCAGCAAACTTCAAAGCATATATAGTGAACCTTTAGCTAAATGTGTAAATAGACTTATTGAAAGAAGAATCTCCAAAAGACTGGCACTGAGTAGTGTCACCTGTTTCACTGGGGAGTTACTCTGTCTTAAACGTTTGCACTGTATAAAAGAACTTTAAATGTAAACATTGTGAGGTGGTTTGAATTTTACTTGTTCTGAACAGCTGCAAATTCTTACTTGGTAGAAGAATAAAACAAAGCAAGTTTTTACATATGTTAAGTGTTACTTCTGTTTGAAGTTAAGTCCACCATTATTTCTTTCTGTATCTATAATAGTTTTGTACAGTTGTTTCAGTGAGTACTTCAGGTTGTTCAGTGTACATTTTCCTTTTAAACATGACTTGCTTTTATGGTGTATTAAAAAACGATTTTCAACTTAAACTTTCATTCAGATCATTTCAGGACTTGTATCACTAGAGGCAAAGCCTAGAAGCCTTGAAAGTATTGAATAATTAAATGGCACTAGATATGTGCACCCACCTTTGTATATTGAGTATAAATTTATTATGCTCTTCAGTCTTTTGACACCATCTTGAGAGAACAGCTGACTTGAACTTTTTAATGTAATGAGCTATACTAAATACAGGTAATGGTCTATTTGAGGCCATGTATGCATCCTGTTAGCAGGGGTGTACTTTTTTAATTTATCTATAAGGCTAGAATATAGCCGCTTTGAGAGATGCATGTATTCATTATGTTTCAATCCTATATATTTTTTGTAACTAAAAGAGGAAATTAAATATACAGACAGATGTTTTCCAGAAGTAGATTTTACACTGTCTAGGATTCTAAAATCCATGCTAAAGTGACTGTTTACTAAACTGATGCATGATTTAAAGCTTCTTAAAGGAATAGGGAGGATTTTTTTCTTTAGGAGAAAGCATATATAGAAATACCTACATTCAGTTTGAGGGAATTGAATAGTTGAAATTGTGTAACAAAGATAGTAAAGGACTTTTAATAGCAGTGAGTGAGAAGAATATGGCTGTATGTTATGCAGCTTTTTATAAAAGGGAGGCAGTAGTAAAAGTGTGTTTCTAGGTGTGCATATGTACTGGTATATGCACTTTTTATAAATATTAAATTATAGATAACTTACAGCAGTTGTCTGAATACATAGAATATATGTATAAATATAAAACCTAAGGTTTGTAGCTTGCTGTGTGCTTAAGCATCAGAGCTTAAAAACCACCAGAGACCTCAACTATGTAAAATAAGATTGTTTTAGAACAATATATATAAATCAAGACTGTTCTGCAGCATTGGAAATGAATTAATGTCACATTTCAGTAGTTATGAACTGCCATATTGTAACTAAATTAGCATTCCATGGAAATAAACAGAACTGGGAATATATGACTTGTATGTTGCCTATGTCCATGATAAGGTTTTCTTCTGTAGAGAAGACATCTTCACTGTAGCTGACTAGGTAAAAAAAATGAGGCTTTTGGAAATTACAGCTGGATTACTAGTATTACATTAGTTTACCTCTGTGTTCATACATAGAATATTTGTTGTGCTTTCAACTGATAATCCAGCTGGGGGGAGAGACAAGATGAGGTTTGGTGTCCTGTTTGCAGAGAAGTTAAAATGCTGGAATACTGGGTTCTTTTAAGATAACTTGTTGCAGTAATCTGGTGATAGTGCCTAGGAAGAACAAGATAGTTGAATAAAGAAATCTCTTATTTAGTTATAAAACACTGCATATGTTTTGCTTCAAGAGTCTTATCAGTTACAGTGGTAGGATGCTGCTTGGCTCCTGTTGGAAAAGAAATACACAGCAAAGGACTGCTTTAAACCAGTTGTTTATCACATTGAGTTCGCTATGCAACCATAATACTCCTAGTTGTGACTCTCTTGGATATGACATCAAAAAGTCCTGCACCTGGAAGACAGAGGGAACAGAATTTAGAATAGTTGTTTCAAGATTATTATATGTACTGAGTGATCTTACGTGTTCTGTAAATTAATACTTTCAAAATGGAAAGCAGCAGCAACACTGCATGAAGTATATAAACCCCATTTTTAGTTACCTTAATATTTAACTAAGAGCTTTTCTGCACTTTTCTCTAAGTTAACAGACAATTGTTCAGTGCAATGTTCTCAGTGTACAAATGGGCTTCACTTACAGCAAAACTCGAGCAAGAAATGTATTCTTGGAATATCTCTTAACTGCATTTGACCTGTTTAATGGGTGTTCAGCTGGACTAGACCAGAGTCTGGGCTGAAATAGAGAAGGTCTTGTATTTCTACACTGAAATACAAACTTCAAAGATAATGTAGGGATGTCAGGTTCTTGGCACCAGCCATTTTGCTCTACAGCTTTGCCCCTGCTGCAGGGTATTACTTGCTAACAAAGACGTGGCCTAAACCTTGAATCAACTGCAAATTCAATCATCGCAGGCCCCTGAAAGCCCGGTCTGTGAGTGCAACCACACCTGCCTAAGGCTTGATGGATTGTACTGGTCGATCTCCATTACTTACTGGCATCAAAAGAACACTAATAGTCACCAGACCTCCACGTTCCTGATGCAGTCCCAGATTCAAAGCTTGCCAATTGGTGAAAACCAAGTACCTCTTACTGGTGACCTCATTCTGGCTGGAAGAGCTGCTTTAAAACAACTGTGCACCTAACAGAGCCTTTCAAGCAAACTTTAAGACTGATGAAATCGTACTTGAAACTAAATGGGAATCCTCTTCAAATGCACCAAGTCTGCTTAAACATGCCTTCTGAAAAGTCTGTTAAACTAAGAATTCAGTCTGACAAATCTTTTTCCCAGCATGTCATCTTTGGAATCCATTTAAGTAGGAAGCTGCTTTCTTTCTGCAAACATAGTTATGACTAATTGTGGGGGTTGGTTGGGTTGGGGTTCTTTTTTTATCCCACTCCCTAATGCTTTTGGATGTGGTGGTTGGTATTTTTCAGGCTTGCTGAAATCGGAATTATACTGCTGATGTACACAGTACGGATACTCATGATTTAACTCAAATTACTTCAAGTTTAGTCTTTTGCTTTAGTCGTTTTTACTAGGTGTCCATCATCTCTACAAAGTTTGTATTTTACCTTAAAATCGCCCAATTTAAAAACAAATGTGTATACTTACCATTAGTGGTAATAAACACTTTATTAAAAAAACAACTTTAGTACCCTCCCATGGTTCTACAGGTTACTAAGGCAGTGAGCACACCTTACCAATTAAGTCTTAATTCAAGCAGAAGTAGGGCAACTTAAGCCATGTTAGGAACATTGGAAAACTTCCAAGATGAAAACATCCACCTATATAAAATTTTATTAACTTGCTTACAAGTGGTAAATAATGTAGGGTTAACTATAACTAGGTGTGCAGTTTTAAAAAGATCTTTGCATAGGGCAAGCTTTAAATCTTTTAAGGACCACAGTAATTACTGACTTGTGGCTGGTGGTAATTTGCTTTGCAATCAAAAGCTTGGAAGCTGCAATTTTTTCTTTAAGCTAAGCAGGGAGATGCTTTAAAGTAAAAATTAATTCACCTTTTAAATCACGTTTAAGTGGGTTGCTTCAAGGGCAGCTTGTGGAGTATAAGCATTCTTATAGAGATGATTATTCATCTAAATTCTTTCAGTGTCCTAGGAACAGACATGACCTTTAAATTTGTGTCAGAAACTATTAGCTGGCTTTTCAGTTGGCTTCACTAGTTGTTCAGTGTTCTCCTCTACAGCAGGTTTGGCGGTATCTTTTCAGTTACACTGTTTATTTTTAAGGCTAACTCACTGTTCAGAAATCAAGCTTTAGTTGCTACTTTAGCAGCCAAAACCAGAGTCAAACCCTAGCTGAAATGGGGAATTCTGCCCAATAAAGGAAAGTCTTTGTTGGTGTGAGGCTGACAAAACTATCCTCCCCAGTCCAGGGATACCGCTGTGCTCCTGGGAGGACCATGCAGCAGCAGGATAACAGAGCTCTGACTCCACACTGATGTAACTCGCAGCGGTCGTGGATGTGGCCCAAGGAGGAGATGCATTTCTTCCTTCAGCTGTGCGCATGCACGAGCAAGAGCTTCCTGCTGGCATGATAGTGGCATTGGGGGAGGGAAGGTATAAACAAGTGGGTACGTCTCAAGAAACAAAACGACAATGCACAGTCAGAGCAGGCTTTCAGTCCTCTCCATTCATAAGCCTTATGTGATGAACAAGTACTTGATTTTCTTCATTTACTTGCAGTAAGGTAACCTTTAATTTAACATAGAGAGTGGAAGGTTTGTGCCAAGCTCCTTTGTATCATTTTTCCTTGTCAACAGCTCAATACACTATGTTGAAATAGGTTGGGGGGGTTTTGTTGGTTTGTTTTTCTTCAAAAAAGACCTTCCTTCACTAGCCTCTTGAAGTAGGGAAGGATCTCCATTTCTGTAGCACTCTCTCTTTTCTTTACTACTATGTTGTCCAAAATTTAGCAGTTAAGAGCTTGGTTGCCCTCTTAGTGCCTTGGGATTAACAGCTGCATGTCCCCAAAGCAATCCAAATCTTAGGAACAGCTTGGGAAAGCAAAATGTTTCAGTAGTCAGCATTTTAGTAGTGCTTATATGCTACAATAAGTTGTTCAAGCTTGGATGTTTTTAACTAGTCACATTAGCCTGTATAGAGAGGAAATTTGGAACTTGTACAGGAATTTTATCCTTGTACAGGGTGAGAAAAAAGTGCTTCTGCGGTGCAAATGTTTCTATAAACATTTATAAAGTTTTATACCAAAAAAATTGCACCTGATGATCTAAATTCCACAAATGCACAGTGCCAGCTCTTACTACAGAGAACTGTTTTGTTATTACACACAAATGTGCATTTATTTGCGAGGCATATTACTGGAACCCTGGAATGGCATGTCTTCACATTTTTATTTGTATTGCCTCCACAAAGGGTTCAAAAAAGAGTTCACTTCCTACAGGAATACTAAAGAAGAGTTAAACGCAGGTGAAGCTGAATAAAGATTACCAAGACACACAACCTCAAAAAGAAAAATGAAATTACATGGGCTAAGGTATGTAGCCCATCCTAACAAGACTTGTTGACTGACCAGAAGACACCCTTGCTGCTGGGACACGCTGCGCTCTGGAACATTGTTTCTTCAGGTAAAAATGTGCCTCGACTTTTTTTATTTTGGGGAAAAAAAAAAAACCAACCCCAAAAAACCAAAACAAAACCAACCAAGAACAAGAGATACCCATTCTAGAGAACATCCCTGTATTGACAAGAGCTAGACTAGGTGACATAAGATGCTTCATATTTAGCTTTTATTTCTTTTGAAAAACCCAGCTCTGTTTTATTGGCTCAGAAGGTTGATTTTTGTCTTTCCCAGTCAATGTACTAGCACCACTGGGGTCTTGATTTTCTTAGTGTTAAAGTGCAATAGATAGGTAAGAGGAGAACAAAGTAACCCCTAATGGTTGTCCTTTGCTAAAGTTAAGTCGGTTTTATGAACTTCTTGTAGACACAGGGATCCAAACTTGCAACCTTACTATTTAAGTTGCACCCAGCCAGCATTGCACCTACACAAACCATCACGCATGAACATCAACATTTCAAACACTTAAGTCTTCTGCTTCACCCATCAGTAAAGCTTCACCCAGCAGTAAAGTTTTAAAGAAAGTACTCTACCTCTTGTGAAACTCAATTTTAGTAAAATTAAGGTCTCTGTTGGCACTGGGGCAAAGGAGTTAAGAACCAGGAGGCCCATCACTTAAAGCTGAAGTCTTTTGGAAAAATGATTTGTTAATTCTCCTAGTCTATAAAAATAGGTCTCTGGTACCTTATGTCAGGAACACAAGTCTAATAGATCTGTCTTTTTACTACTTTTACAGGGGAGGGCCAAGGTTAGAAAGAAATACCACCTCCTCATCTCACAAGGGATTTAGAAAACTGAGTGAGATACTCGGATACTATAATAATTAGCAGCAGAAGTTGCGGGGGGGGGAGCCACCTTCAGATACAGGTTGGAATTCTGAGCAGTAAAAGGTGTAGTGAAGACTTAGGATCATACTGTGCAAAATAAGAAAACAAAATACTGATCTTATTAAACAAACAAGATTAAGGAGGGACCGTGTGCGGTCATAAGGTACTTACACAAGGGAACCACATGAAGTTCAACTTTCACCCACAGCTTTCCAGGCACAGATGTCCCAATACCACAGATAAGGGTAAGGTGCTTTCACTGTGCTCAGGTAAGAATACCTACCATCACACCGTGAGGCTACTTGCTTAGTCCATCCTCAAGTCAGGAACGATGCTTATATCCTGATTAACCAACAAATATACCAGCCATTAAGTTCAGGTTTGAAAATTACACTTGCTTCCAAGAAAAAGGAAGACAACCATCAAAAAAGATACATTTAAAATATTGATGTCTCATTCAACCTAGATCTCTCATTAAAATGAACTGGAGGAACGTACAGCTGAATGGGATGAGAGGCTGGTTTTCAGAATCTGAAGCTTCTGCACAAACAGTCCAAGATCCTGTGAAAAAATCAGCAGATCTGCTGCTTACACAAACAGGTCGAAGACTAAATGTACATTAACTAGAAAGTTGCCACATATTTTAGTACAAAAATATGTGAAAGATTATACAAACTCTAATGCTAAACTATGCCAAATCTTTAATACTTCAAATGGTAGAAAGGAATAGCTGAAAAAAAAGAAATCCTTAACACCAGATAACACTAGGTAACTCGGACATGAATTTAGGAACTTTGTTATCTCTCCCTTTCCCTCCCCCAAACCTTAAAAAAAGTCAGACACTCAAAATTTGTGCTATTTTCTTAGCTCTGTCATGTGGATAGCTAAGTCAGCATTGGGTGTCTGTTGTTAATTTTGCAAGTAATCGACAAACATACACTCTTGTGTATGATGACCTGCAGTATTTTAAGTAAAGTTCTGACCAGGATTTGCTATGTTAGTAAGAGGAAAATTCCACATGCTAAAGGAAAAGCTTTACTGCTCAATTTCCCTTTTTAGACAAGGGAAGTATGTCAATCTAGAGAGCAGCAACTTCAAACCTCTAAATCCAGACTCAGATACAAAAACTGCAGGAAAAGTAGGGAAGGGTGAAGTGCAAAAAAGGGGAGAAAGGAAGAGTAATACACTGCATCCTGCCAAAGGGCTGTTCCAGGAACACTGCAAATTGAACTAATCTGCAGTTCAGTCAGAAGCTCAGAAATAGCTGAGCTATCAGAACATGCTGGCCACATCTCCAATACACTCCGGTTCCAGGGGCCTTTGCAGGGTGGTTCTGCTCTGTCCATGCCAAGTCTGTGCCTGCCAGAGAGTTTCCATATGTCAGAGTAATTACATTTCATAGTTTATGCAGGCTGGCTGCTTAGATACTCCATCGAGAAAGCAGGAATACTTATCAGTATACCAGCAGCAAGTGAATTGAGTGGTTAGCTGCGGTATGCTTTTTGCCACTCTTCCTGTGTTATTTCTCTTTGAATAAATAAATACTGTTCTCTGCAGATACACGTTTACGTATTCTGACCCTGTTTTGCATGACTCATGCCGCGCTTGCAGCAATTTAATTATCAGTCACAGCCTAGCATCCTAGAAATAAAGACTTCAAGTAGAAATCTGTAGTGATAAACCAAGGAAAGAACTAATGCAGATGTTCAAATCTAACTGCTTTTGCAAGTTAGTAAACATAATTTGAAAAAGTGAGTTGAATTGTACACAATCTGTGCTGTAGCCAAAGAAGGAAGACATCAAAAAGATATCAACCCCCAGAAAGCAACCCATTCTGATTCCTGCCTCCCTTCTGAGTCAGAGCTACTTCATTTAAGAGCGAAATTAACTTTAGACTCTGTGCTACCAAAACAAGCGTGGCTTTAGAAAAGCACTGCACTGTATTTTCAGCTATTTTTCCATGCTACCCACATCTCCACACAGTCCAAATTACAAAACAGTTCTGGGACACTTACCACTGTTCACCCTCAGTGCCTCTGTCTTGCAAGTCACAAAACACATCAATCACAAAAACAACATTACTCACAAAACACAGCAATCTTGTCAACCAAACTAGAAGTACCGAGGTACTATTTTCTGTTCATTTGGAAGCTTTGGATACCTATATAAACATAGGCAAAGTTTGTATCTGTGCATGAAGCCATAATACTGCCCATACTCATATTCAGGAGAATGTAGTTTCAAAAGACTGCAGAGAAAAGCATCACACACACCAACCAACCAGTCAGTGCCAGCCCATCCGTGTTTGTTTTGTTTAAGATTAATTCAAGGCTCACACACTTAGGCATCATATCAGTTCAATTATCAGTTCATTTGCAAGCTGGAAAGGACAACATGGCAGAACTCAAAGTTGATACTTGTGTTTTCTCTGCTGCCCTGGTAAGAGCTGCAAGATGTGATCAGCATTTCAGGCTTCTCACAGCCAACAGTCAGCAGTAGTTAATTATTGTTTATAAAATGCAGAACTGTGTGTTCTCGCAGTTACAAGTTACATCACTCTTTGGCTGTGCCTATTATTTATCAGCTGAAGACCAAGGCAGCAAACAAAGCAAGAAGAGTGAAGGAAAAAAAATACCATGACAGGTTACATGGACTGTGTGGGGCAAGGGAAAGTGAAAGAAGAGTGTAGTAGTTTGACCCTGGCCAAATGCCAGGTGCCCACCAAAATCACTCTATCACTGCCCTCCTCAATGGAGGGAACAGAAGGTGGGTCAAGATAAGGCCAGGGAGATCACCTAGCAGTTACCACTACAGGCAAAACAGACTCAACTTGGGGAATTTAGCTTAATTTATTACCACTCAAATCAGATAAACCACCCTCCCCCCAGCCCTCCCTTCTCCCCAGGCTTAACTAAATTCCCAATTCCTTTACATCCTCGCCCAAGCAGCACAGGGGAACGGGGAATGAGGGTTATGGTCTGTCCATCACACGTTGTTTCTGCCACTCCTTCCACTCACACTCTTCCCCTGTTCCAGCGTGGGGTCCCTCCCACAGGAGACAGTTCTCCCCAACCAACTCCAACGTAAGTCCTTCCCATGGGCTGCAATTCTTCACATACTGCTCCATCTTAGGTCCCTTCCATGGGGTGCAGTTCTTTAGGAGCAGACTGCTTCAGCACAGGTCCTCCCCAGGTCTGCAAGTCCTGCCAGCAAACCTGCTTCAGGGTGGGCTTCCTATGGGTCACAGCCTCCTTTAGCCATCTACCTGCTCCCCCACGGGGTCCTCCATGGACTGCAGGTGAATATCCTCTCCACCATTAACTTCCATGAGCTACAGGTGGGGATGTGCTCCACCATTACCTTCTGTGGGCTGCAGGGGCACAGCCTGCTTCACCATGGTCTTCAATACAGGCTGCAGGGGAATCTCTGCTCTGGCGCCTGGAGCACCTCCTGCACCGAACTGGGTGTCTCCAAGGTTGCTCTTGCACAGTCTCACTCCTCTCTCTAGCTGGCACAGATTTTTTTTCTTGCTTTTCCATCTCAATATGCTACCACCGAGGTACTACCACCGCTGCTGATTAACTGGGCCTTCGCCAGCAGTGGGTCTGTCTTGGAGCCAGCTGGCATTGGCTCCATTGGACGTGGGGGAAGAAGCTTCTGGCACCTCCTCACAGAAGCCACCCCTGCTACCAAAACCCTGCCATGCAAACCCACTACAAGGAGGAAGGCACATGAGATGCACTCGCCATCAGCCCTTTTCCCCTGGCTCAGTTTGGCTTATTTCTCCCAAAAATCACTGTGCGGTATTTGTGCCTCCAGTACTGATGTGGTCACGGCTCCTGCAGCCACCACAGTGCCGCAGTGGAAGAGACCCGGATGCCTCACCACCAAGCCTCGTGTGCTGCTTCACCTTCTTCCCACCAGAGCAGGAAAAGTAGCTCAAACCACCAACACAGGAGCCTGGTGTGCTGCCACCCAAGGTGAAAACGAAGGAATAAACCCCAAATAAACTGAAGTGGTAGATGGCTTGGAAGACCCCACAGCTTCTTGCATCTGCACAGGGGCCTGAAGAAACTGCCACCCTTACACAGGGACCCCAAGGCCCCAGCAGTGGCTGGGAGGGCGCAGCAGCCAGGGCTGCTTCCACACCCTCATACCTTCACCATATTAGAGGAATAATATTAGAGGAAGAAAAGGCCTCAAAATCAGGAGGATCCCTTGTGCTCAGCACCGACACACAGAGGGGGCAGGTGGCACCATGTGAGGAGCCGCACACGCAGCCTGCCCCACTCGTGGAGCCTTCCAGAAGCCGCCTCAGCCCCTGCCCAGGTAACATTCCGTTTCTTGGGGACAGCGGGGGGACAGTGTGAGCTCCCCCTGACAGCCCCTTCCCCCCTCCCTTCTCTGAGACACCAAGGGCCACTGTCACCCGCTGCAAGTGACCATTGAGGTGCCCCCTCCTTTGCTCCCCCAGCCTGAGGGCGAGGCGGGCTGAGCTGCCTTCCCCCCCCCCCCCCC
>JAVJGJ010000062.1:26537026-26578009 GCA_035590215.1 Microhierax caerulescens
TGCTCAGTATGTAAACTGGGGGGGGTGGGGGGTGGCTAGGAGGGGCCAGTTGCTGCTTGGGGACTGGCTGGGCATCACTCAGTGGGTGGTGTGCCATTTTATGCATCGCTTCTTTTTCTTTGGGTTTTATTTCTCTCTGTCTTTTTGTTATCTCCCTTTTCATTATTATTACGTTTTACTTTATTTCAATTATTAAACTGTTCTTATCTCAGCCTGTGGGTTTACCTTTTTCTGATTTTCCTCCTCATCCCACTGCAGGGAGTAGGGCAAAGAGTGAGTGGTTGTGTGGTACTTAGTTGCCAGCTGGGGTTAAACTACAACAAGCAGAAGTGGAGGGCAGAGCGATCCAAGGCTTGGGGAAAGCAGGTCTCTGCAATGGTGAGTACAGCAACAGTTCAGTTTGGTTAGTTTGGTCCCAGGAACAAATGCACAGGCAGTTTCACGTGGCCCATGATGAAGTAGCCCTTGGTATGTGTAGTCCGCAGCTTATTGAAGTGAAAAGAATAATAATAAAAACCAGCAGTGGGACTTCAGGGAGTTTGTTGGGAGTTAAAGTGGGTAAGCAAGGTGCTCAGTTCTAATTCAAGACACAGCTGGACAAAGTGTGATAGTGAGTCTGGAACAGCGATGTTCACCACTCACAAGTATCGTGCCCTTTGGCTAGAGGTGAGGGCAGAATTCCAAACCTGTGAGATAGCCTCAGCTAGAAAACCCCAACAGAGGTCCCTCATTACGCTAACTTTGGTGTTTCTAGGCATCTGATTCAGTTTTCTTCTATCACTAGCTTTTCCTTTCTGAGCACTTTGGTATTTTTGTCTCACCTAAACCAAAGATGGATTCAGAAATAAGTGCTCCTTTTCCTGGTTGCATAACAAGGCACAAAGCTGTTCTCCCTTTCTCTTAGAGCACAGCTGGAGTCAGGGGGAAATGGCAGTGCTGGTCCTTCTATTTTTCACAAGAGTGCTTGTTCAGCAGTGTTAGTGTAAGGATATGCAACCCACTAGGCTATGAGTGGATCTGTGTGAGATTCCTTTCTACCCTGAAACTGCCACAATACAAAAACAAATCATGTATCTGAAGGAGCAAAGAGTGTGATGGAGAGCATGAAAGGCTAGCAGCTCTGTAGTCTGGCATTTTATGTGCCTCTATGGGAGAGACTACAGTTGTACCCCTCACCACAGACTACTTTGTTTATGCATGTTAAGCAAAACTTCTTTTGGCTAAAATGCAAAAAAAAAAAAAGCCCTGGTGATGTAGCTGTTACTTACAGTTACTTGAAAAATCTTCTCTTGACTGTCTAATGGATACAGAAACAAAACAAACAGAAGGGAATTTGTTTCCCCAAAATTACGTCACATCACACAAATTTCTATTAAGCTTCTTTTCAGTGTAAATTAAGACTATCCCTGTTGTTTCAAAAGGATGACAGCATCCTATCCAGTGGGCCAAAGAAAGAATGTGCTCTTACAGCGATTTGGCCTGCAGTGAGGAAATCAGCCGTGTTTGCTCTTCTTCTAAGAATAAAGCAAAATAAAAAAAGTTAATGCAGGGGTCAGAGTTGCATCCTTTAGAATGTAATTCATCAAATGCACTAATAAGAACACCACTCTGTTATAATTTCTTAAACTGAGTGGTTGGATCAGAGGAACATGAGGAATAGGAACAAGCTCACCATATTGACCCTAGGACTTGGCAAGATAAAGACAAGCTGAGAGCAACTTGAACAGTCTTCTGCATCGCTGAACCCCAGCCTTGCCCCACCATAAAATCTCGTATGAGCAGGAAGCTGAAGGTAAAGTCTCTTTGTAAGTGTCACCAGTGTGTGTGGGGGATTATCTCCTACAGCTCTATCAACAGTGCAGTGCAAGAGGCAGACAAAGGCGATACTATTATTCACGCTTTATTTGCTACAAACAATGCATTTTAATCTGCCTACCAGAAATCAAGCCAGACTGAGTCATAACTGTTGTGAACTTGGATGCCCGAATTGTTCCTAATGTCTGAGCGAGTCTTTTCTTCCTGCTTCTGCCAATCTGATTTGCAATCCAAAGAGGTCTGTAGTGTTAGCGTAAGTACAATGAGTAGGTTTTGACTAATTCAGTCTCAGTTGAAAATGAGTGTGTATGTAATGGGATATTTCTGAGAAGGAGCCTCTTGTATTGTACTTTTCTGAGTACGCGGTTTGTTTGAATGCTGCCATAGTCTTTACTGGACATCATAGCCTTGTCTTTGAAGTATTGACCTAATAAAATTTAGTGCTGGGGGTAAGGAGCCAGTTAAATGTGAAACAAGCGTAATCTCTCTATCCAGCCCAGTCCCTCCAAACAGGAATCAGACATTCAACCTTGGTTCTTTACACAGTGGGAAAGAACCAGCAATTAAAGCTTCTTAAATCCTTGTTAAGTATCAGAACTAATAGGCACCAATAAGTGTTGCCTACAGTGGAGACAGAGGCAGAAACAGATAATCACACTGGTTAGCTTTTTCGTTTGAAAAAAGGGATGAGTTTATTGATCATTGCAAGTGAGACCAGCGTGTTCATGACTTGCTGTATGATTTCAGAGAGTCACTTATTTTCAGTTCTGTTCCTTATGCGTGCTCTGTTTGTTTTGCCTGTTTAGACTGAAGGTACTTCAGGACAGAATCTATCTCTCTGCTTTATATAATGCCAGGCCCACCAAAGCTCTGCTTTACTTTGAGGCCTTTAGACACTGGTGGAAACACAAATGCTTTCAAAGACAATTAGCAACACTGGCTTTGAATGGGAGGTCATAGCCTGGCCTGAGAAGGAGGAATTTTTACTGCCCTTCCCAATCTGCTGATTACTATTTTCTTGGAAAGGAGGAAACTGAGAATTTTTGCAAACCTGAATGTTCAAAATGCTTGCAGTTGTGGCAGACTCTGAAGGAGGTGGACTGTGAGTGGTTAGATTGCATTTGACTGAAAATCTAATTAGCTGTGTTGATACCTGTATGCCTTAATAACACCCAAAGCCCAGGAGAGGTTTAGTAAAAATTAAAGAACTCCCTGTCCTAAGCAGACACTCATGATTACTTATGAAATTTAATCATCAAGTGCCCCAGGGGAGAGGAGTTTGACTAATGTGGTAATATTTAGGCTGTTAAACCAACAGGCAAATACATAAAAATAGGGTTTAGTTTGAAGAAGTATATAAACCTTCCATTCCTTCCTTTACTTTGTTTTTTATTATTTTTACCACAGTAGCACCTGAGAGTTCCAGGTAGCATAAAGAGCAAGGCAATGTACAAATCCTACCACAAAAAGGCTGTTGTTCACCCCAAGAGCAGCTGGTCTCAGGGCACAGTGAGAGGGGCAAATTAAGTTGTTTAAGAGGTGCCTGGTTTAACTACCTTTTATAACCTTTTTCTCTCCAGAAGTTCTTGTCATGTCAGTTCTGCCAGTTGATCTAGTTTTTAAATTTATTTATTACTTTTTTTTTGGTAGTCAGACTGCTTTCTGTAGTAATTAGATGAAGAGCTGATATGGGTGGAACTCTGGCAGTGTCATATAGTTAAGCATCCAGGGAGCAGAAACCTCTTAACCAGATCAGCAGCAGAAGACAGTGCAAGTGAACATGCACTGATTAAGTCAGCCCTGATCTCAGGGGCATGGTAAATAAGTGCAGTCAAAAATTCCTTCTCACTGATTTGGTGCCAGGCTGTGACGAGGAGCACATGCAAAGATAGTCACTGTTGAAGTTACTCTGGCCTTTAATTTCTTTGTTTTATAAGCTATAGGAAGTCCTACCAAAATTATTTTAAATATCAGAGGGACTGATGTAATCATAGAAAGGCACATTTCAGTACAAGTAGAGTATATACAGTTTGCTTCACCCTGCTTCTGGTGTACAAGGAGCTTTTAATGTAGGTAGTGTCACTAACTATTGTTCAGAGTCAACACAAACGATGTGGCATGCATATTTTCACTCAGAAGATTTGTGGCTGCCAAAATGTCCTCTGTAATCAGAGGAAATATTTCTATCGTGGCAGTGGTCCAGGTTTAAATAGTCTGGTAGTATCATCATGGTGGGCTGTTCTAATTCACCTTCTATTTTACTAAAATGCATTCCTAGTACTTGTAATTATTTTAGAAATAGTACTAGGTCATTAGAGCTCCTGATCCTCAAGGCAGGTTCATTGCTCACTTGCCTACAACGTGTGGAGGTGGAGGTAGTATCTCAGAAATCCAGTAAATTAGGTGCATCTTTATAGGCTGTTAGATCCATGTTAGATGGAGAATCCTGAACCTGCTGTGTCAAGGGCAGCTGGATGCTTTCAGATTGCACTTCTGGGCAGTGCAGCTCGCTAGAGCTAACTATCAGGAGGGGGTATGGACAGCAGCACATCTGAGATCTTGCTCTTTAGCATATGGCAATGTCACTTGGAATTCCCACTTGTGTGTCCTTACAGTCATTTATTTTTATTTTTTTTTCTTTCTTTCTTCCTAAACATATTGGTATAAATGAAGCTGCTCTTACGAATTGTGAGAAAAGATAGAGGGTGCAGCTTCTGGCTCGGTGGTGTGAAGTGGAAGAGGCCTACAAGAGCACGTGCTCTTTGGATTTTGGTACTGTTCAGCAGGTGCCATATACCGACCTGCTCCGCTTGGCCAGGACGGGCAATCCTGGGTCTGTGTGGAGGCAGCTTTAGGCAACTTAGCCAGAGAGTTCAGACAGCTTCAAGGTTATGCAGCAGCTGAGTAGGAGTTTTCAGGAACAGTTTTGGACTTTAATTTTTAATTACATCCTTTTATATTTTTTCACTTTGGCCCTATAGTGAAATTTGATTAAGGAAGTACTAAAGGTTTTCCACACCAACAATTTCACCTTCAAAGGCTTTTGCAGCTGTAACCTCAGACACTGTCTCTATGTTTCGCTTATTTCTCCTCTACTGACAGAAGGAGGAATTCATGCTCGCTGTTCATAAATAGGATCATGGCAGAGAACATCCTAACTCTATGTGCAGTCTCTCTGCTTGATCTGCCAACCCTGAATTTTCACCTACCCACCTGATTTGCAAAGGGGCGGATATTAAGATTTTTCTCTGAAATGAACTGCCAAATTAACAACTGTCTCTTCTAAGAGCCGTAAATGGAAATGAAAGGCTAATCCCTTGTGCTGTGGTGCTTAGCCCTGAATTATGTGGCAGGCACTCGTAAGTGGTGCACACAATATTCTTAGAAACCATTGTGATGATGTGTCACTGTATCAGCCAGCAGCAAATGCAGATGAAAGGCTCAACAGGTAATGAACCAGGCGAATTCCCTTCAGTTTGAGGTCTGTGTCCTCATTCAGGAGTTAGATTTGAAATCTGCTTGTCCTGGGTGTCATCAGAGTACGTTCTGAAAGCGTGGACACAGATGTCCAGACAACCTGAAAGGACTGCTGGCCAGCTCTTGGTTTTTTACAGGTTACAACCGGCTTTGATGTGCTGCAAATACACCTATACGATCTGTGTCCAGGCTGACAAACGTCTAGTTCAACATTTAGCACTAGGTCCTTCACAGCCTTTCAGTCAAGGGCTTCAGTTACCTATTAACGGTACAGGTCTTTGTGCAGGCTCAACGGCGGAAATAGCGGTACATACAGGGGTAGGGAATATTTTGGCTCACCATTGGCCACAATTTGGCAAGTACTTCAGTGTGTACGTAATTTTAAGCACATAAGTAATTCCAGTCAGTCAGTCAGTCAGTCTTGTGTTTGAAAGTGCATTGCTGACTAGGGAATTTCTGATTCTTATAGCTGTTCGGATCTTGGCTCCCAGGAATCTTCCTCCAAGTTTAAGAGCAATTCTGCTTTAGTCTCTTGTGGTAGAAAAGGTGGTAGCCTGCTTTGCTCTGTCAGCACAGATAGCAAATCTGCTTTAGCTACCGTCCTGTGAGGATCCATCATGTATGCATCAGACAGACACCTTGATGGAAGTAAACACCCTATGGTTAACTCTGAGAGACTGAGCGATACGTATTGCTAAAGCTGATACTCCTTAGCTAGGTAGGTTGCATGAAAGTGCAACCTAGCCAATTGGCAAAAATTTTGCACAAGCTTTTATAAAGTTGAGCATTTATTCCACAAAGTTCAGAAGTTTACAGAGCCTAAGTGCAGTACAGAGTAAGAACCAAGAGAGATGTTAGAAATGGAATTGCTTTTGCAACTAGGATTGGGGAAAAAAAATGTATAAGCTTCTCTTAACTAATTGAACTAGAAAATGAAGCTACATCAGTTCCATGCTGTACATGAGATTAATATTGTTCAGGCTGTAAAGGAGAAGATACAGCAGCTTAACTCTTCGGGAAGAGGGAGGACTGTTTAGGACATTTGTAGGTAAGGGAAATGTATTGAAATATATGGTGCTATTCCTTGTCCTTTTTTTTTTTTTTTAAATGGATCTTTCACTTTACTGCACCCTAACCTACATGAATGAGAGTGTTTCTCCTTTTCCCTGGACAGTGATGTGTTGGATCTTTTTTTTGTACTCACTTGTACTAGGAAATGTCTCCAAGCCATCTGCCACTTTGACCCTGGCTGTGGAAGAATCAACCTGCACCAGGGAGAGAGGACCGCCTCACAGCGCAGGCCTTTCCCCTCTCTGTGACCGCATCCTCCCCTTGAAGAGCAGACTGTCCAGCCTGGCCCAGGTCAAAATGGGAGAATGGCAAAAGCAACAACAGACTTGCTTTTCCTGTGAGGCAGCACTTTTGCTGTTTATTGGCCAAGCCTATCAGGTAAACTTCCTTGCTATTCCATTAAATATGTGTTTAACTCTTCCCTCTTTTCAGAACTGGCACTGCCTATACCATTGAGGTTTTGGGACATGAACCTTTTTTACAAGAGCCTTCCTCAGTGCTAGGTTTTCGAAACCACAGATCATGCATTCCACTGCTGTACACATCCATCAAACCCTTTCTCATCTCCTGGGACTTCTGATATATTTCAGCACAATTCTCCTATGGGGCACGTTGTTCCATAGTTGCCAAAATAGGATTTCTTTTGCCTACTGCTTCAGCATTTGGGATTGGCAACTCTGAGATGGAATGTGGAATTACAAGTGTTGGCTGATCAGGACAGGTAGTTCCTAAGCTCCTGCAGTACTGCCTGGGCCTTTCAGTTATCTGTAACTATAAAAGGCAACTTCACATCAGAGGTAGTCTGGATAGATGAGCACATTGTAGCCTTGGGCACCACCCTCCCCACTACATCCTAGTTGACTTGCACATCTTCAGCTCTTCCTCCAGGCAGTGGGAAATGCCACAAGTAGCTGGGGAGTTCTGTCAGCTGTAGCTAGTGTCTTCTCTGTCAGAAAATCCACAACTGTCCCCAGCTGCAGCCCAAATATCTCCAAGCAAAGCAGCAAGAAGTGGCGTGCAGTTTATGACAGGATTTCATGGCTTCTATAGAATAAATGGGAGCATGTAGCTCTGTGGGTTGCATCAGACAGCACAGCCCGATGTCACTCTCTCCTTTCCTCAGCTGTGCAGCCCTGCAGTTAAGGCTTCTGTTCATACTTAAGTGTGAAGATGATCCTAGGAGAGGTGTGTGTAATTATGGCTGGGACTGTGCTTGTGGGGAGAGGTGGGACTGACAGAGGTGATATCAGTCACCTTCTGATGCTTCAGAAGGGACATCATGTTCTTCGGATCCAGAGGGAAGCAGCGTCTTCACCAACTGCCTTGTCCCACTGCCAGGATGAGGCTGTAACAAGTCAGTGGCTTGGTAATAGGAGCAGCAGAAGGGCCCCAGGAGTCCAAGCAGGTGGTGCAGCTGGCGATGACAGGCCCGGTCTGTTGGAACAGTATGTGTGCCCGAGATAGCCAGGGAGAACTCATTTTAGCAGGAGCCGGGCAGGCGCGCTGTCACATGGGCCCTGGCTCAGCTGTACAGCCCGAGCTGTCGGGAGCTGGGAGGGCAACGCTTTCAGAACTGGCATGTTGCAGCTGAGTGACTCTACAGCACGGTGACTCCCTTTCCTGGGGCTGGCGGTTTGTGCTCACCGTCCTGTTTCTGCAAGGATCACAAAATGGAGGACAACCCCCCAAAAAAAAATTTCTACTCTGACGGTGTATTTGGAATTGCCTCAGGAACTGGGCAAATATCCAGTGTGAGTATTTGATATGAAGCGTTCACTTCTGGCTAACGCTATTTGTTACATCCCTCCTTCGGAGCACGAATTAAGAGGACTGATGGAAAGGCGCTGCCATTTGCTGACTCTGCGTTAGCTCCTGCAGCATTTTGAATGCAGCTTAATTCCCCCGTGAAAAGAACTGACACAACCAATCCCCATGAACTCTTCACACTTGACAGAAACACAAGTGAAGAGGTTGACCCATAATAATTAGGAAATTGGGATCAAAAGCAGGCAGGATTAACCCAAACTGTTTTATTCAGAGGCAATACTGCAGCTTATAATATACAACTTAATTACTAGAGAACATAATTTCTGCAAGTGAAGGCAGTTTCCATAGTGGAAAAGCTGCCATAAATATAGTTCCTAATTCTACACAAATTAGGTTAGGAGAGCATGAGCCTGAATAGTATTTAAAAGAGCAAAAGGAGAATCTCATGTAATGTTGTCCTATTTCTGGTGTCACTCTTGAGTGGAAAGGTCATTGCCATCCATCTGGCCTCATACATCATTCAAAAACAAGAAATCAAGAGCAAGACAGAAATTATGTTCCTTAAAATCCTTTTCCAAACAGAAATTGTTGTCTACTTCAGAGCAGCGGCAGGCATCTGCAGTTCAGGGCCACTGTTGCCCTGTCAAAGGCAAACTGAACTATGTTTTCTATGAATGGTCCTTTTTTACATCGCAGATACTGTGTGAAAAAAAGGCTAAACTGCAGGAAAGATTCATCCTCCCACACACTTTGCTGCTTTTCCTCTTAATGTCTACACTTGCTCTACACTCTATACACTCTGTACAGTGGAGCCCAGACTCACAGGATGGATGTGAATTTAAGATTTAGAGGGTTTCATATGTTCTCTGCAAATAATCTGATAAATGCAGAGGATTCCACATATCCTGGCATTTGTTTTCCTTTTTCTTTGTCTCATAACACCTAGCTTCACTGAGGATTAGCTACCAACAGCCACTGCACAGCAGCGAGTTTGATACAAGAGTTACTGACTTATGTAATAAAGATTTGCAGACTCAGTAAGTCATACCACCTCATGACTAGGGTTTTTTTTTTGGCCTTCTGGCTATATAGTCTATATTAAACCTTTTTTCAGGGCAGTGATTGAAGTAGTATTACTGAGGGAGTTTTAGCACTGAAATTTCCTGGTACCTTAGGGATTTTTCCAGAACAAAACATTACCAAATTGCTGACTGATCATTGGGAAAATGTGTCCCAGCATCACAACTGTGGACTTCTACTTTATTTTAATCAGAGAGAGAGACACCATTACAGATTGTTATATTTATATCCTATGTGCTGTGGGGGCAGTGCTTTCATTACGTAGCTATAAGGTAATGGTAATTCTCTGCCTCTCAGCTCTCTTGACAGAAAAGTGCTTAGAACATTCTAGCTCCAGATTTGGGTGGGTTTTTTTTTTCCTTTTTAGGGCTCTGTGTGTGCTGCATTATCACTTGTTTCATATTTTACCTCATAGGATGCAGGTTTTTCAGCACTTTGAGGCTTTACTCTCATTTTCCTCTGTGTGGCAAGTCTGTCTTTTTTCAGTGCTTGTTGGAGTATATATTTTCTGCTGTGGTCAAGCATCAATATTTAGCATCTTTGAATAGAACAACGTAAGCACCTAATGTAAACATTTCAGCAGATAAAAAATTTCAACTGAGAAGAGGGAAAAAAGGGTCAAGGTCACAAGGCCAAATCCACAGTCATGTAGATGGTGTGAATTTGAGCATCGCTGTGTCTATTTGTTTAATTCATGGTGGCCAGAGAATAATCCATATCTTGAGTTAGGCACCTGTACAGTAAATGTGATCTAGAGATACCCAAGGTGCTTTTCATGCTTGTGACAGTAGAGTTAGCTTGTGTTACACTGCCTGAAGCTGGAGGAAGGCTTTTGCTCTCTGTTGTTCCACTTTACATTAAACAAATCAAGACTCCCTGGGTTAAGAGGGTGAGAGCAAAGGAAACACTAACTGAAAGACTTGGGCACCCACTGGGAAGGGAGGAGCTTTTGGTTCTGGTTTCTGCCCTCCTTCTGAGTTTATGTTTTAATGGGTATCAAATGCTTCTCCTGATTTCTGCCAAAATGACTGAAATTTTCCTAGATAAAACATTAATTAAAATGGATTGCTTAACCTTTCCCCATTCCTCCTCACCTCACCTCACCTTTGCTAGCATGCACTTGCAGGTCATTAGGTTCAATTAAGGAAGTTCATCAGTGGTTAGAAAATAATGACTAGTCATTTCCTAAGCTAGAACATGTTTAGAGAGACTGTTAGGTAAGAAAGTAACCAGACTAACAATGTTTTGTCTAAAGCTGGAGCCAGTGAGAACTAGGTGAAAGTTGAAACATTTTCTGGTGAAGTAGTATCTCCCTGAAGTCTGTAAGACAGAATTCTGTCTTCAGATTAGTGGGAACAATATTCTATCCCTTATCTTTTATGTGGTGTTCTTTTGGCCTTTGATATTGCATAGCATTTTGATTAGCAAGTGATTTCCCATCAATGTGTTCTATAAATGTTATATAGATGTAACTTTTTGGTTGGTTGTTGTCTAAAGGTATTTGTTTTGTAACATATGTAGCAAGTTCTTAAGTGGGGAGGAAATGTTTTTGTTTGCGTTCATTCATGGTTGATATTTTCCTATTGTCCTTGAAAGCAGCAGGTGAAGTGATGAAATGTAGTGATGGGGGAAAAGCAAATAAACAACCCACAACCTAGAATGTGTGTCATGTTAACGTTGGCTTTTAAGTGAGAATCTAGTTGCCTTCCGGAGTAAATCGTGAGGGGTACAATTCAGAGTAGTTACAAACGAATGCTTTAGGCAGAATCCTCCCCAGTGTGCAGTATCGTCTCACTAACATTCCCCTGTTACTTTGGTGCTCTGTGACAGGTTAAACCTTGTGGAAATGGAACAAAGAAATGTTATCGTTGCTTTTCATCCTTTCATAAACCGGTGACAATTTATGAAATTGGAGGAAAGCCCGAACAATAGCATGCAAGTCTAGTCAGGAGTAAGGAAAGCAGAGGCAGAATGCGTAGCAGGAAACCTGTGGCGTGTGTGTATGCTGGGCTTCTGTGATGTGGGCTCTGACCACAGTATGCACAAGGCACAGTTGGAGGGATCAGTTACATGATGAACAAGATTTTGCTCATCTCTTAGAACTTTGTGAGTTTTTTATCTGACTCAGACCATGCCCTGTAGTCTGACAATGAGATTAGAGGCCTTTTTGTAACTTTGAAAGGCAACAATCTTGGAGGAAAGATGAGATTTTTATCTCTGCCGTAGGTTTTGGCAATGTTTTGCAGAATCATCTTGCACATGAATTTTACCAGCTCTCTCACTTTCAAACTTTTATTTCAATGGGTCCATAGTACATGTTGAAGCTGTATTGGAGAGCATTGTGTTGTTATATGTAATTTTATGGACAAACATGTTTATTATTTACCTTAGTGGTGATGCTTATGCTGTTGCAGAGGCCATTTTTCTTCACTTGGTAGAGACCAAAGTATGTGTCACTAAATGAGTATTCGCAACAACCATGAGCAAAAAGGCTTAGTCCTTGCTCTACAGTGCAGGAATTTTGGAAGAAGGAAATAATCAAAATTTTTTAAAACCTCAGTGTTTTAACCACTCAGGCTATTGGATAGAGAAGGAGAAATACACCTCTGTTCTCTTTTATGTGAAACTTGGTCCAATAAATATGTTTGCAAGTGTATTCTGTGTTTAGGCCTGCAGGTGAAGAAACAAACAAACAGGGAAGTACCCTGAGAATCTAAGTAGAGCTTGGGTTGCTGAACAGTTCAAAAGTATTAAGACACAAACAGTTTTACATATTCCTGCTCACAAAAAGCATAGGCCCAAGCAATGCTAGGCAGCAGCTCAGAGGGCTTTTTAGGTAGTTGTTGGTAGCAAATAAATACTGCTCAAGCACCTAGAAGTAGCAAGTGGATGGATGCCTCAATTTACTGGTTCGACCCCAAGGGCTGGCCATGCTAGCCAAGTGGTGGTTGACACGGCCACACTGGGAAGCTGCTGTGCTGACTGAGGCAGCGTGAGTTCTGTCCTGCTGCCAGATGACTTTATACTTGCTGATATTTTATTTCTCCTTCCAAAACAGGAAAAGGGGGAAATTTCTGGGCTTTTATCATGTTTCCTTCTCAAATTGCTCCAGGTACAGTTTGTCATCCCAAGATAAACTTCACAAAACGCTGCTTGCCGCCAGGGAGAGAGAAAATTCATTTGAACAGGAGTAGTTTGTGTGTGCATCAGATGTACGTGGATTGATCCGGTGTTCGTAAC
This sequence comes from Microhierax caerulescens, assembly GCA_035590215.1. Lineage (NCBI taxonomy): Eukaryota > Metazoa > Chordata > Aves > Falconiformes > Falconidae > Microhierax > Microhierax caerulescens. Next base: position 26,549,477 of record JAVJGJ010000062.1, read on the forward strand.
GGAATTGTGTGGTGTAAGGGCTTTGCAAGTAGCTAGTACTGTTTTTATAAAAACAGGTTAAACATGTTGCTTGCTTTAAAACCTGTTCTTGGGTTGATGCCCAGGAGAGAATGCAGCAGTTCTCCCCGTGTGCTCATGCTGTTTAGTTTTTGTTAAATGTTGTGAGGAAAGTAGATCATGACTTTAAAGACCTAAGCTGTGGCTATTCTGCAGGTCTGTGTGAGGGGGTGACATGGGGTTCCTTGAGTACAAAAATGTTAAGCTTAGAAGTGTGCCTAAACAGGTTTAATACACAAGTTTCAATAGTCACAGAGGTAGCTATTTTAGTTGAATTTAAGCCTAGCAAAAATAACATGTACAAACCAGAAGCAAAAGAGGCTGTGAAGCCTTTTTTACTTAAGCGCATTGGTTTAAGTTAGTGCAACCTTTTTTTTAATGCAGGCAATGGCTGAGTTAAATGCTGCTATCAGCCGAAGAAGGAAAATTGTCGGTACCAGTACCTTCCAAGTGGCATGGTTTGCTTTATCAGTAATGCAATGGAAGGATTGAGGATTAGAAGTTCCAGAGGGGCTGTGCTTCCTCCCACAGTTGTTCCTTATAATAGAGGATGGGGGTAAACCCAGACTGACTTTGTCCAGTGTACCAGGGAGAAGCTACAATAAGTAGTTTAACATTCATTAATTGGAAGGTGTTTCTAAGAGCTCCCTTCTCAATTTAATTCTAAAGCAACCACAAGCCTACAAGTTCTCATACATTTATCATTTATTTACTACTAGAATTCCTATTACAGATCACTGTCTTGTAAAACCATTTCTCCTGGAAGACCAGTCAGTAGACTGTTCTCCTGGGAGTTACGGCTTATTCACTACTAGTTGGGAAACATGTCCACGCCTGAGCATTCTCTTTGTTTTCTAGCATCCAGGGTTTCTTCTTCCATGTATTTGAGCTATTGCACATGCAATGTTAGGATAAGCCAGCATAACACAGGGCACTGCGCACTAAGGGAGCAGTAATCAGTCAGCACACATAACCTCATCGTAGTTCCCAAAGGGCATTTAATTTCTAGCGTAATCCTAGGCAGTTCCTGTGTAAGTGGAACACATACTTTGAAGTCAGCCTGTAATTTCTCATGCTGATAATTCCAGCAGGGTTGTTGAGCTGCATTTATGTAGACATTGAAAGCAAGCAGTGACACAGAACATGCACTATTCTTGTGGTCTTCACCTGCCCTGACACAGGAGAATTCACATTTTTTCAAGGAAGTATTCTGTAGTTCCAAGCAGCTATATTGCTGATCTTTAGTTGTCTCCTATTCTTGAAATGGAAACCATTAGAAACTAGCGTTGTAGTGCTTTTTTCTTTTTTAATTTAGTCTGATCTCTAGCCTGCAGTTAGTGTTAAACTGCTCATAAAAAAGTGCAATATAAGTTAGCCAGCAGTTTTTCTTAAATTCAGAGAAAATAATTAACAGTTCCTTTTTTCAAGGTACTTGATACTGCATGTCCATAGTATATGTTTTTTGTATTTGCCTTCAGCTTACCATAATAAACACCTTCTCAAGGGTGGCTTTCCCATTTTAGAGAGAAACCTTAAGTGGACTATATACTTGTATTTTAAAATAACTAGAAAAGATAGTTTGTCTGCATATGAGTAAGGTATTTGCTTAGCTGTATATAGTGTAAAGAGTTTTCCAGTACAAGATTTGGAGGTTTTATACCTAGTTTATATTCCCATAATGCGTGTCCCAAGATTTCCTTAGTATGTGCAAAGGATGACAAATATCAGTACTTCATACAACTATATTTAATAAGTTATTACAGAAAAAAATAAAGTCCAAACTACAAAGTTTAAGCAGTTGTAAGCAATAGCAGCATTGAGCTCCATGTTTAGTCACAGTACTGCAGTTCCATACAAGCATTAGTCCAAGCCAAAAAGGAAGAAGCCTTGTTAGAATTACTAGCAAAAACAATCTAAGAGAACATGTAATAAAAGATACAGTACATTTAAAATTAGTTGAAAAACAAGTACAGAGATCTTAGTTGTGAATGCTCTAAAAGTTATGTCCATTATTCTGACAGTAAAATTACAAATATCTAATACTTTATACCCCAACAGAACTACATCCAGTAAAAACAAAAAAAAAAAAAAAGAAAAAAAAAAAGAGCCAAAATTATCTCTTATTAGCACCCTGGTTTTCTACTTACTCCTAAACTTTTTCTTATGTAAATTTGAGTGTGTCAGAATTATGTGGCCAATGTGATTTCTGACCAGCTACCCATTTGGGGTATAGAGTAGTCACTAACATGAATATAAAATACTCTGTGGCATGATAGAACACTATAGCAGCAGAGATTAAGAAGTTTGTCTGGTTTTCTTTAAAAAAAAGGAAGAAAGGAAGGAAAAGAGGAAGGGTTTAGCTGACATCATACAAACTAGCATAAAAGCAACTACATACAAGCCAGATTAAACAAAAGAGACAAATCTGTGACTAATCTTTCACTCATACCTTGCAAGTAGAGATGTCACAATACTGAAATAGTAACATGGGAGCTTTTCCCAGTTAAGCGCCTTTTTTTTTTTTTCTTTTTTTTTCTTTTTTTTTACTACTCTAACAGATAGTGAAATCAGCAAAGTTATTTGCTAACTGCATATTTGCAATACAATTTGTTTTAGCCCATGCCTTGCTAGCAGGCTATAAAATACAAGCATGTAGGCAGAAATATAAGCATAAGCTTTGTACCACTTAGCAGGAATTTGTTTATTCCCTCTTCATTCCTTAATCTCCTTTGTTTGCAATTTGCGTACATTCCAACCAGTAGTACCTAATTTGAGTCTAAATTTTACTTCACTATTTGATCTAGTCTATACATTACTTACAGAACTGAACACACAGAGGATACACAATCAACAGACTCTGGACACATTTCTTTCTGCAAGTTACAGATGAGCCACTCTAACACTCTAGTGTAAGTTAGCCTAAAAGGTCATCGGTAACTTGTTGAAGTAATTGCTTTGTCTAGAGAAAGTCATTGTATGCCCTGTTTACGCAACACCAGTTTTAGTCTGGATTGTTTCAGGTGCCAGAACAGTCACTGGCTTCAGGAAGGGGTTTCTTCTGGCTGCATAGGGAAACAAAGGTGATGTACATGGAGGCAAAGTGAAAGGTGGTTTGATACTGGCACTTGGTATTGCCAATACAAAAGAAAAAAAAAGGACAAAGACACAAGAGAGGCAGAGAAGAACGGAGAAAGACAAAGAAGCTGAACAGATGTTCAGACGTGGTGGCAATATGGGTTACTGTATTGCTACCAGGAAATGGATGTACATTATTTTGCATTAACTAGGCAGCTACCAACGCCGTGTGGTAACTTCGTTAGAAAATGACGTGGGTACCTACAAGTCTGCTCCATGCTGCCACTGATAAACATATGCAGGAAGGAAGTTGTGCAGGAAGGGGGTCAATTTAATTAAATAAATAACACGGTGGCAAAATAGAATGAAGAATATATTTTTTAGGAGGTTCAATCTAAGACTACTGAAAAGAGCTTATCGAGTTCATGATGAGAAAAGTAACGGAGCATTATGCTGAATGGGCAGGGTCAAAACCCATTGTTTCGACAGATTTAGTTCCTTATAACGGCAATAGTATTTCATCAACACTGGTGGTGTATAAATCTAGACAGCGAACTGGTACTGTGACATCCCTATTATCTCCCTAAATCATTTTGATAAAGGAAAAGGCTTTTCAAAGTATCACATTTTTTCTGCTTCATTCTGTCATTTTATTGCCCAATTCTTTGTTACAATTTTCCAATCACTTTACATAACCAACCATTTTCATCATTGCCACACTATTGTAAACCACATCAGCAAGTTAATACATAAAGCTTTGCATTTCAAAAAACTAGACACTTTAGTAACAATATTACAAAGATTTTAGCTTCAAAAATAACTGAAAATGAAAAAAATAAACTTTTAAAGAATTAGCATCATAAAATTAATTTATTCCAAGTAAAAATACAAAATAATATTAATGACATTGACCAGATATGAAAGTCTCTCCCAGAAACAACTATATTAATGGTTGAGAAAGCACTCCTTAAAGAAAATACGAAATAAAAATGAAAAATATGTAAATATGTTTAATTTTTTTCTTAGCAAAAAATCTTTCTAAAAATAACAATGAAAATTTGTCTCAGTACAAAGGCTACATTACTATTGAAAAAATACCAGCATGAAGAAAAGGTACATATTTGACAGTAGAAAAATGATTTTAGTGAATCACAATGTCTAAAGTTTGCAATGAAAATAAATCTGCAATAAAGATTTATGCCTTTTTTCTTTTCATTTTTCTTTTTTTTTATACAAACAGTACAAACAGTATTGCACATAACAACAAATAGTCGAGGTTAGGTTAGCCTTCAAAAAAATCGACTAGTTCAAGTCTCACATCAGAAAAGGCCACAATAGGACCTGTTGTACCCAGGGGCTTCTTAGTCAAGTTGCAGTTCAGAACTCCATATTTTAAAAAATAACTTTTTTTGAAGGACCCTCTTTTAATATAACATATTAACAACTCGGGGCACATTCATTTACAAAACAAAAGGGAGCATGTCATAATTTAATAAACTAAAAAAAGTTCTCTTTAAAAAAATACAAACAGAAGAACTCTCACAATTCTGGTCAGTCGTGCATAATCACACTTGATTATAAATATACAAATTAAGGGAAAATATTTTTTCACCTTCTATTCACAACTTTCAGCACCAAATGGAGTTTGCGTTTACACCTGTTCTTTATGATGATTTTGTTTTAGATTTAATCCAACATTACGCGATATTGTACATTTTCCAGCTTCTCTTTCTCTCTCTCTTTCTCTCTGGGGGTATTTTTCTACATGAAAGAGGGGTATTTCTTCAAAAAGGTTTACTTCTTTCACATAATTAGGTAGATTTCTGTAGGTTAGCTATGATCTTTAATATTACAGTTATAAAGCTCTAACTTCTTCATTTTCAAAAAAACTCAAATAAGCATGAAAAAAATAAAGTTACCCATCTGTTAAATCATTTTTCTTGCAGAATTAAATTAATATATATTTTTCTGAATAAACTTACTTAGAAAATATCATTTTCTTTCCTATATTTCAAAATTGAGGTATTGCAAAAGATCATGTCAGTCAGAAAGCATGCCTTTTTCTTTAAAAAAAATCATCAGCCAACTGTTGAAAACTGTCTAGATACAAAAAGTAGTGCATAACAAAATGTCTTGTACAGATGAAAAAAAAAACAGAAAAGACACCTGGGCTGGGAAAAGCAATATCACAAAAACGCCCAGAAGTAACTTCCAAAGGGATAATTATAATAAGCATTTTAAACCAGTAAAAAACTATTTTTCTTTTTTTTTTTTTTTCCAAAAACAGAAAAAAAATCCTTTCAAAGCCAATACTCGCAACTAAACATTGGGAAAACCAACTTACTAAATCAGACACAAACAAGGACATCACGACAAACAAAACCCAGAACATTTAAATCTACTATGCGGTGTCATATCCAGTCAGATTGTCCCCAGAACTGCAAAAACAAAGGAGGAAAAAGAAAAAAAAAATAGTGTACATATTCTCACAATCATTAGTATACCAAGTGTGTTTATATTTATATGCTATCTGCAGCCCCATAGCTCATGCTAAAAAAATGTCCACTGTGTTAGCAGGTCTTAATTGTATTCAAGCTTCACAGGATACTTCCAGGGATTAGAGAGATAACGCCACATCCACAGAGCAGACATCTCATGTTACTTTTATATGCAGACATTTCTTTAGCACCACTTTTTCTCCTAACTTTCTTAAATGTGCCTAGTTTATTAGTTTGACAGACTATCTAATCGGTAGTGTGTGTACGCTAGCATGAGCTCTTTGGTTTTCCGGACAAGGTCTGCAGCTACCTAAATGATGCAAGCATTAGGAAAGAGATTGTAACTAAGAGCTCATTTCTGTTTATGTACCTGTTATGAACTGTCAAAAATGTGTTAATGTTGGATACAGAGGCTTTAACAGTTAAGTTTGATCACAGTACTAGACATAATCACTTTACTATATAAAATAAATTGCACGATATATAACAGAGCACCGCAAAGTACTTCATCTACCATCCACAATTTTTTTTAAGAATATCCTACAGCTAGTTTTTATATTTGTTGTAATATAGGTCATTCTGTAATGGGCTGATCCTAATTTCAGAAGCATTACATTTACTGAGGCATGCCTTCCTCCAGTCAGTAATCAATTTTTTTTGTTACTGAGTATTTTGTAGCCTATGTAGATTCATGATTTGTGCATTGTGGGCAGGTTTTATCTTAGACATATAAAATTTATTGCATGCAGCAACCTGATTAAGTAAACATGCAGTCAAAAAATATTGACCTTCCTTGGAAGCTTTTCTGTATGCTATACTGATCTCCTTTCAGCAGCCATCACTATTTTAATCACATATTCATTTTTTAATTGATACCCTAGCCTGAATAGAGTATTATGGTATTAGTAATACCATTTTAATAGCAGCAAAAGCTATTGCAGCATACATTTACATAACACTAAAAGACCTAAAAAAAAAAAAAAAAAACCCAAACAAAAAAAACGAAAAAAAACCAACAACCACAAAAAAACCCAAAACAAAACAAACAAACAAAACCCCTCAGCAAAACAAAAGAAAAAAGTCTGATCCAGCTTATGAGGTATCATCCTTACAAGTCAAAATGGAGAGCAACTAAAGGCTTATTTTCTTTAAGGGTTATTACTACTCTAAATGACCCAAACTAATGATTGCTGAATATCTGTTTAAGTTTTTGCTACATCTGCCACCTACTTGTGAATATTACCTTTGGTAAGTCATCTGCTAGGGGCAAGTCTAAATTTCTGAAAATAAGTGCATGCTCCAGTTTACAAATAAAAATAATTATAATAAAAAAATCTTCATCACATACACATCAACCCAGTGAAGGCTGATGAGAATGGCAGTCTACATAATGTCACTAGTGACAAGTCTTGTGTAGGAAATTAAGGTACCAAGCAGATGTTTGTGTGAATCAAAGTGCAAAATCAGTACAGTTACACTCTGCCGGTTTGTATTATACTGGACACTGAGTTCAGTAATGTGACTGTAAATAATAATAATAATAATAATAGTAATAAAAAGACCCATATCTTCATTAAAGTCGAGGACGAATGCACAGATTTCCAGAACACTAAGCCCTGAGGCAGCGCTCTCTTTTCACATGATTTAATCTACTCCAGGACTTGTTGCTGGGTGAGGCCTGGGGTTCAGCTCCAGCGGAATGGGACGTGGCGGGGCCGGTCACCTCCCTCCTTTACCAGTGGTTTGTGGAACTCTCGACCAGCACGAGAGTGTATGCTCGCCCAGCAGTATTCACAGTAATACTGCAAACAGGTAACATTGGCACAAAAGAATGGAGCAAATTTTCCACCACAGCGAGTGCCCTGGCATTCATCACACATCTGATCATCCAGCACATATGGCTTCACTTCCACCTGCACCAGGAACAAGAAAGATTACATAGTTTTGTTAAGTATGAAGAGAAGGAACAATATTTTAATTCTTTTTACTCTACTGAAGATCTTCAATTAATGCTGGATTAACCCAAAGAGGCTGGTAGTTAAATTTTCATACCAACCACTTTACTTGTCAGAAAATCTCAAGAAAGAAGAGTTTGCTTCGGTAACTCTTCAACATTTCTCGGAAAAGTTTGGTAAGCGAAAGTACTAAGACGGAAGTACAGTAAAAATAGCATCTCCAAGGATTTTGCTGCTGTCTAAGAAACCTCCAGGAACGTAAGTACAGTTGTTACGGGGGGTGTGAGACAGCAGCATTGAGGAAGAAAAATGATAAAGAACAAAACTGTATTTCTAAACATCAGAGGTCCGGTGAAATTCCAAGTTTTTTTTTTCCAGAGTTTTTTTGTTTCTTGATTTGTTTTTTGAGAATTGCAAAATGCAGAACCAGACTAATAAATGAAGAGAGAATTCAGCTTAAGATTAAATGCACTTGTATTCAATAGTCTGCCTTATGCTGGCAAAAAAATCACTATCTAAAGACTCGTAGCTTTAGCAACGTAGTAAGATTTCCTAGTCGTTCCAACTATGGCCATGCCATCAAATACAAATAGGCTGGAGAGCTGCTGACTTTTGTCCTGCACTCAGCTGTAAACAGCTTGGGACTGGAATTCTTTTTCTTTTTAAAGCACTTGTGCCAAATACTGCTGTTTTGATGCATGACTAGGCACTTGCAATAATACTATTACAAAAGTTGACACCATGTGAGTTCTTTCCTGTGTGTCTGTTCCTACGAATCAGGCCCACACATTTATATTGAGTATTTATTAATTCTGGGGAAATCATTAGTTTATGCATGTGTAATTCTTATGGTTCTATGATGCTATTTATAAAGTGGCTTACACACAGTCAACTACATTAGAAGAAAGAGGAAAAAATTGAAATATGCATACTTTTATTGTAAATAATTTTGCTGTAACTGCACAAGCACTCGTCTGGCAAAATTTGTATATTGCAAGGAAAACTTGACTCCAGAAACTATGCTTACATACATGCAGTATTAGAGAAACACAGCATGAGATATTAAGTTGAAAAATAAGAAGCGTATTATACAAAAAAGCTTTATGCTGAGTTTGACTTCAGCTTATCTTGATCACATTTCAACAAATGTTATTAATTTGAATTAAAGCTTGTATACTGAATTGTATTTCTTGCCTATGGAACAGCTAGAACTTCCAAGTTCTAAATTAATTATTTTTTTTTACACTGTACTAATAGTATTGCATGGAGCAAGCCTGAATAACTGCTATTTTGCATATCAGATGCCATACCACTTAAATTAAAAGCATCATGTAAAATAAAAGAGCAGTGTTTCAAATGAAATTGGAAGAAAGGAGGTCCAATGGCCAGCACATCTCTAGATCCTCAACTACTCATATTTCCAAAGCATGAATTGTGAAGGTCTGAAATAGATTCTTTCTCTCATTCCTTTTCCAGTTTTGGTTACTAGTGAAATAATTTTAAGATTGTATACTGTACAGTTCAGGGATTTCAGTCTATTAGATTTAAAAACTTAACATTTAAGGACTGAATAAGAGACTTCATACTTCTTCAAACTCACAGACAGACCTATTTTAAAAACACATAAAAGATAATTAAATAAGCTTAAATTATCAATCTACCAACTGGGAAAAGTGCTGATTGATAGAAAAAGCTACCAGCTAGCAGAATTTGTGACTCTATCCATTAGCTCAGAAAAAAACCCAAGTTTTTAAGCATGGCTTATATATAAATTTCAAAGGGTTCAACTCTGTGATTAAGACTCCAAAATTAATCTTCTTAGTCTCTCTGTAAAATTTTTCAGAATTCAGTGGACAAGAAATATTTAGTAACAACCTTGTCTTAGTTAAAGTCATGAAGTATAGTATCACCAGAGAAAAGTAGCTGGAGGAGCTTATAACTCCATGACTTCATCTAATCTGACAAAAAGTTTAGTTCAGATGTTAAAGAGAAAGTAAAAATAGCTTGGACTTTGCAGCTGTGTGCTTTTTTATGGATAGTGCCCATAACAGACACACGTGTCAGGCTGAAGCCGTGTATTCTTAAGAAACAATTTATATTGAAGTAGAAAACAAGCCATCTCTATTGTAAAAATATATATATCAGCAGTGCATGCTGTATGTTCTTTTGAATAATTCCAAATGTCGACTCCTCAAAACCATAGGTGTTACTTGTACATGCAACCAAGATATGAAGACAGAAGGTCTAAAGGAAAAAAAATCTTGGAAATTAAGTAATGCTTTCTTTTAACGTCTTCAACTCAGATTTCAGTAAATACCTTAACTTCACTCTACACTTGAAAAGCCCTCTAGAAACCAGGATTTCATACGGACTGAACAAAATCATCTCATTTCCACCCCTTCTGCTTATCAAGCATCCATTGGCATTTGGTTTTGGTTAAATAATTTTCAAGATTTTTGAGGTCAGCATTACCTATCATGATACGCCTGTGTTTTAGAAACCTCAAGTCTAGATGTACATAGCTAAGAGAAAATGTTGCCTAATAATAGCGAAAGTTCCAGAAGCTATATAAATAGCCAGTAACTAAAAGCCTTCTTCTAAAGGAGAAGAACGAAGCTGGGAAATTCTACAGTGTTTGACCTTCAGAATTCAAAACAAAACCAAGAACAAACAAGTTTACAAACAACTATTTTCTGGTTTTAGCGCTATACGGTTAAGATGTTTAAGATACATTTTCCCACTCCGCTTTAGCTGCTTAAATAAACTTTTAAATAATTAACAAATGTAATCTGAAGAACAAAGGTTAAAGTGTTCTCCAACACAATATTGATATAAGGAGGTTCTTCATTTCTGTACAGTTTTGTGAGTAGCCACCATTCTTGTCCCTGCTATTTTACTTACCCGTTTATCAATGTCATTATGTTGGAGCTGGACAAAGCGAGCACTGATAGCAGCAATATAGCTCTGCTGGTTGGAGAAAGCAACTCTGCCGGCACCTTTTGGATACTTCAACTCTGGGTCTGTATCAATGCCAGCATAGCAGACACCTCCATATAAACGGTCCATAATCATTGCCAGTTCAACTGCAAGAAGTCAATATCAAATAGTATAGATTTAATATAAATAATAGTGCTGCATTTGGTTTGTTGCATTAAAAAAAACCCTAAAGTGCAATTTGCCTTACTGTACTTTCTTCCAAAGTCTAAAATAGCAAACCCCAGTGCTGGTTTTAACAGACTGAATCAACTCTACTGAACTATAACAAAATATGAAAGAAAAACCCAGCATCTGTAAAAAGAAACTTGATGTGACTGAAGTGTGAAATAAAATGCAGAGTTACATTGTTAAAGTAGGTATCAGGTCAACTGTTTTAGAATTTATCATCTTGTAAATTACAGCTGTGGTATTTGGGGCAGTATTCAGGATCTCCCCAGGCTGCAGCCAGGCTCATTAATGCCAGTTTACCGTAAGATCACTTAAAGATATTCCTGCGTTTAGAATCTGCTATTTTGCCCTGAGTACTAAGGTTGAAAAGACATTAAGGCGTTTGCATTTGAAACAAAATTTTGTGAAACAGAAGTTACTACACTTAAAGCAAGCCTACATTTTGGATGTAACTTAATCTTTTTGTAGAACAATAACTTGATGGTTCTTGCTTTTTCTGACACGAAGAATAACTCTGAAGAAGTTATAAATATCATTCATAAAATATGACAGGCTGAGTATGTGGCTGAGGAAATACACAGGAGAAAAATCAAGCGGAAGAACTGAAGAAAGTAGAGAAGAGGCATGTGAACTGTGTAAAGATGTTATGGTCACCAAGCCAAGTTCTCTGTAAAAGGTGATAGGCAAAAAAGATTTGTCAGATGGATGAGGGACAGACCTGCACAAAGTAAGATACTAGGACCTGCACAGGCCCTGCCCAGCCAGCCATTTTCCTATGCTAATGTGTGAAAACACTATCAGTAGCAAGTTAAAATTCAGCTATCTAAGACAAAATGAAAAAGATAAACTAAATACTTAAATCCTTTTTTTTCTCATAAAATTCTTACTTGTTAATTACATATAGAATAGAAACAATTTTTAAATTGAGTATGTACGTGTTGTTGTATAAATTGTGTGTGGCATTAACGGAAGACCATAAGCTAATTTGTCCATTTGCAACAAGCAAACCAATGTCTGACTCATTCTACCAAACCAGGTAATACTCTTGCTCCAAACAGTAAGGGAAAACTGTCAGCATAATGTAATGACTAGTAGATTCTTCTGCTTTCTAATGATTTGGAATCATCATTTGGGTAATGACCTCAGAAAGTGACAGTATGGAATAAACATCAGGAACACTTAAACATTTACTGCAGTATTTCCAGTAAGTTACTCTTGCCAATAAACAGAGAATATCTGGGATTCCAGGGCAAGGAAACCATGCAGTGTTCAAACATCTTAGTAAAAACTTCTGTATCAGATCTTTAAAGTTGCAAACAAGAAAAACTGGAAGTTATTTGTCTGCTTTGGAGTAGTTAACTATTTCAAGGCACCTGTTTTCAAATGCAAATGTAATCTAGGACATGCCAAATGACACACAGTTTTATAAAGGCTGTAATTGGAAATGAGGTAATTTTTAATTGTTACTATTTACATAATTGCTGTCTTACAATTATGCCTTATTTTAAGATGGTGAGGAAAGTGAAAGTTGCCAAGAAAACTGGACTGGGAGAAATATTAAATGTCAGCAATAGCTGGGGAACCTCGCGTACAGCTTCCCAAAAGAATTAGGATTAGCAGAAAGATAAAGCAAGGAGGTGAAGTTCTAGTGGACTGCAAAGTGGCTGCCAAAGGAAAGTGAGGGCTACCAGGAAACCTGACCCAGAAGTCTTTCTTCCAGACAATAACTGAGAGGTCTTGTCTATAACTCCATGGGAAAATTAGGGTTAGGGTTGAGAAAAAGGGAAAGAGAAATCATAAAGCTACAGTTGGAATTGGTTTGGAAAGGGTCTGGCAGAAGTTTGTATTCTAGTCAAAGGAAAAGGGAACTCGTCTGCATCTCAGCCAAACTAATCAGGGTTAAGATTAAGATGGTACAAAAAAAAAATAATACTACTAAAAAAAAATCAGCCAAATTCTGGATATTACGCAAAGTCAGAGAAAACTGTTCTACGTAAAATCCTAATTAGTACCCGATTTGAAAGATAAAAATTTTCAGTTTGTATTTTGTAGATAGGAAGGCACTCACTGATTTAGCAACTGAACAATATCTTTGGAAAAGACAGGGTGTGTTTTCTGTTTTTACATATGTTATATAATCTCTTCAGATTAATCTGGAACCCCCTGCTACATACCCTACATTTTCCTTCTACTCACCAGCTCGGAGGGGCCGTGGAACTCCTCCAACAAAGATAGTTTTTCTTGGATCCAAAGGCTGAGACCCATCCATCACAAAGTCACTGTCACTTAGGTTCCAAGGTCGAATTTGTACCTGTTTCAAGGATTGTTTTTAGTAGAGGAACTTGACAACTCAAAATTAAGAAACAACTGCCAAATCTTTCTATAATTAAAAAATACAATTGTAACTTAGCAAAAGCAGTAAATCAGTCGTACGAGCACAAAACAATTTGAGAACACAGCTTATCTGTTTGAAAGAGGGTGAACAAATCATTTATCACCTCTAGAGGCCAGGCCTGAGTCAAATTTCAACATAGCAAACTCCTACCTCATTAATTCCCTGCCCCTAATCGCCATTATAATAAGAAATCCGTGAAAGGACTTTCAGAACATTTTACCATGAATGTGCAATGACAGTTGCAGTTTGGGCTTCTGGCTTTCCTGAAATCACGTACAGTGATCCACAAATTTTAAAGCAGTCATAGGAGTGGAGATAAAATTAATTTCTGTGCTTGGATACAAAAGGTGTTTTTACGTGTGAATGCTCACTTCTGTTAAGCAGCAAGCAACACAGTCAATAAGAAATCTTCAGATTACACAGAAGAAAAGCCGCTCACAGGTTATGTGGAAAAACCTGTTCATCCATCCATTTTTTTCATCCTAGAATCCACATAAGCACATTCACTGTGCTGTAATACTGAGTTTTCATTCATCTGTGCAAGCTTTTTAATAGTGCTTTTAAAAGGCAGCACTTTTTTTATCTGATCATGTTCATCTGTAGTTTTCATCAAACCTGTATGTATCCACAGCCACAAAAAACACTAGCATTAAAGAATATTAAAGATGTGAACAATAGAAACAGGTCACCATATGTCTTCTATTCTGCTATAGCTTTCTGCATTATTTTTTTTTTTTTACTCTACAGTTTATATAGGGTAAATAAGACCAAAATTATAAATTGATTAGCAATAGTATGCAGAAAAAACAATAATTAAGACACCTAATGAAGTACAGAGGATATTTGAAGCTATCTGGATTTTAAGGGGGGAAGTGTGTGTTAAAGTTTCATTTCATTGCATAAGGCTTTATTTTATTTCAAATAATATAGAGGTAAAAATTATAATCTGATTGCTTTACGGCTAATATTGTAAAAGGATGCATACTCCTGTGAGATACTAGAAGTACCAAATATAACAGTTAATTGAACACAGCATTTATCAAGAAGAATGAAATGTTTAAAACCACATTGTGCTGATACAGAAAGACAATTCAATGTAACAGCAAGGGCAGCAACAGGAAATGGACAAGTCAATTAACTGTATTTATTTATTTATTTATTAACTGAAAAGAGTAACAGCAAGTGGGTCAGCAACCAGCACAAGTGTCATGGCATAAGCTACTTACTGGTTTATCCTTGATTGTGGGACTTGACACACACAGGTAAAGTTTCCCATCTTCTTCCAGACAGGCATCTATCAGAGCTTGTACAGAGCTTTCTTCCTGGAACAGCAGAAAGGCATAACCTTGGAAAGGATAAAGGCACAAGAAAGAAAAAACCAGGTTAATTTATAAAGCATTTTTTAAATACAGAAAACAAACCCAAGTGAGTAAGATATATAGATGACAAATAACTGTTAAGGCTGGTAGGCTTTTTAATAAATTAAATTCACCAAATAGATCATACTCTCATACAGTATTGATTTCAGAATGGAAGCAGGAGTGTTTGCTGCATATGAGTATTTGATTAATTAATGATCTTGAGCAGTAAGAATATAGGCTGGTGAATAAGGGACTCTTACTACCAAACAGCTGTATCTGAGCTATTTATTAGTGGTATCCGCTCATATCTGTGATTATCATCTTACAAAGCAGGCACCAAGTTTCTGGTTACTATGTACAATGAATAAATATTAGTAGAGTCAAAAAAGTGGACAGGTAAACAGATAAACAGACTTCTATGCTTACATGCTGAACTATGAAAAAACCGCTCACCTAAAAACAATAAGCATGAGCAAAAAAGTGTGACATGCACTGTCTTTTATTATGAGTCAAAGACCTGCTGTTGTTATTTCTATTTAAATAAAGCAGTTCAAAAGAAAGAAAGAAGAAAGTCCACTAAAAATTGCTCCAAGTAATTCAGAATTCCAGGACTTTAAATTAGCCACTAAAACTAGAGCGTGTGGCATTCAGTGCTCTTCTGAAAGCAGCTGACCAGAAAGCTTTCTTCAGTTTTTCCTAATGTTGTTAAATTTGAATGAAGATTTGACCCAAGCAGTCCATACTTTTGCTTCCTCAGAAATGAAACTAATACAGCACACTGTACACCAAGAAAGCCGCCTAAAGGCTGGCTGCTAGGCTTGAATACAGCTGCCCAGTTAAGAGGACCTTCTATCAAGCATGCATTGCTCTTTTGCACCATAATCAGTACAACTCAGTTTTCTCACTGCAGGCAAACATGTTTCCTTTGACCTTTATAATTTGGCACTTGTGACTCTTACAGGCGACCTCTTTTAGAAAATCTGCAGCAATTGGAGACAGCTGGAGTGTAAGCAGGGACTGCCAGATTCTCTCTGCCTAAGACCCTTGACACAAACTAAGCACCTGCATGATGATACAACGTATTTAAATTATGACAACCTTTGATACAGTTTCACACAGTCTATTTGCTATTAATGTTGTACTGACTTACCCTAATTTTGCACTATTGAGTGAATACCATTTGGCACATCCTTTTTAGATAAATACTACACAACTCTGATTTACAAAAAAATGTAAAATAGACACTGAAAAAGTGTTTTCCTCTGTAGAGTTATTATCTACCAAATTACATCTTACCCTACTATCTCTAGTCCTGTGTGACTTCTCAAAGAAGATTAAATTCTATCCAGCTGTTTGTTTTCAGAGGTGAAAAACGTTTGCGTTAACAACATAGTTATAGCCTAGAACACATCTAGAAAGACTCACTTGCCCAAGAAAACAAAATGGTTTGATCATCACTCTTCCTAGCAAACAAGGAACTTGCATACCTAGAGCTGGAGTAAAGGTACCAGTCACAATAAGCAGTTGAATACTTATTGAGTAAAAACATTGGTTTCCTCTCCAGCAAATGTAATTCTTTTAAAACAGTCCCCTAAAGATATAAACACACTTCAACATTTTAGTTTTAGCCTTTACAAAACTAATCACATTGAGTTTGAAAATAATTAATTTGCAGTCACCATCACTTTTAGCTTCATTTTACTTTCCATCCATGCACTTCTTGTATCTTCCCTCACTCCGTGCCATCCCTTCTGATTATATTCAATAATCAGAGCAAAAACTTTTTACAATTCACTGGAAAAAGGCAACAGTGTATTTTGTTGTAAGAAAAGTCACTACAACTTTTAAAGGACTACTAGCAGAGGGAAGATGAGGAGAAAGAATAGTTTCCCTGAATTCTGAAGCACACAGCCTAGGAGCGCCTCAGCCTTGAACTCAAGGATTCATTACTTTATGGAAAGCAGTACAAGAACTAAGCTCCTTTGTACATGTCCCATTCTGACATCTAAACAGTGACACAATTTCCATATGAAAGGATAATTTAGTTCAGTTAGTCTAGTTTCACTTAACCTTGCTGGGAACAAACTGGAAAATCTGGCATATATGCTGTGTCCCACAAGCTTGAAACAAGGTTGTCACCTGAAATGCAAGATACACTTGGAACTACCATATAATGTTTAGCGCTATAGTCTGGAAAATGCATTTTTGCTAGCCTAGACAAACTGGAAAAGCTCTATTTCAATTAAAATCAACATAGACATACCTTCTCTAACGATGGGAATATCATAGTACTGAAACCACATTTTGCAATAAGGCTTCAGTGATCCCTTCAAAACAATATGCTAGATGGAAAGCTTAAGGTGCTTATTCTGCCTTTCTTTTAAAAGCAGAATCTTGGTATTTATACTTCTATGTTAAACACCGGCATGTTGATACAAATTACAGGCAATCATATTGGAGTTGTAGCTAGAAATGCATCATGCATGTGTTCTGCCCATCCTTCCTCAATGCAGTTACCAAAAGTAATTCGTAAGTTCTTTAAATTCTTGTATTTGAGAACAGTAGTGGTTTTGAGAACAGTGTCTGAGAACAGTGAAATTGCTGTTCAAATATATCAACCATAAGCTGTGTCTTCTAGTACAAAGCCAGCATTTTGGCATTCCATTGTTACATAACCAACAGGGAAAGATTAACCTATTCCTGGCTCTTAGAATTTGGGCTACCTCTCAAATAAAGAAAAAAATTATATATAAGATCAAAGAGTATTTGTATATCCATGTCAGATGTCTACATATCATCTACTGATTTCCTATATAATTGACCTCAAATCTCTAAGTCCCAAAATTCAGCCCACTTACAAAATGAGGTATAGAAATCATATTCTAAGGGTCATGTGTTTTCAGTTTTATAACGCTGAGGTTCAGTGGCAGAACTAAGAGAATGAAGAGAAGAACTTCCTTCTCTTTACATAATGCATAGCAAGTGAGAATAGTCTCTGGGTAGTCACATATATCCATTTCATTTGCAAAACAGAAGGACTCCTTAACACTTGAAAAAAATTAAACTACCTTTGAAGCACACTTTATCTTTTTAAAGTTTATACTGTGTCCTTTCTGAAGTTCTTATAGGCTCCAAGATTACAATAGCATCTATCATCCACCTAAGATCTTATAAAACTATGTCAAGATATATCTATCTACCTTATATTATTATGTAAGAAAATAAGATGGCATTAAACTGGCAAAGAAAATTTATGTTCTAGTCTCCTGTCTTTGGGTTTATTTTTGGATGGTGGAGATGGCTAGCTCAAAAAAGCAGATTTAAATAGACAATTTATTCATTAAATAGAAGTAGCACCTTTATTTTTTCTGGATTTTAAAAAATAGCTTTTAATTGCATAATGGTTGTATTTACTAGAACTTCTAGAATAAATCCGTTTTAAAAGCCCACAGCAAAGGAACACTTAAAACAGTGTGAACCAAATTTCTAAATCGGTTAGTGTGATGACAAAGGGTCATTGCTCAAAGTCACCCTTAGTAATCTTATTAGAAGATGCTTTGAACATGAATAAAACACATTTCTAAATCGAAGATGAAATTACTATTAAAAATGAAACTCATTTTTTAAAAATAAAAATCCAAAGTGTTAAAAAAAAAAAAAGCAGACTTTCTTTTAAACATTGCAGTGACACGACTGGATTTTCAAAAAACATCAAAGACTTTAAATACTTAAAAAACCTCAAAATAGAAATGGCTGTAATCTCACTTAGCTACTGCAGAAGAGTGAAATTACGTATTACTCAGAGCTGCAAAGATGAATTTCTTTTAGTCAGTCTAATTTTAAATGGCACTGTATGACCCTGTCAGCTGATTCCTTTCTCTGAAAAACAAAAGGTGTGCAAGAAATGTGAACAGTTCAGCATCTTACAGTGAGATCACTGTTCATTTTTATGTGTTTTTCACGAGTACCAGACTAAGTCGAAATGCAATGAATCCCCCATACGCCGCATTAAAGACAGGTTTTGGGGTAGGTTTTGTTTGTTTTTAATGAAACGTATTTGCTCCATGTCCTGAGTTCCATTGAAAAAACGTATTTGCTCCATGTCCTGAGTTCCATTGAAAAATAATTGGATCCTGAATCTAAATAGCAAATAAATGAAACTTAAGTAGTTAAATGGAAGCCAGGATACATAAAGAAAAACCAGCAAGCAAGCAGATCATATGGAAGAGCTGAATGGAACCAGAGGCTCACTATCAGTAGCTTCTGTGAAATAAATTGCATGTCTTCATATTTCCAAATTTACTATTAAACAGCCTGCATCGCTGAAATTAACAAAAGAATGGAAATTAGCATTTAACCCTTACTACTAATGATCTTACCATATCAGAGAAAGCAGAGAAGTTAGAAATCTCCTATGTCGTCATAAATATTAAGAAGAGTTTTTCTCCACATCTTTCAAGGTAAATGGCAAAGAAAAAAGAAAAAACACCACAAACACAAAACCCCACCCACAGAACACCAGTTTGCTCCATGAGGACATGAGGCATTATTTTGGGGACACAGGAGAAGTGCCCCAATGTCTCCTCTGCACTTCAGTGCTAAATAAAAAGGACATTTTGATAGTGCTGTAGCAAATATATGCAGCTAAGGATTTATATTCTTTCAATTCCAACACATGTCAAGCAGCAGAAAGGATTTGCTAGTCATCAGTACTTCAAGACTTCCACCGCTTATGGGGAAAAGTCCCAGTATATATATATAGTTATAGATATTTACACACACCCACCCACCATCTCAGTTTGTCCTGAAGTAAATACTGCTACCCCACCTGTAACTAATGAACTCCTACCCACCTGTAACAAAGAATATTCTACAAGCGTACAGTACTGAAACCTTTCTTTTTATCTGGCACTTCAATGCTAGTGTAAAACATTGCAACAACAAATTTATAGGGTTGTCTCTGCTTTCAAAGGTCACAGCCATTTTAAAACTTCAGACTTAGGACTGCAACATGATCTATAGCAGCTATAAATCAGAATTAAAGTGTATAAAAACATAAAAGGCTGTAACATACAATTTGGCTTATTGTAGTTGTAAGAGCAGTCACATGAATTAATCATATGACAAAGACTAAATTTTTGATGACGCAAGAGCTATCTTTGTGAAGTTTACTGAGTCAGCAGCATGAAAAAACATGCATTTACATTCCTAAATATCAAAAAAGCAACTAAATTCAGAATAGAGCTTTTCAATTTTGGTTTTCAAGGGAAATATGAATGGGGGCCACTTTGGGCAGCGCAGCTCATTGTCATTATCTGGAGGGGGTCAGGTCTGCTGCTGCTGCTTTTATTCTGAACAGACAGCTGAAAAGAGATCAGTTTCCAAATTTGAACAAAACCTGTTACTCTTCTTTGCAAATAAGCCGATTTCCAATTCTACTCCAAGCAACATTAACGTAGGAAAATTCTAGATAAATATCAATAATCTGCTTGATTTCAGCATCTATTTCATGCATAGTGTTAGCATGAGGTAAAATTAACTTCAACACAAAAATTTTTAAGGGAAGAAAGAAAATCCAGGTTATTTTTTAGCTGAAGTCAGTTAGTTTTTATTAATAAAATTTGATATTTGGATTTACAACATAAATTAATTTTAAATGATATGTTTTTCTTAAAAATTATTTTTAAAGAAGAAAGGAAACAGCACTTACTAGAGCTACGATATACAAAATACTTGGGACTATTGTCAAGAGCTTCACTCAAAGTAAAGAACTCCTAAAACAGAAGATGTCCAATGTCATTTAAATAGACCAAGCCAGCAACATATTTCCTGATTTTGTATGATTCTAACTCTCTCGTGAGCACACAGTTATAATCTGTGCCTCACAGTGAGTGAACTGTGCCTAGAGAGGAACATAAGTCATAAGACATTTCTTAGGACAGCAGGCAAAGCTTCAGTAACTAGACTTTGACTTTCCTTCTTTCAATCAAGTAGTCAATTTGTCAGTTGCTGCTGTGGTGTGTTGCTGGTTAATAATGGGTTTGAACGTTCACTCACATGTGAATTGCTTTCAGGTTCTAGTTGCTCAAGTTTCTTGTCTCTGTTGACCATAAAGAAAAGAGGCAGCTTGAAAAACCTTCCTTAATAACAGAAGGTTTTTCCAAAACTTGATTACTCATAGCTACAGAACAAATCTATCTCTCTC
This sequence comes from Microhierax caerulescens, assembly GCA_035590215.1. NCBI lineage: Eukaryota > Metazoa > Chordata > Aves > Falconiformes > Falconidae > Microhierax > Microhierax caerulescens. Next base: position 26,570,188 of record JAVJGJ010000062.1, read on the forward strand.
TCAAAAAAACCCCCAAACAAACGAAAAAAAGTTTCTGATTAGTGAGAGTATGCATTTTCCTGGGAGATCAAAACGGTACATTTCACCAAAAAAATTACTGGACTTACCAAATCCTCTAAAACATTATGCTTTTCACTTTACTAAATGAAACCTGCACAGCTTCCATTGGTATACAAGAGACTACTGATTATACAATCTCGGTATAATTAGTAGTTACATACTAGTCCTACATATCTAGTCCCAAAACTAGGTAGAATTTGCATGGTATAAAGTAGATAAGAACTGCCAACCACAGCACTGAGACATCTGAGAGAGAGACCAGTTCTCAGCTGCTCCTAGCTTTTGAAATAAGAGAGCTGCACATATATGGCTTGGGCAGAGGCATCCACAGCGCCTTCCACTCCAGCACCTGATGCATTTCCATTGCCTGTCCTAGCCTCTGATTTGAGAGAATAGAGTTTGGGATATTACCTTCGGCAAATCGCTGACATATATATATATATATTCAGATTATATTGCATTAATTTTGTATTACTGCATCATTATCTTAGGAATAGAATCATGTGCATCACCGCAGTGATTGGAATATGGAATATTAGCGATATAATGTTTATAGGAATTTATAAAGAGAGCACAAGCTTCTAATGCATGAAGTGATTACAACTGATCACAGGAGTGGGAGCAGGGAATGACTTGTTTTTAAATGACCCTCTGAAACCACAAGTATGCTGCAGTGCTAGGACAGAATCTCTCTTTTCATCGCCACCCCCAATCATCCCCTTGAACTTATTTGATTTGATATGATTTGAAAGAAGAACGGTGCTTCACAAATTATTAGTAAAACAAGGCATAACACAAGCTATTAGCAAAACAAAATATTATCAGGTCTTTGATTCCACTATTCATAAGATTCTTTTTATCCTGGAGGCCATAATACTTACAGAACAATTAATGTATTTCCATTTTCAAGACAAAAGGCAACATTTAATGAAAATATTTAGATTGGGGGTGGGCGTGGGGTGTGATGACACAAACCACAGTAAAATATACTTGGCTTTAGAAGTGATTAATGAGAATCAGACAAACATTTAGCTGCTTCTGTTTGACAAAAGTGGTCTGGTTACTTCCTACAGGTAAGTGATGGAAAGCTTTTTCTGTACTTAGATACGTTCAAATTCCAGGTAATGTTTTCACTTTTCCACTCTGTTTTTGCTACCTAAAGCCTTTTTTAGGGTCTTAGGCATTAGTGGGTTTTGAAAGAAAATTTAGCTAGATACTGTGAACTGACAGTCATTCAAATCAGAATTAGCAGCATTTTCTTTCATATGTGTACTATGAAGTGACAAGACTGAAGGGAGGAAACATATCTTCTGTCTGCTTGGGAGTCTTTTAGCCATGATCTATGCAAAATTTCAGTATACACAGCTACATAGAATTATTTAATATACTTCACTTTAGCTTAAATATACATTCCCTATTTAAATATATACTTGATAAGAAACTTCTCAATCAGGATTCATATTTTGTTCTCCATACAGACATTTCATAGTAGCTACAAATCCAGTGGGAATCTATGCCAGACTATTTTTACCTCCCGAGTAGGACATGTGTGATGTGTAAGCTACTCAATGACTCAGTTTGATATAAGCAGTATAATATACACGTATGCTCAATTAGTATACCATACACCACAGTCTAACATATTTATCATCCAAAAAAATGACAGAGAGATACGCACCCCTAAAAATACATGATTCAGTGCTCTTATTTAGGAAATGTCATCAACCTTTATATGCTTCTGTTTCACTAAATATAAACCTTTCTTTAAAAGAGGATCAGCATCTTCTGAAACAGTTAAAATTTTGAACTTAACCCTGTCCCAGATTTGGAAAGCTGGTAACTTGTAATATTTATTTTTTATTATTAGAAGATAAATTCATAGGATTCTTCCTTTCTCTTTGAGATCATCTTTAAGAACATTAAGATTTAAAACATGTGATCACAACCAAGTCTAGCTTTAGTAAAATTAATTGCCCAATAAATTGTAAAAATATTTAATTTGCATATAAGTTGGTGTTAGTTACCTATAAACTACAGAATACTGAATACCCAAGACATGGTCCTGAAAAATCTAATAGTACATATAATATTCAGAAAATTCATGAAAGATTGCATTCTTTAGTAAAGACTATCTTTAAGATTTCCTGTCTGTCCAAAAGAGACATCAGTAAGCTTGTCTGAAATTTGATTTTTTTGGCCACTGTTGGTTCTTCAGATTACTGCATCATTTAACAAAGGACATGTCTATTTTCCTTGTAAGTCAGGGGTATATTTAGTCTAAGTAAGTCAGAATTTCAAAAAGTTTTACTGCAGATAAACAATGCACAACAATGAAGAAAAAAAAATACAGGCACTGCACACAGGTAAGTCTTATTGAAAAATCCCGGTCAATTATTTCAGCATCTGGCCAAATAAATTTACCACAACAGTTAGTCCAGAAAGTGGATGCTTGGAATTGCTATTTAAACAGAACTTACTGAATTGGGCATTTGATTGAAAGCTTGTGATCATGAGTAGTGATTAGTAGATACAAGAACCAGACTCCAATCAGCTGCTCTTTAGATTTTGGAAGCAGCAATCCCCTTGAGACAAGCCTTATAAATATAATCTGTGACTTAACTCAATGCACTCTAATAAAATAGATAGTTTGTGTAAAGTATAAGAAATCCCATTGCAATCTTAACCCCTCCAGGCAGTAAGTGAGAGAAAACAGCCTGCCTGTTTGGCATATGACTAACAGAAAAGTATATTGATGATTTCTGGAAAGAGAATATTATGCAACTCTCAACTTGACCTTTAGTTTTCCCTAAAGAGTCAAGAGGCTTATGAAGAAAACCCATCAGTAGGTGCAGAGCAATGCACGTGAACTTCAGAACTGGCTTTGCTGGAAGCAATCAATATGGCCTAAGTATCTCTCCTCATGTAACATACTACCTAGCCCATAAGTCAAAGCAAAATTGAGAGGCAGTAGATACTAATTAATAGAAAAGTGATACATAGACTTCAGACCATGATATGGACTTTCCAAGTATGCCTGCTTTAATTGCTACCAACAAATCAATTAGGTCTTTTAGAAACCTGAATTTTCTCTGTGGGAAATTCAAAGCCCCTTGATGAGACTGCTGGACAAGTTATAAGACATTCTGTTGTCCAATAATCACAGTCCAACAGAAGAAGTCTAGAATTTAATCCAGTTTTGCATACAGCAAAACAACCCTCTGTTTTGACTTGTGTTGTAAAGAAGGTATTTTGCCTCTCCAAAAATGTCTGAACAGCCTCTGAACAGTTACTACAAAACTCTTCTAGCAATCTATTACTAATGCTGTAAAATGAAGTTACATGGGAAATTGCCATCAATCCCTCAGTTAGATATAAACCACTTTGCAATAGATTCAGATATGAAAGAGGCTGGTTGACAGATGCACATCCAGGCTGAGATTGAAAACATCATACAGGATCGTTATTACAGTCTTTTTATGGAAACTCTGGGGACTAGCACATTAGTGAGGAAAAGTAAGAAAACAAGTGGTTTCTCTAGCAAATTAGAAGTGTAGCCATGAGAAACTGTAGACTTGTATTCACCTTCAGATAACAAATACTAAAATACTTCTTATCCATGTGAAAATTAAAAAGTCTGACGGTAAAATTTATCATATTAACAGCATGCACTGGAAAAGCTACTCTGAGACTATCACAGCCCTTGAACTCTGACTTTTGAGGCAAAAGAACTTTTTCTGCTTAAATAATCTGCTTGAGCAATTAAGAGAGACCTAGGTGATGAAGACCTACTGAATTTATTTCCTGTATGACATATCAGCCCCAAACGCATATTACTTCTTCAGAAACTGGAAAAGATAATCTTTTATTTGTCTGTTGCACACATACAGCATATTACCGTACACAGACGTGATATTATCCAATGTAGTTTGACTGCTTATCCTAAAAATGTTATTCATCTGAACAAAAGAACTACCAAAAATGCCAGGACACTGGTAGGTAACGAAGAATCAGTTAAGGATGTACTCCAGCCTTTCAGAGATATCTTAAGAACTTTGAAGTCTTTGGAGGAAGGCAGGGTGGGGGAAAAAGGAAAAAAAGTCTACACAGACAAGTGTCCTCTAGACTAAAAGTCAACCACAATTTCTCGAGTTTAAAAAAACCTAAAAAACAAAAACCAAACCAAAACAAAAATTAAAAAAGAAACATAAATGAGAGATACATTTCTTGATAGGACAGAACTAACTTTGGACATCATCTATCTTCTGTGTTGCAGGCAGTAAATAATTTTATTTGGTCCAATTACATAAAATTTCACAAGAGACTACTCCACTTAGGAGAATGTTTTACAGACTGTTATCAAGCATGTGGTGTTGCAAGATCAATTCTTACAGAATAATAATATCTGTAGTTGCAGCCCAACATCTGCCCCTCCCAGTGCCACCCCCGCACCTTAAAAACAGTACTAAAAGGAGCCAATCCAGTAATTGTGGGGCATTACATCAAATTTGTCATGGCTTGATTGGAAAAAGCTTAGACACCACATAAGGAAAACAAAGGAGAGAGGGATGTAGGCAGAGACAGAGGAAATTGTTTCTCTCATAGGAACATTTAGTGAGGAAGACAGAAGCTACTAGGGTTGGATTTACTCTGCTTTACAACTTTGCACTAGAACACCAAATTTTGTTCTTTAATTCTATGCCACCCATCCTTTCTAAACTCGCACAGTCCTTGCTCTCAAAATAAGGTTTTCAGTAATAACCTAACTTACGTTAGGAATATTTGGCTACAATCATATTCTTCTCCTAATAAATAGCCTTTATTTACTTATTTGGTTACTGTAGTCATAAGCAACTAGTATGACTGATAGAAACACCTTTACTACCAAATCCTGCAGAGACTATGGATACAGAATCCCTTCTGAGGAGACCTGGTCATTCCTTAGCTGCTGACCGAAGAGTCAACAAATGCTTGCTAAAAAATTGTGGTTTCTTCAGGGATTAAAAAAAAAAAAAAAAAAAAAAAGGGTTTAGCAATCTAACAGTTCAAAAAGAAAATAGCATTTGTTGAAAGCATCATGAAAACTGGGACAGAATAATCCTGCAGCGCTACTTCAGAATCAGATTTGTTCTATCTAGGCTTGATGGCTCAAAAATATTTTCATATTTTGCCTCATCAGATTCTTGTTTACTCATAGGAAAAAAAATGGCAAATGGCATAGTTTTAGGGACAGAGATTCTCTTATATGAGGCAAGCTCGCTGAATGCTCTTGAGTTTGCTGTGCCAGTTAGGCATTTTAAAATCATCACCATTGGTACACCACCAAGAATTCTCATTTAGGACAAGACAGGAAATAGTGTGAAGAGCTTTACAAAGAGAGGCCTGAACAAGTATCATGGAAAACCTAAAAGAAAATTCTATACAAGAACAGCCCTAAGTTATAATCTGCTCTTCTGTACTGCATTTTGCTAGCACACATTTTGTGAACTGTGTTGATTTGGGATGTTGCTGTCTTGCTGTTGGAAGACACAGGGATTACAGATTCAGATTACACACATGGCTTCAAATATCAATGTCTGATATTGCACATAGGTGTGTTGGAACATACACACATAAAGTTCAAAAAGAGCTCTTGCTCTTTGTATATGCTCTTGCTCAATGTATTGCTGGATAAGGAACATCAGTTCCCATTCGAGCAAATATTATGATCTCTGACTTCAATTTTTAAAATACAAAAATTGGCTAGGCATTTCATTCTGGACTTTGGTGCTATGGTATTAGATCAGTTAAGCCAAAGGAATTAGTTTCAGTACAGCAGACTGCTGTATTTGGACAAACCAGATACCTTCTTGCAAATACAACTGATGAAATTAGAATTAGAACTCCATACTTCCTCCTTACAACCACTCGGACTTGCTCCTCTGGCAGAAGCCACCATTCTTCAAGCATATCATAGAGTTAACTGTGCAAATAAATGGTCCTCATCCAGGAAATCAAGATCAGTCAGAAGACTACCAACAACAGTGTTCCTTCCTAACATTACCTTAGAGACCATCAGGAAGGCTCATACAATCTTTCCCACCAGTTGTTTTAAATTAAAGCATGAAAATCACTTGATAATGTTACTTTGTGCAACTTTGCATACACTGTTTTCCTCTTCATGAGATCTCGTTCACCCTTAGTGTCCCCTGTGAATCAGTGGGGACAAGTGTGCTTATTTTTATCAAACAAGAAAATAACTGAAGAACAGGCAAAACACAGGAGGATGAGACTGCTGCACCACACATCTACATCAACTGTAAAGCCAAAGCATTCCCACTGTTCCAAACCCATCATGTCTCCAAGCTCTGCCATGCTTTGTTTTCTCACTCTAAATCTCATCTTTATCCAAACATCAGTCCTCCTGAATGGAAAGAAACAGAAGACGACTTATGCATAATTTTTGTCATTTTAAAGCATATTGAGCAGTTTTTAGTGACTGCTAGGAAAGTCATAATTATCACAAAGAAAAATCAGTAAAGACATTTTTTAAAGTTGGTTTAAAGCTAGAAATCTTAAAAAAACCCCAAACAACCTAGAATGTTTTTGAAACAGTTGGCACCATCTGCTTAATAAAAAAAAAAAAAAAAAAAGGAGGGGAAAAAAAAAGGCTGTAGTTAGCATAAGCATTGCTTAACTCGGCAGTCCAGCAAATAAGTAAAAAAACCATTAATTTTTATTTCAATAAGATATTAATTATCTGGATTTTGCAAGAGCATAATACTGTGTCATTGTGATGTGTAACTACATTTGATAACATTCTTCAATGCATATTTCATTATTTCTTAACATCTCACAGGAACTCAAAAAACACTTAGCTATAAACCACATTTAATTCCCAAAGCTCTGTGGTGAAAGCCAAGTAAACACATTAGGAACCGGGCATCTGCTTACCCAAAACCAACACATGGCATTTATAATTTTGCCAGTTCCGTTACTAACATACCTAAACAGGTGCCAAAGGAAGTAATCCAAAGACTTTTCAGGCAATGGGAATAAATTGGCCTTATTCAGAAACAAAGCATTTAAATAACCTCAGGGTGACACCAACATAAAAACATGGTGCTAAGCTTTTACAATGCATAGGAGGGGTAAAAAGAAACGTTAAGGCAATAATACAGATGCTCAGAACTAGAAATAGGAACCTCTTATACACATTGTCAGCTGTTATCAGCTTCTCCTGCCCAAGTGCATAATATATACCATCAATACCATCAATATACAAAACAGCTGGGTGCCACCAGTCCCTCTTCTCTCAGCAGCCTAAACATTGAATTCACTGGCAACCAATGCATTCTGCAAGGGCTGTTTGATCTATCAGATGATTTTGGTTTTGGTATTATAATAACCAAAACTCAACCATTGACCAAGCCAGACTGCTTTCCCAAACACATGTTCACAGCGTATTCTGTGATGTCAGGCAAGATTCAGTAAAGGTAACAAAAACCCAGAATATCTGGGCAAACAGGAAAACCTCAATAATATACAGATAGTATGGATGCGCTTGAGGAATATGGTACAGGCATACCCATGTTGGTCTGTGGTCCCCCAAGGTCCAAAATCATAATGTTGGCACTGCACTGTAATGAGCCTTGTGTAACTCACCATGCTGGAGATTGTAGTTTGGCATTTTTCACATACAGCCATCCACGTCCACCAGGTCCAGCACTAAATCTGAGGTAATGTGCCTAAGTGGACCTGTGGTGACACCATCCTGCCCAGGATA
>JAVJGJ010000062.1:26578109-26703093 GCA_035590215.1 Microhierax caerulescens
TCCTGCCCAGGATACCAAATCCAGGAAAACCTTCTTTGTTCAAGCTCAATGCTGCAAGAATGTTTCTGGACTCCAGCTAGTGCCACTGCACCTATGCTAATCAACTGTACCAACCAATAAATTATCTAATAAGGCTTGGTAGATCTGACTACACATCTATGGCCTGACTTGCTCACTAAACTAACCAGATAAAGCTCTTGGTGGGGGTGGAGGTCACTAGAGTGTAAGGAACATATTATTTTAATCTTTCAGATTTCATGCTTGATCAGATTAGCCACAGCTAATAGTTCCCGCAGCTTTTTGTTCCTAGCCCTAAGTGTATCAACAAAGCATTCCGAATACAGCGTAGGGAATTTGTATATTGCACCATCATCATAAACATTCCACAAACTCAATAAATTATACTAGCGAGTACATACTGGAAGTCTGTATTAATACACTCAGAACTGTGAGGGATGTCATCCATCACCTGGATGTAAATATGAAGACAGAAAACCACAATATAAAACAGCATCAGTGTAAAACTTAGCTGACTATGCTGACCCTTGGCATCAACTAGTGATGTCTGCTCCAAACCTCTTCATTCAATGTTTATCAAAGCAAACAAATAAAAAATATTGAACTTTGTTGTAAGTCCAGACACTGCCCACTGCTCTGACCCGACAGACACAAAGGAGTAATGAAAAAGGTTATCCATCAAAAGAACACTAAGGTCTGTCTGGAGGTGATGGCATATTTTCAGAAAGAGCAGGGGTTGATTTTCCTGCCAGTGCAGCACATCTGAGTAGGTGGGAGAAGCCTTGGAGGTCAGGCTTTATTAACATGTGAACAAAAGATTAGCCTCCACATCATCCTCACTGCATTCCAGCAATCCATTTTTCTTGTTTTCCTTTTGCTAGCACACAAAAACCAACTCATTCTCTCCTCCAGAATTTAATATTATTTTTTTTGACATGTTTTCCATTTGAAAGAACCATATCCAAAATGTCATAAAATTTACAGACTAGCAATGCAACATGCAAGAGAAGATATCTAGAAAAAGGGAGAAGACATTTGAATTCATGAGTATTTGACAGCTGAGTAAGTCATGTTGCTGAATTTTGTGTCAAGCATAATTTCAAATATCTTTCACTTAACTATATTTTTTAAAGAAATGTCTGCTAATGCATCAAGGCAGTTTAAAATAAAAAGTAAAAAATAAAAGATTTAATTTTAATTCTGAAGGAACCTCTAATGAAAGACAGCAGCGGAGACATTTTATTTTGGTACTTCTGCAATGATTCCTTAGTAACTTTGGAAAAAACATACTCTTTATAAATACAAAATAGACAAAAAAGCTGTAAAAAAAAAATTAGAATACACATTCACACTTCACCCTTTGACTCCTGGTAATAACATTCTGTCTTCTATGCAGATGCTGCCTATATAGGATCACAGTAAATCAAGTACATTTGACCTACCAAGCTTAACATGACTGTAAGTGAATCTCAAAGACAGGAATGCAGGATGTATGATGCTGCAGCCCTGATTGATAACTAAGAAGTCAGTTATAAATAAATCTGGAACAGTTGGGATTGACTGTTGTTTAGCACTATCAGACAGACGTTCAGGGCAACTGGCAGGGACTTGGGAAGCTGTTTCCTATATTAGAAGCATGACAAAAATAGAAGTGAGGCTGCATTCCCTTGTCTTCTGCTAAAATAGATCTCACTCAAAAACATTTTTACAAGTTTGGCAAGGCATAACTAGTCCGCTGTCAGATACAGAAAAAAATCATAATTGGAAGTCCCATGTTGATCTACCATGAATAGTTACTTATTGAGTTAGGGGGAAAAGGGGGAAAAAGGAAAAAAAAAACAGTGGAGAGTAACAGGAGATATTAGGGACAAGGAGAAGGTGGGTTTATTGCATTGTTGTTTTTTTAATTTAAGTGAAGGTACAATCAGAATTCACTAGCCAGGAAGACCCTAAAGACCTTTAAAAATAAAATAAAAAGGGAAAATCATACATTTTGCCAACTGTCCTTCAGAATATATGGGGAGTTTTGAGGGTTGGGGTGTTTTGTTGTTGGTTTTGGGGTTTTATTATTTGTTTGGGTTTAAATTCAAGAACAGATATTGCAAAATAACTACTGACAGCAAGGCTGAGTTGTGAGAATGGAACAGGAAAGAGGGAGCATGTATGGGTTTTGTTCTGTTTTTAAGTGCCCCCAACACTGTTTGCAAGGGCAATCATTTGTCAGAGTTCTCTCACCTCCAACACTTAAGCTTCCAGATAAATTGACTTCTATTTATGTGGGTTTTACAGTAAAAATGTATCTCTCAAAATATTGTAGGGCTAGCTAGTCCACTGACTGAACAGGCCATTGTTCTGCCAAAATCATCAGTGGCCTTAACACACACTCAAGAGCTTGCAGGGTCAGGAAGAACAGAAAATCTTAACATATAAACTAGAAATAATGTCTGTAACTTCATGCTACTGTTTCAGATCATGAGTGAACTCCCAAACCATATGCAAGAGGCACACATGACCGAGAACAGAATGTATTTAAGATAATACAAAATCACAGAAGAAACTAGGATACAGTAAAAGCCAAGTAACTCCCAAATAGGTTTCCCCTAAACTGTTCTTTCTCAACCAAAAGAGGTCTAGTGTTTTGCTGACAGATATGAACTTGTCCCACCTGCATGCACCCAAACCCACCCTGAACCAAATCAGCTCCAACCTAGAAACAACGTGACGGCAGTGCAGGATGCCCGCCTGCCCCCTTAGCAGAGCTCATCACTGCAGTTCAGCACCTGGTGAGCCTGGGTGCAGACCTTGCGGTTCTCAGCAGGGTCACAGCTTCTGGGGTCAGAACACACAAAAAATGGGCTCGTGCTTCTCTGTAGAATACTGTGTACCTAATCCACTGGTGATTATTCCTCTAGTTTCTACAACATGCAAACTGCAACAGAATCAGCACCACGGAATTTCTGCAACTTGCTTTCTAAAGGAAGCCTCATACAAACTAAGGCATGATTCAAAGACTCCAGGCTTGCTGAAGAAGCACAGACCCAGGACCACATTTCAGTCACTGAATTGTGTTTTTTCATCATGACAACTGCTGAAAAAACACTTGTTGAAAGAGACTAAATTCATGAGAGAGTCAAACCTTTTCTTTGTAATGGATTGCCACATTGCAGTTGTAGTTTCCTTTTACCTGAACAGCCTGCATAAATGGATTTTAAACTAATTACCTTTAGGTGGAAAATATGACTTGCTTTCAGCTTTGTGAGGCCAGTCCACCACAAGAGGTCCAAACCTACGAAAGCTGGCAGTGATCTCATCTACAGAAAAACAAAGGAGGCACCTTTAGGGAGAATCTGAAGACTGACAGTGACAAGGTAAAAATATACAGAGTATCTTCCACACCTATTAAGAACAATGAAAACTGCAATAATGCGCATAGAGGATGCCTAAATATTCTTTCACCTCTATGCTATATATGGCTGCTTAAAAAAAAGTAATTTTACATTCCACTAATGCAAGTTTACAGCAGGATTAAATGCAAACATGATCTATCAGAAGTGAATATGCTTCAGCTGTGGTCTATTTCTAATTATAGCCACAAAGCGGGGTCAGATACAGCCACATGGGACTGACGGAGGAGCTACATGTCAGCATGGCCACTCCTTGTAGCATGCCCTAGAAAGCAGGCTGCATTAGGTCATGCGACTGTGGGGGATTTCACCTTCCTCAGTCCACTCTGGAAATCTGCCTTGAATTACCAAGTTACTTCTTTGCTTTTTTTTAAGCATCAATTTAGAAACAGTGTGGAACACACATCTCAAACTATACTACAGGACATTTTTGTTTTACATGCAAATGCTTCAGAAAAAAGTATTATAAGTTATTATTTTTAAATTATTTTTGTCAATGCATTTATATATGTATTTTAAAGAAAAGAGTTAGTTTAAAAATGATCTAATGCAGTGCTAGATAGATCAGAGCAACAATCCATCAGGAGAAAAGCCTGAAGACAAAGGCAGTGGTTTTCCAATTTTTTGATTGCTGTTTCAGATGTGTCCAGTTTGCCTGACTCCATGAGTTGCACATCAGATTTTTCAAGCAACTAGAGTCATAAAACACTTACCGTATAACTCGAGAGCTGAAGGACAAATGCGTTACTTGAGTAGACCTCTTATGGAAGAGGGTAACAGCTCCTAAGTGGCTATGTTACTTCCTTACAGGATAGGCTGGGCATATATATTTATTCTGAGTGACCCAGCAATGTTCACATCAGTTGTACCTGTTGGCCTGCTGCTTCTTGAAGTCAGGGATTCAGATTACTCAGCAGCCCCTGTTGATATAGTCCTACAACTCTTGTGACATGGGAACTGCATTTAAGCTGTTTGTAAACCATAGACTGGCAACACACTATTTTCTTTAATGCACTATTTTCTTCAATGCAACAAATTTATTCAACAAAATAAAGCACATGGCTTAAGCTTCAGTTTAGTAGATCAGATTTTGAGATCCCCGTGTATGCTGATTGAAGATACACAGTGGTAGATTCCAGCTATAGTACAAAAAATACGCCAAAAACTGTCATGATTTTGGTGTAGGAGTCAGGTGTGGCGGGGCACACACAAGTAGAGAAGATACTGACACTGAGAAAAAAATCTGACCACCTCTACTAAGCTGGTTATTATTTTGTAACCACATTAGTTGCCCTACATTTGTTAACAGAACACTACATATATGCTGGATATAAGAGCTGATTAATTAAAGCCCAATTTATTTTGGTAAGGACTGTATTAATAACGTCCTTAAAGTCAATCACATCTCTTAAAAAAAACAGGGAAAGACTACAGAGGAGTGGCAGTGAAAACCCACAAAGTTCACTTTTCAGTTTTCCCACTTTACATAGGTGGGAACATACGCTGCTATTGCAGATTAGACCTGCTACACAGGCATTTCTGTCTCCATCTCTTCTGATCTACAGTACAAAAGAATGTCAGGTAAGTTCTCAGATGTTGCGAGGGGTGCTGGGGTTTGTTTTAAATAATACCACAACCACAAGCGACATATCTGGAAAAATACATTTGTTTTTATAAAAATCTAAATTACTTTTTAAAGTAATTATATGAAAGCATCAATTCCCACATCTCACCAATGTAACTTATTCACAGTACCTTCATCAATGTCAGGAGGAAGACCTCCAACAAACACCTTTCTAGAATAGCGTTCCACTCTTTCACCATTCTGACAGCGTGTTGGAGAGCTGAGACCCGATGATAAAGACTGATCACCATGACTGTCATCTAGGAAGCCATCTTCAAAAGGAAATAGCGAAGACCGACCTGTAACAGATTTTGTAATATCTACAGTTAACACTATTTCCTGGAGAATTAAATATTTCAGTAAAAAACATTATATTTTCCTTTTACTGTTTCGCTTTAACAGAATTTGCATTAAAGGGCCCAGCTAAGTGGTCCAGTTATCCAAATTATGTTCATTAGTATTGCTTCTATTTTTCCAAGACCATATTATCCTCACAAGACGAACAACCTAATCTAGCTTTAAAACAAATCCTTGCAATTGGCTAGCAATGAAAACCAACAAGAAATCTGATGAAATTGTGTCATAGCTATAGAAAGAACCTTTGTAAGATTTACAATTTAAACCGATTCTTAGGCATTTTAATCTTCCATAACAGATCTTGAAGGAACAATCTAAAAGAGGAGATCCTTCAAGCCACTGCACTGCTGAACAGGACAGACTCCTTCAGAATGCTTTACAGGGTCCTAACCCCAAGGCTGAATCACTTCCTCCTTGAATGAGCAGAGGCTCAGTCTGAGTAGGGGGGCAAACAGCAAAATAAACATAGAAAAGCTTTGTCTTGTAGATATTAAACACGCAGGTGAAGCAAGAAGCTTAGCTAACGAGAAAAAAAATATCTTTAAAATCTTACTAAATAAACCACAAAAAAACTCCACTTGAAGAAAAAGTTGGTAGCTAGGACAGCCTGTCACGCTTAGTGTTAAAACACCCTCTCAGTAACAAATTAGCAAAAAGCAGCACAAATGGCTGCTATTCAGTTTGTTTATGAAAAGTAACGAATTTATCTGTGATCACCTGATGCTATTACTACCGAAGCACACACACATTATCTTAAGAATAGATTTATTAACCCAGAAGATAAAGTAAAAAAAAAATTCAAAGTCTGTAAGTAACACTGTAGAACACAACTTTAGAATTTAATAATTCACTACACCCGAGTTGAAACATAAATCCTACGATGTCGAGAGATGTATAAATGGGAACCCTGTCTCAACTCTGAAAAGACTAACTGTCCCCTCATATCATGGAGGATTGCTCCCAGGGATAGAATTATATGATTGATACAAACAATTGATAGGGGGTTAATTACAAATATAAATAGCAGGGCACATAACTAAATTCAGAAGTAACACATCACATGAAACTGACTAGGGAAGAATTAATACCATACTGTATTAAACTGCACAGGGAAGTACAGGAAATGAAAACATGGGCAAAAGAGAAAAATCAAAGACATGCAAAAGGGCACTAGTCAGAAAAATGTATGAAATGAAAGCATCACTAATAGAGTCTCCAGTAATAAAGGACAGATTACAAAAAAAGAAGCAGCAATCCTATTTATGGAAAACAAGCTAACACACAAAACCCAGGAAAGATATTCTGACTGACACAGAACACCAGCCTGATTTTTTTAACAAACACCAGGCACTAGAAACATCTTGGTTAGAAAGAATATATCGATTGCACAACATTAACAGATATCACAAATACAAAAATCCACTGAAGCAAAAATCCCACTGCGCTTTTAAGCACCAACATAAGAAACAGGTTAAATGCCACAATCAGAGAAGGATTTAGAAATGCTAGTCCTCAAAATCTAGTATAACTGGTTGTCAGAAATGGTGGGTTTAGAGCATAAAACAGGAAAGACTATTGATGAATATTTCGTTAATAGACAAATAGGTCATGCACATATATAAACATATGCATTTCAGTAAAAAAGAGAACACATGCATGAGAGAAATCATAATTAGGAAGGCTAAAATTGTGTAAAAATATCAAATCAGAAAACTCCTTGAACAGTAGGACATTTGAAAATATCCATAAGAGATTGACATTACTAAGAAGCTCAATAATCTTTTAATTCCCCCACCTCCAACCTACCTTCTTGTAAAAAATAAAACAAGCAGACATGAGCTATTAGTGGAAGTTGACATAACAAATCAATAGACACCAGAAAAAGGTATTCAACTAAAATACAGATCTACAGAGGAGGCTGAATAAGTGCCGAGTTCTGAAGGAAATAACAAAAATGCACAACAGCTTTAAAAGCAAGATATGACCTCTTTGACAGTCTGCAAGCATTCGACTCATCTAAAGTAAATGAAAAGATGATCTAAAACGTTATAATTAAGTCAAATATAGAGTTAAATGTATGAAGTATACATTTAAAATAATGCAAAGCATACAGACAAGGGAATAGGGAATGTTTGTTCACTGTCTCTTCCAGCAAGGGGGAAACTAAATTGTGTTGAACACAATCAGTACATGGTGAGGCTGAAAGCAAGTCAGAACTGTGGAACCCTTTGCCACAGGCTTTTCAGAATGCTGACACGTTTAGGTAGGTTCAGAAAAGAGAATGAGCAAGAGCAGAAAAAAACATTCTGAAGCAATAAATATTGAGACATCACCTAAAGAAAATCCCAGAGGGAAATCCTATTTTTACACTCCTGCGCCCCTCCCCTGGCATCTCTGAGTTGTCAGTGTAGCAGAATAGATTTTGGGCTGATTTCCCATAGTTATGCTTACATCTGTACCTGAAAAACTGGTTGTAAAAGTTAAAAACAAGGCACCTAAAAGAACATGACTCAGCAGATCTAAGCACAATAACCTACAAAGAAAGGCTTGCTTCTTTACTCACAGAAAACAGAGGATCAAGTAGAGAACTGATAGGTTATGCCAAGCCCCAAGAACTTTCTGACAAAATCTCTTCTCACTGAAGATGCTTAGTCACAGTGATAGAATCAAACACTAATTAAACTACTCAAGTGTAACAAACATGAAATGAGTCCTTCCACAGGTTCACCTCTGAGTGCTCTGCATATTACCACAATGCAAATGGTAAAAATAATGAGAGGGATATATGAGAACATTTGATAAACAACACGCCACATTTTAACAGGTTATTGTAGAATGTCATGTTTCCTAAGATTAAGAAAGCTCAAAACACCATTATAAAATTCAAGGTAATGAAAAGCATGATTATCACAGACTTTAATATTGTATAAATAAGGCAAGTCATAAAATCCCTAACAATGATCACACACACACACACACACACACAAATCTATTCATAATTATGGAAAAGCCTGAAATCCACATAGGAAACAGTTATTATGGAGTGAAACATGCTTTTTGGTAGAGTAAAAAAAAACACCTGAAGGTCCAGCACATTCCGATTTGCCCTGTTTTGTCATCATTACATTTGTATAAAACAGCCTACACTGTATCCAACATAAATATTGCTACATTACTATATTTTGCTTCCACAAGTAAACATGAGTTGCAGAAAATTAATAGTGTCAAACTGAATCCCACCACCTTCCTTGTTTTGGTGCCATTTGATCAACCTGGAAACACTTGCCACAACAAACAGTGTTCGCGTGCAAAGAGAGTATACAATATTCTACACTCTGCATACTTTCCAATTTGTTTCAGTACCATGGCAGCACTGAAAAAGTCTAAGTATTATGATGCTTCCAACATCTGTTAACAATAGCCTGTTCTCTGGATGCAGGGAAGAATAGGAAGGTAAGTTTGTGGGGAATATTTAAATCTTTCTTTTTGTTTTAGCTATCACAAACTAAAGCCAGTCAGCTTTGAACAAAACCAGCTGAAATTCTACATTAGAAACTTAGCACAGCCTGTTCAGCCTACTACCTCAATCCATACAGATGTACAAACTGCAAGTTACTTATATGTTTATTGGTTTGCTTATATGGCTAGATTTGCCTCCAAGCTTCTTCACAAACATGATGCAAATTCTACATTTTGTAAAGTGATGTCACATGCATAGCTGTCACAGGACAGATGAAAAAAAAGATAAAATGAAGTTTAATGCCAGAGTACGCCAAGCAGATGGCACTACCCAACTTTTAATAGCTGCAATCTCCACTGTTATTTTCTCAATAAAAAAAAGTCTGTGTAAGCTACAGCACATAAATGTACAGCTACACTAGTAGCTTTCTTGATTGTCAGCAAGCTTGCTATTATCCATTAATCTCTCAGAATAAACTTATATGCAGCACTGTACATATGTAAAATGTTTTCAGTTTGCTTTTATTTTTTAAGGGTTGCCTATGGTTAAATAAAGTTAAAATGTGCTCAAATGTAGCATCTTTTTTTATTATCAATATTCACTGTTGAGGGCAGTTATTAGTATTGGTATTCACAATGTTCTACCTAAGGCAATCCAATGTAATACTCAATTGTAATATTCAATGAAAGATGTTTCATCTAAGCCAACACTATTTTTGAAACATTCAATGCATTAGTTATACACTGCACTTTTATCAAACCCCCCAATCTGAAAATCATTTTTTTTAACACTGTGCATTTAAAGTCATAAATATGTCATGAAAGAGACATTTAGTCATCCTCCAGTTCACTAGTAATAGCAACACATTTGAAGTTACCATCTCAAGATCATCATTGCTTTAAGCTGCTATTAAGAGAGCGCTGTTCTGCAAATGAAGAATATAAGACTGATTTATATGAAGCAATTGATCAACCAAATAATGTTAAAATTGGTAACATCATCTTATCATAAGAAAACTAAATATTTATTTCTCCCACTATTCAGAAAACAAAACATTTAGTAAATACTTTTACCTCTTCTCCGCCCATAGCTCCTGGCTGCATGTAAACACAGAAGAAAATTGTCGGTATAGCTGTCATCAGATTTAGCTACAAAAGCAAAAGAAAATGTAGCTTCCAACTCTTCTCTTTTTCCCCTCCCCCCATAAAGAAGGAAAAGACATTACAAAAGTGCAAGATGAAATTCAGAAAACCCAAGACAAGAGAAAAAGTTTAAAGATGACACAGCTGGGGAGGGGGGGGAAAAAGAAGAAGAAGAAAAAAAAAAAAAAGGAACATACCTGCTGTGCAAGTTTTCTACATAGCAAAGGTATTAAAAAAAAAAATCAGGCACATCAGAATTACAGTACTATAAAATAATAATTTAGGATTATGGTTTTAAAAGGCAATAAACAATCAACAGTGATCCTAATTAAAATAATTCATTTTGCATTTTATTAGTTGTGAACATATTTTCCAGTTACGTTTTGATTTAAATAATTAACCATTTGTAAATACTAACATCCTACCAAAACAATATGAACTCCATAGCCAGTATGTTCAGACAAATAAAAACGGATTGACAAAATGTATTTATAACTACCAAAATTTATACAGTATTTCAATGAGACATGCATCTATGGCAAAATCACAATGTTGTACAAGTGCAGAAGCATATTTCTTCATATAATGGGAAATGCAAAAAGCAGCATTTTTTGATCTGAAATTTTAGAATACCAGAAAACAATCTGGAAAACAGTGTCTGCTGCACAGAGACTTCAATCTGTCACAAAAGATATCTGCGGTCTTCCAAGGTAATCAAATGTGGAAGGCTAGGGGTCAGGTTGCTTTTCAACAGAAAGTGAGCTTAGGCAATAGGTAATAGAGCCTTGTTTTGTTTCTTTCTCTCTTCACTGCAATACTGTTTATGTTCCAGCTCCTTCCCAACCCCATCTCTTATTTCCAAAACACAATGCCTTCCAGCCCTGTCCCACATAGCCAGGTTTAAGGCATGATTCCTTTAGCTCTCCCTACAATTCCCTTTAGCCCACTTCATTTAGTTTCCACTCCCCCCTCCTATATCCCCAGTGTCCTCTACCATAAAATCTTTCATTCTTCCCATTTTTTTATTTCCATCTTCAAACACACATCCTGAAGTGTCCCACCATACCCCTCAGCTTTCCCTACCTACTTTTCTTTTGCCAGAAATTACAGGACAGGTCAGTTGCAGCTAGTTGAGAAGTACTCATCCGCTGATGTGTCCCCTGGCTGTCACCTCTGAGTGACTCCAGGGACTACCCAGAGCAAGGCTGAACCGCCTTCAGCATAGGCACTAGTAACCTCTCTTCTACCCAAGTAGCTTCTTCTTCAAGCCCTGAAAAAACACTGTCTCGGACACCATACACCTATGTCTTTTTTCTCCCACCATCAATGAGGTCACAAAAGAGCAACTACATGAGTTCTACATTAGGGAAATTAAAAAAATTCAAGGGCTATGATGAAGAACTGCTTCACAACTTATGTTTCACATAAAGACAGTAGAAGCTGTGTGAACAACTATTCAGCTACAGTACGGTAGCTGGTAAGCCCTGAAACAGACTCTGCTCTTGGCACAGCACGCGACAGAGAGAGTTAATACAAGAGCTGGTTTTGCAGCAAGAATAAAATTAATCCTACTCCTTTCAAGTTACTGCTAAACCCATATTTCATTACTTATTATAATGGCAAAGAATCATTGTCAGACCTCATGTAGCAAGTCCTTGTCTTGATGACTGCCCATACACAAAAAAAAAAAAAAAAAAAAGCTTATCAACACGTTTTGAGAGTAATTTAGTTGAAAGAGGTTTCTCCAACAGAAGTCTACCAATCTAAAAACTAAATAAAAAAGTGTTACTTTAGTATGACATGAAAATACTTCTGTGCTTCTAAGAAAAGAAAGCTTTATATGCTTAAGGTAAACATTTAGGCTCTGAACAAGGTAACGGTACATGACGGTAGAAATCTACCACAGGCTTCTGTAAATTTTAGAATAACATATTGCATTCACATATTATAACACTTCTATGTTATACTGTGCTGCATAATATTACTTTTACCTTAGATATGCCCTCACAAACATAATCTTTATGTCCATAAATGAGTTTTACTGAAGGTATATTTACAATTGTCTGTAAATTCTAGTGGGAAAATAGTACAATACACTTAAACTGGAAGACAGCCTAGACAGCTTTTGCTGACTTAAAAACCTTACATCACATTTAAGAACTCAAAGAAGGTGAAATTTCACCATTGTTGATTATATTATATATATACACAAAAAATGAACTCTGTTTTATGCAGTGTTTACATTAAAATGTTACTTTTTTCCAACAAGCTGGCAATTATTCAGCAGGGCAACTTAAGAATGCCAACACACACTTTATTATGTTGTTTACACAGGATGCAAAATAAGAATGTGTCATTTGGCACAAGTCAATAAAAAAATACCCATCTTGTTAATAAGTCAAAGTTCAGAGCACAACAGATTTACTAGAAGGAATGGTTCATCACGTAAATTTCACAAGACCTCCAGTTTAAGTATGTTGGAAAATAAAACATTTAGAAATTTTTCTTGAAGACATTTAGGAACCAATAGTAAAAGTATTGCGCTATTAGAAACTACGAAGTCACCAGTGTTTTTCTGAAGTTACTTTCTCTCCTAGGCAATTCCAACAGAGGACAAAAGAAAAGAGACTGGGAGCTCCCAAAATTGTACCCACCATCAATGAAGCTACTCCTATATACTGGTTTTGTTGCCAAATACAAATGTCATTTCACACAGAAAACGATCTCCTGAAGTGTTTCAAAATTCGGCACAAAAGTGCTTCTATTCTAGGTACCTCATAGAACATGACAGTATTAATGAAAACATAGCTGGTTTAAGAAGTAATGAGTGTGTTTTCCCATACAAAATATGAAATTGTTGCAAACAAGCACTGATCTGTTGTGTAACTCTCAAATCCATCACCACTGTGTAGTGTTTCTGCATCCCTTTGCAACTTTCTTTAACTGACAGGTAGAAAGTTGCATAACCACTATGTCCCAGATTGCAGGTACTCAAATACAAGGGAACAACACATTCTTCTTTACCCAATAACTACCCTGAAAATATTAACTTACCTCATCCCAGAAGCTGAGTGTACTTTTATAAACATTACACCGTATGTTGAAGAACAGAACTCAAGCTTTTAACAAACAAGAAAATAAAACCCTCCCCAAACCCTAAATCTTGCAAAGAAATTAAGTAAATTTAGTGCTAATGCAATTGGAATTCTCAAAAGCCTGCAGCTAATGATTACCCGTTGTTGCGATAA
This sequence comes from Microhierax caerulescens, assembly GCA_035590215.1. Taxonomy (NCBI): domain Eukaryota; kingdom Metazoa; phylum Chordata; class Aves; order Falconiformes; family Falconidae; genus Microhierax; species Microhierax caerulescens. Next base: position 26,591,363 of record JAVJGJ010000062.1, read on the forward strand.
ATCAAAACATACTCAACAGAAAGGCTCAAATTTTAACTGCATCTCAAAAAAAGTTATATGAAACTGATGAAAAAGAACTTGTTTTCTGATTTTTTTTTCCCCCACTGCTTTATTATAACGTGGGACTGGATCTGCATACTGGATACAGATCAAATAGCATTTCAAGGAAATAATAAATTTGTGAATCCAAAACTAACTCAAACAAACTAGATCTACATTCTTTCCATATCATAGCTAGAAGTGAGTCTAAAAAGTTAATTTCAAATACAGAAATGACACCATTTATTTGTATTATCACATTTTATAGAGAATATAAAGTATTTTGAGATTTTTAAAAACATTCTTTCTTCACTGTTGGTACTTCTCTTATAAATGTAATAACGTGTCCCCAATATCAAAGGTCGACATTTCAAGGAAATATTAAATGCATTTCTTAAATTGACTTAAAATAGCGTTATCTCTAGGGAAAGAAAAGTCAACATGTCCAGATTTGAAATTTTGGAGCTAGAAGGGCTAAAGGAAAATTTATTTGACAAGACTGGGAACGTCCTTGATTTATAAATGTACTAGGAATCTTATTCCTAACTTTTAAAACTCATTTGTAATCTTGAAGCAGTCACCAGTTCAGAATAATACTTGCTGTAAGACACTATGAGTTCTCCAGTAAGTGCCTTTAGGAGACATTCTTGACTTTGTTAATTTCAGTCAATTCATTTGCTATAATACAAATAAATTTTATTTATGTACATCTTTATGATTTTAGAAGTATCTACCATTCACCAACCTGTCTCAAATTACCCACGTGGAAAAATCATAGTTGCAATTCCAGCAAGACAAATCAATTTTCTCTTTGGTCACTCTATCAGTCCATGCTACTCTGTCTGAATGGTCAAGGTTATATAAAAAACTGTCAAAATGGAGGTGGGGTATGATTTAAAAGAAGAAAAAGATTAAAACCAATCACTAAATAAGAGCTAGGTAAGGAACATTTTGTTCTAAAAGTGGGTTTTCATACAGTTGAAAGTATATGAAAACAGCTAAAGCAGAAACAGTTTTAGTAACAATTTGTAGCAATCAATGTAAAAAAATTATATGCACATAAACATAGTTTAAAATAAATACAACAATTTTACTAACTAAAAGAGGGGTCAAGGTTAACAAGAATAGTTTGCATACAAAGATGAGGCCAATGCTTGAACCAGCATGAGTTTACTGCATATTAAAAACTATTTCTTCAATAACAATTTCTGGGTTTTATCTAGTAAGAAGAAAGCTGATAAACGAAGATGACAAAATAAAACTCCACTAATCCATATGCATAAAAGTTTTGGGGAAAATAGGAATTACTTTTAGGCAAACTAAACTTGGTTCATTATCATTTTTGCGTTCCTTGCCATAGTATGCTTATACTGAGTTTTATATGCACAGAAATCTATTTGCTTCCAAAGAAAGCTTTCTATATATTAATCTATTATTTGCTGAATGCTCATCCCACTTTTTCAGGGATAGCATCTGCAATAATTTTACTTCATCTTGTTTCACCATTTGAGATTTGAGGGATAATTTTTCATGACGAGCAATGCAATAGAACAGCTTGTTTAAGAAAATAATGCTCTTTCTTCCCCTTTTCCTATGGCTACAGTCTTTTTAGAGAGGTCTTTGAAAGACAACATATAATCCAAATATTTTGCCGTTTGGGATTGAGTTAAATTATTGCTCACCTAAGAGCACTTCAAAAGGTGGTTCTCAGTTTCCACTGATAGACGGACTGGATGTTCAGATGGGCACTGCACTAATTTGGTGAGATTAGCCTCAACAGTCCCTTCTGGCTCACTTTTTTCCCAACTCCAGCAATGCAAGTGTTGCAACAATCTCCCTGATAACATATGCTGACATACAACTGAATCCCATTATTGGGAAAATACCATCTACATGCAAGTTGTATGCAGTTAAGGCCCATACATGAGATCTCAAAACACTTGGTCAAACACATGAACTGCATTTGATACTCAAGACTATTGTTTAAAGAACTTAGATCTTCCTTCCTTAGGCATACTGAGCAGCCAAGCATCTGTGCAGGAGGGAAGGCTTATGTATTTTAATTTCTTTTAGTGTTTGGGTTTCTTTTTTTTAAAAAAAAAGATTAATGATAAACCTCACGTTTCTAACAGCCAGGCTGATAGGAACTTCCTTCATATTGCTTCCAGTCTACCAAACCTAATTCTGGATTGCTGTCTCATCTCTTCTGGCATCATATATAATGCTTGTGGAAAAGCCTGGCAAATCTTGTTCTTAAAATTCTGCAGAAACAGATGGCACTCACCCACAATAGAGAGGATCACACAGATGAAAGAAAAGCACATTGGTGAGGTTATGAGGCAGGAAAAGTGGTAGAAAAAAACCAAACAAGATAGTAAAGAGCTATAAAGTTGGATTAAAAGGAAGATGATTTAAATCTTCCTCTGCTAGAAAAAGACTTTAGCAGTCACTGATGAGATACTACCTTCAGTAACAGCCAAATCAGATCTCAGAAAGCACAGATGCAAATATAGAAAATTGAAGGGAAGAAAGAAGAAAAAGCATGTTTTATTGCTTCCCTGCCTTCCACCCCCCCACCCCACCCCCTTTTTTTAATTGAACAGGTATAGAAGGGACTTTGATATATCAGCTTAGCCTGCCTCACAGCCCTCAAGGCAGCATCAATACTAACTGTTTGTACAGCTGGGTCTGAAAAAAACTTAACAAGGTTATGTGTAAAGTGACAGTTTGCACACTCTGGGACTCTCATGAACCCTGCTGCCTTTGCTATGTCACACTTCACAAGATTCATTTTTTCCCCTCCAGTTAAATAAACTCTGATCTCTTCATGATCAAATTAGGTCTAGTTTGCAAAGCTTATTAGCTCTCTCGGTGTCTTTTATTCCTTTCTATTCTCCTTTGTATGTTAATAAGCTAGTAACCCATTAGTAACCTGACCTGGCAATTGGTTTAAAGAGTTCAGCAAATTCCTATAGGCAGGTATAATATTATTATTAAAAGAGACTGATGGCCCTTGAAATTTTGCCACACATTTTACAAAACTATTATCACTAAATCCCCCAAGATTTTATTAGCTATTGAACTGCCAACACAAGATTTTGCAAAACAAAATTATTCAATAAACCTATTTGTAGCGGTTCACCTCAAGGTATACCAACAGCATTGGCAAAAGATTTAAATATAAAATGCTATTTTAGCAACTTTGATACATCTAAACACTGTATGTGTTTGAAGACAATACATCAGAATACAGGAAGAGCCAAGTACAATGGCTCTTAAGGAGACAAGGCAATTTTTAAACCAATAAAAACATGAATATAAAAAATGAAATTGTTTTCCTGCCATTACATTTTCTGTCATTGCATGATTACTTCCCCTCATAATTATTACATTAATAAAACATAGCCAAAAGCGCTAAACAAACATATAAAAAGGTGCCCCAAATTCTTGCCTTAATGTATTTTTCTGATTATTTTACTCAGAACAAATGGAATTAAATGACACTAATGAAAAGAAGAAAAGACAGTCAGATGGAGAGCAAATAGTACCAGACCTCAGAGATGACACATTTTTGTATGAGACATGAATGAACATTGGAAGCAGATGGAACATTTGAAACTGAACAGCAGTGCAAAGTCACTGTACAGAGGAGCTTTAGGAAAAATAAAATTCCAGTATTTCACAAAGGGTTTATTCTCATTGGTTGGTTTAACTACCTTTAGACTAAACTAATTTTACTGAAGTAAGTTTGTTTGGGATCCCAGCAATACAGTTCAGTCCTTCATTAGAAGGATCACACACGCTCGTTTATTCCCTGTCTCCCTTCTTCACCTGCTATACTTTTTTCTCACTGAAGTTTGGTTTTGGCTTTCTGGAGTTCACAAGCAGCATAAAAGAGAGCTCACTACCTAGCACATAGGTGACTGTATTCATGCTAACCATTTAGTCCAATTTCTATAACTAACTAAAAAGGAAAACATTAACTCAAGGGAATGCCCAGTGTCCCCCCAAACAGAAGCAATGGCTACAGAAATAATGACTGCAAATGGGAGTGAACACTAGCAAGAGAAGGGGAAGGAGGACACCTTTGAGTTAATTTTGGCAAAGCACATTATTTTCAGACTTTGCTTAGTATTTAAACATAACTTCTAGTAGGTCCTGCAAGCATTGTTTCCCTTTAAGTTAATATATGGATTTAAGTAAATAAAATCAATAGTTCAATTTATGCCACATTTCCCCTAGAAATTACAGTATCAATTTAATAAAGTGCTGTAGATAAAAGTTTGTAAGAATTCTACTAGAGAATTTTCAGTTATAGATAGTATATAAAAAGCTATAGCTTTTTCCCTTTACACAATATTTCAAATCTAAATATTTGCATTTTCCTTTTTGTTTAAATGCTCTTTAGGATTATGCTCAGATCTCACTGAATATAAGAACATTGCATTCCTCAATAGAAGCCCAATTCTGATAGAAAACTTCAACTGCTTCAATAATGTGTTTACACACATGTGCAACAGTTTGTGTATATATGCAAGCATAACACCATTAACAAGAACATATTAATAATAATTATGCTTTTGAAAGTAATCTCTTCTATCTCACTAGTTTTATTATTTCATAACTCAGCGCTTTGAGATGATTATTTACAGCTTTGCCCTGAGCAAGTAGCACCTCCCCTCAAACCAAACAACTCCCTTGAACTACTGTCTGTAAATGTTGAAGAAAGTTGGGAAAACCCCTAGTTTCAAAAGGCTGTGATCAGTAAATAAGAATACCAGCTGAAGTACAGTTGACAGTGTTGCCATAAAGAATGAGAAGGAGCTAAAGAGACAAACACCCTCCAGAAAACTTTACTTCACATGTTGTAGGCAGAAGGGAAGTTTTACATTGCTGTTGGCCTGAGCCTATGTTGTCTTTCAGCTTCAAAAGACTGTGTACACTGTTAGTGAAAAATTGAGCTTTGAGTAATAAATCTTAAAGATTATTACTGTGTCTTCACAGGAAAAGAGAGAAATGCTTATGTAGCAATGAATATAAATAGAACATGACATTGGGATTTGCGGATTCAGAAGACAGTGTTTGGTTTTAACAAAAATTATATATAGGTATTATAAGTATTATGATTTGTAAAAGTTATGTAAGTTTTCCAAATTGTTCCAAAAATTTCTGGGATGAAATATCCTTTGGGAATTTTTCATTTTATTTTACTTATTTTATTTTTTTAAACCCAAGCCACAACCACTGCAGCACAGGAAAGCATATTTCTTCTTGAACTAACTTTCCTTAGTCTATTTCCCTGTGACAAGGGTAATAGACCACATGGGAATTACATAGTTCTAAATTTCTCAGTTTTAGCTGCATACAGAAGAGCATTTAAATCACAGAATGTAATTTTTAATGTACTTGAATACTTGCTCTTATTCTCAATTCTTCGAAGATTTAACAGCAAAACCCAACAGGTTTCACAGTACAGTAATTCTAGCTTCTGGGCTCTCAGTAATAGCCAAAAATGGTGCGGCTTTGAAGAGAAGAGATGCAAGAGACTGAAAATATATGGGAACTTACCCAGACTTTTGATTGGCACTGAATTCCATTCAAAAGAACAATTACTACTATTTTGCATAAATTGTGTATTTATGATTCAAGGTTTATGCAAGTCTGTAAATAGTTGATATTTCAATAAACGCATAATATTTTAAACACTGGAAATGCATAAATATATTTTCTTTGGATCTCTCATATAGTTACATTAATATTTTAGCCATACAGCAGGACTATAGCTGCAAAGGATTTTTATTTTTTTTTAATAAAAAATTAGATTATATAGCTGCTGTAAAATTTTCAAAGTAATTAGGAATAAATATTTTCTTAAATATTACTTCCATTAAAAAGGCAAGGGCTTTTTTAAGTTTATCTAGCAATGACAGGATAAAAATGAGTTGTTCCAAAATGAAACAACCCTGATTTGATATAGTACAGAATATAGTGTAGCTTTTTGTATTTCATTCCTGTCTTTTAAAAAATCTCTGTAAGACTTTGTAAGAAATACTGCTATATATTCCATAGTAACTCAATTTTTAGAAGTAACTCAAATCCAACTATAATCTCCCTTCCCCACGATTATATTACCATTGCAATCAGCTTATTGAAATGCCCACATTAGAACAACAAATACATTCTGAGACCAGAATTCACGTCAAACAGCAGCAGACTGTATTGTGTAGAGCTTATTCACACACACGCACACCCACATGAACAGCTTCCTCTTTTAATAAAGTCTTTAATTAAATGGAGCACTTCCAGTTAATTACTTTATTTCCCGTAATTTCACATGCCCATAAGAAAATGAGGTATATATGCTAACTATGACAACAGAAACTCTGCAAAATATCATCCCATCATTAACAGCATAAAACTCAGAAAAAGGGCAAAGTCTTACAAGATCCAAAAGCTGGCATTTAAAGCCAAATGTTCAAACTCTTGCATCTTTTTACAGATTTTCAGTTCTTCACATTTATAAATTATTTTTTAATTCTGTTTGGTACTACATAAAAACCTGCAGTTTTCAACTATACACAGTATAACAGACTGTGCAAAGGCAAAACAATTTGAGAGGGAAGTTAGTAAATTAATCCTAACACTTCTAATAACACATTGTAAGCAAAACCAGACATTTCAAAATAGTTCTTCAGATTAGATGGACAAATTTGCATAGTTCAGTTTTACATTATGCTGGTGGTGTCTAACACCCCATTCTCCACCACCACCACCACCAATACAAGACTCTCTAGAGTATCCAGATCCATTTTTGTAGGTTTTCTGAATAGAAATGTTCATGACTGGATCTTTTTGTTTATTTTTATTTTCCAACACAAACAAAAGCAATAATCTTTAAGTGAAGTTCAGCCCCAATTTTTTTCCTTATTATTTAGATGTCTAATCATTCTCTCCAGTCCTGTCTACATTATGTTTTTGGGAAACCAACAAAATCCATCAGTCAATGTAAATGTACGCAAAACTTCTAACAACTTATCCCAACAAGAAGAAATATGTCTGGACAAATATAGAAACTACAGATTTAACATGCATACACACCTACAAAAGAGGGAACAACAAGGCATCATGAAGCTTTCAGTGTAACACACAAAGCTATTCTAAAGTTAATATAAAGAATCACCAATTCTACCAATAAAATCAGAGATGACTGATTTATGAAAAGTGGGTGCACATAAACTTCTATGCAAATATTATTATTATAACACATTTATGTCTAACTGTACAGTTACATACACAACAAATAAGAAATAATAACATGACAATATTAGTCATTAGATATTAACTACTTACTGTTAAGAGCCATAATATTGTCTGTTCCTGGATGATGGAAGTTTATTCCCATACGCCCTGCAATGCAAATAAAAAGCTATTTTTAATGTTTTTATTTCAAAACTGAATTAAATTCATTAATATGAAAAATTGTTAAAGGGAATGAACAGTCAGGGTAGCCAAATCTTCAACTTAGTGAAGACAACTTCCCAAGAATACATATTTACAATATTTAACTCCATAGTACCTCAGTGTTATGTATTTAAAATACTGAAAATCACAAAACAAACAACGAAATAATTATCTTTGAATATATCCCTTCCCTTTGTAGTAGGAAAATATTACATTTACCCTTTCAAAATAAAGCCTCAAAGTTCAACCTTGCAGTTATGCCACTTATAGTTAGCTTCAAATAACGGGTACAGCATTATAAAAACTCCACTGAACTGGTAAAAATAAATCACTGTTTTCCAAACCACCTGTGACACCAGAAGTTCTCCAATTAACATATTGCTGGAGGAAAGAGTGCTTACCCCGATTTTGCATTCTTCCCTAAAAAACCTGCTATTGCTTACTACTTGAGACAGGACACTAGGTTGGAGGGAGTGTTAATTCTCATGGAGTACTTTCATATATGCTTTGGGAAATATTTATTCTTGACCCATAATACAGAGCCATCATATACAGAAGGTTCACCATGAAATTCAAATGAACTCTGCTAGTGCCAGTTTCCAGGAAGCTAGAGAAATACAAAATAGTACCAATTTTCTCAGGTGAGATTTAACAATTGAAAGCTTGGCTTAAGATCTCTGATGACTACAGGAACTGGAAGTGGGAACAAATTTAGACAGTTACTTTGTTTCAAAGGAGACTCAGTCCACTTTTACCACCAAAGCAATAAAGGAGCCAACTCTACTACTGTTGAGATTTGTTTTAGATACTATTTAACTGAGCTGAAGTATTAAAAACTTACTCTGAAGAAACTGTGTAACAGGACTTTCTTAATTAATCCCCTGAAACAGTTTAAAAGCTGTGATTTGTATTAGTCCTCATTTGGAAAAAGATATAAAAGGATCATTATAGCCACATAAAACTTTTATTTCATTTAAGTAACAACTTAAGTTACTTATAAGTGTTGTAATCCACTTCACATGCTCTCCGTATCTCCAGGTTTGTGGTTAAGTTCGGGAGCAAAGGAAGCAAGCAGTTTAACATTTCTTCACTACACAGGCACTCAGATATGGGAGCTCAAGACCTACTTACTATACTGAAGAGCCAATATAACCATTAAGTTCCTGTACTTCTGCAAAAACAAGTTTTAACAATTACACTTTGACAAAGCAGAGCTAAAGCCAATCTTTCTCAACATTTTTAGCTCCTAGCAATAAGTTAAAGCCTTCTATTTCTAGTCACAGAAACTGCAGTGCTGTAATTAATATTCTTTCTGAACAGATGCAACATGAACTTTCAGTACCCTTCTGAAACAAAGTCACAAGCAGTTTAAGAAAAGCAAGTATTTATTTTCTTCACATCATAATTTTCTGATTCTTTTAGAAAAAAGTGCCACCACAATAAGACTATGAAGCAAACAGCACCTCCAGAAAGAAGTGAGGGCAGAAGGAAGGTAAATAAACTTTCCATTTTCATTTTCCAACTCCTTGCACAAAGCTTCTTAAAGAGATCTTCATTAATTACTTCAGATTTCCTAATTACAGTCATAATCTCTTATACATATTTTTACATTAATCTGGCATTGCAGAAACATTAAAGCTACTATTATTTGTTAGTATAAGCTTGTGCTAAAATATTTCAGAAATCTTGCAAGATTGCCAGTAATTCCATTTTCTTTAACAGCATATTAATGAGTGTGTGGTTACAGGTATTACTTGTAAAGAGAAAAGGTGTATATAATAATCTATACTTGTAAACTAATACTTGTAATAGACAAAAGGGAACAGCTATGAAAAAACAAGAGTAAAATTTGAATGCATAATGCTTGGATGGGCCCTTCTCTTTTCCTTTGCTGGAGCTGAAATTCTGCTGTTTGACCAGCTTCAGAAATAGAATCGTATCTGTGACATCTGGGTTTGGTTTTTTTCCTCCCTCCAGGCTGTCACTGGACCAGGTGCTGCTTGTGTGACATTTTGTCACCTGCCCTTGGCCTGCTATTTTTAAACAGTTCTTGTCAGCTATCTTTTAAGAGGAGCAGAAAATACAGAGCAGCACAAGCAGAAGAACATGTTCTCACACTGAGCTAAGCAACAGTGCAGAATAATTCTGTGCATCTTCAGAAGTCCTCTAGTGCAATTCTATAGAAACAAATTAATGGAATACTTTCAAAACACACCTGTATTAAAAGCATTCAAAACAGACTGGTAATGCCACAATCATAAGACAATTAGATAATAATTATATAGCCTTTTATGTTAGCTACAATATTTGAATATCTTCTTGTTTTGAGCAAATTATTCAGCTGAAAACAGAGGCCACATGCAGATTACAAAACTCTAATTATCTAAGGAAAAAGAAGAGAGCAAAAGAAGGGAATTATAAATTTCTTCATTTAAAGGTGCAATGCAAAACCGTAAAATGTAATTAAGAATAGGCACTTTCAAGGACTTATTTGGATTAAACACAGAAATTACTATCAGAAAACAATTTTAAGAAAAGCACATGTATGCTACCTGGACCTTGATGAAGTCTATATAAGCACATATTTCTAATTATAGTTTTAAGACAAAATCTCTGGATAAAATTTCTACTTTCAAGAATCTTAAGCACAATAAGCAAAAACACAGAGAAGTTACAGCACAGACATTATGGACTCCAGCAGTTCACTGAAGTCATAAATAGGAACCCTTCCAGTAACAACATCCCTAGTACTTGTATTTGGTGTACATCTGCCATTTTCAGTTTGCCTGTCTTGGTTTCATAATTGGAAATATACTCAGTAGATAGTTATGTGCTTTTATAACACACTTGTATTACTGCAGTTAGGCTGCAACAATAATCACACTTTTACATAAGTCTTTTCAATTCCTAATTTAAAAAAAAAATAATCTAGTTGTATACCTCTTGGTCTTTAAGCATTTCAGAGTATGAGGGTTGAATGATTCTTGTATAGCCCAGGCTCCTCTCTTGCACATATTACATTGTTAAATTCCTTAAATTCTCTCTCCTAACAGCATTTGGAAACACTTTCCTGGTTGGACTGCCTAATTGTTCTGCTGCATGTCCAATATCATGCTTGTCATGGCACAGTGCCAAATTCCTTCTTAGAGCACATCTCAAGTATGCACATCTTCTCTTCTGTATTATATTGGAAATATTACGTTAAATGGAAATTAACTTCACCTCATTCTTTGTAGAAAAGAGTCATGATTTTGAAACAATTCTGAAATCTTTCCAATAACTTAAGGAAGTATACATTTCCCACATAGAATCTCTTTATTAAATCTTTCACAAATACCTAATCTGATATTTTTTTTTTTTCAATTGTCTAGAAAATTTCAAGTTACACAAACAGTTTTGAGAAAGAGTGGTGTTCCAAAAATAACAAATCTGGGTATCAGGCACAGCTTTTACCAGTACTGCAGTTTTTTGACAGTGTTACTGCCAGGCTTGCCTGTGGTTGTCCCCTTAATCTTAAATTTAAAATCCAATATTTTTAGCAGATACTCAAGCTTACAAGCACAATCTGTTCACAAGTGTAAAACCAATCTATAACTTTATCTTTGTATAGATATGCTCATATTACCATTATTTTTCTGTGTCTGAAACAAACACCAGTGATTAACCAGTTCCAGATCTGTAACTATTGTTTTTACCTTAAAAGATTTCTGAATTTATTTTGTTTTTGAACTTGTGAAATCCTGACCAGATCCTGGCACTAACACTCACTCAGTGAAGGATTTTTAAGATTAAAGTTACCTGTTCTCGTCATTTTCATGTTACAATCAATGTTCCAAGAACCAATGTTCATTGGTTATATATTGAGTAAAACTTACACCAATTCAGCAATTGGTATTTTGCATAAAGTTTACTGGAAAATAGCAAAGTTGACCTGCTTTTTACCTTTCCTGAACTTACAGGGAATGAGAGCTTCCTGTCATGCAGTTCTTAAAATCATTGTTGATATCAGTTCAAAGTTATGAGTAGTGACTCCAATGGTAAGGTCAAATGAAACTGGCAACAGGACTAGGTCTGCTATACTTCCTTAGTAATAATACCTCCTTTATCATTCTTATCTTTTCTATCAAATTATTTCAAAGTTGGTGCCAACATCAGGCATTACAAAACAGCAATAGTTATTGGGACGGATAGATAGCAAATGGGGTAGAACAAAGGTTAGACACAGACACATGCAAAAATCAAAGCCAGACCAGTATTCTCAAACACCTGAAATAAGACATTTTGACCCATATGTATTTGGGGGTCTATTTTAAGCACAACCTAACAACACACACACACACACACCACACACACCTCAGCTCAACCACAAGTCTTTGCTCCATGATTCACAAATGGCCAAAAAGTATGAAGTACATGTGTATATACAAGAATTTTAAGCTTTTTTACCTGAGTAGACCTCAAACCATTCTCTCTCCTCTTCCCCCCAAAATACAGGCACCTGAAACTGGTGCTACACTAACTCAGTGTACATGCACAAAACAGTTTCAAAAGCAAGAACTGCATAAGCAGGGGTCTGCATAAACAATCATAAAAATAAAAGGTAATTCCCTGAAGAAGTCTGACAACTTTTTTTTTCTTCCCTCCTTCCCCTCCTCCACTCCTCTTTTTTTTTTTTGAGGTCTATCTGCCATTTGTTCACACTCATATTTTAAACACCTACTTGCGACTTGCATATCTTTTATACATCAACATACTCAGCAGAACAAAAATACTATTATTTGCCAGAAGGAAAATATTAAGAACAATTACTGGTTTTACACATCTATATTTTTACTGTGCAAATATATATTCTGGCAATGTGAACAGAACTGTATAATTATAATCTGTGAGTACCAGTAATAAAGCTTGCAGATACTAACTTCTTCCTATCACTGACTAAACAAATATATGCCATCAGTAGAGAAAGCAACCTATAAAATGTAACAGCATCTACATTACCACAGAATGCACTTTCCATAAGTAAATTGCTCTAATTAAACACTAAGTCTTGTATATATTTAAGTAGTGCAAAGGTTTTTAGCTTGAAAACAGTTGAATTTTCAAAACAGTAGTACTTTAAAAGCAAGACCTGATGAACATAAAAAGAAACTTAGCTTTACTTTGAAAATAAACCAATATGAAAGCTGAGTTTTCCATTAGCAATCTATGCCAAAATATACAAAACCCTCAAAACAGTAGAGAAGTTAGAAAGAAAAAAAGGGCTTTAGGTCTCTGAGGCCAGTCTTCAATAGTACAATGAAAAGATGGAAATAAAGAGAAGGAAAAATGGGTATCTGCATCACCACTCCTTAAACTAAACAAAACAAACAAAAAAGCACCATCAGTCCTGTCCAAAACAGATTCAGCAGGTCAAAAAGACAAGGAATGCTGGATGCCAGCAGCAAATTAGACAGTATGATCACACTACAGGATCATAGATGAAAGCACTTAATTTAAGAAATATGAACCATTTAATGGTTATATTCTGTCCTGAAGAGAAAAATATTAAAGAGGATTTTCTTAAATACACAGAGTTTCAAATGGAAAGGAAATAAAGAGTATGTTTCCTTTAAAAGGATTAACCTGAGTGGCCTAGTTGTACACACAAATAGATGTGTAAACACATCTGTCTGCTCACTCTGTTTTTTACATGCATTTACAGAAAGGTGTCTGATAAGCATCAAGATTTTGAGAAACACTGTTACAGTGCACTTTTTTCTAATGAAAGTGTTGCAAAAAGCTGTAACTGGGTCGCGCCATTTCCAGGACTGAGATGACAACATTTGTTCTGTTTGCATGACCTTTGTGTTCAGTTGCTGACTGCAAACACAAATACGATCTATTCACCTTCACTCTTCTCAGATCACATGGCAAACTTACTGCTTTGCTTACAAAAAGCCTATGAAGCATTAGAGCTGAACAAAATCCGATGGCATGCACTGAATTAACTAAAGATCAAGATGGAAAAGTAAAAGTCCATTCCATATTTATTAAAATATCATCCAAGTTGTATGTAATCTTTAGACACTCCTGTCAAACCTCATAAACAACAGTTAAATGTAAACAGAAAACCTTACTTAGTTTTCATGTGACCTGATACAGTCTTCACAATAGTTAAAAAGTAGTAACACCAGTAACTCCAGTTTTCTGTTGTCCAAAGAGATGGTGTCATTCATTTTAAATACTGAGAATCAAGATAAAAAGTTTCCTCACAGACACTGTTTCTATCTCTGAATGAATACATTTGTATTCAAAGTCTCAAACAATCTCAGAACAGCAAATGCTAAGATAGTCAGGGAGCATGTACATTCTACTGAAATATTATGACAAAATCAACACATTTGATGTAACCTTGTGCAGTATGATATCCATTACAAGTAGTTTTAATAAAGCCTACTCTTTAAATTCTCCTTGTACATATGTTGTCTCCAAGTACTCATACTTGAAGATGTCACATTCGTACTTTTTAAAAACCTCAGAATTTTTGTTAGTTAAGAATTTGCACATTACAAAGTGTTTCCATTCTGATTTAAAATAAAACGCAAATATTAGTTAGCTACTGTAAGAGTAAATTTAAAATAAATATTTCAAAAGGGACATTATTTCTCTCCTCAGTTTTATTTTTTATTCAGTTTCATGACCTATCAGTAGCACATGTGCATAGCATACAATCTAACACAGCTGAAATATTTTATTTAATTATTAAAAATAGAACAAAGGCAGCTGCTAGCTACTACTGATCAAAATATTTTTTATAGATCAGAATGCCTCTGTTTGTGTTGCAATGCAATAGTTTGACACGGATAAACTTATTGCAACAGTGACATATTACACCATAGACAGGAGACACTTTGATGTAGAAAAAAAATGTTTTCGTAGTAAGTAGCATCTACCCACAGCTATTCTGATAATTCAGTTTTGCCCCACAGCATTAGGTAGAAGCACTATGTAAATACAAACAGGTTACAAAATGCTGAAAATATACCCTTTCCTTGTTAAAGCAAAACTCTCTCCCATAAAATATATTATAAGCAACCAAGAAAACAGACAGTTCAGGAAAAAACATTATAGAAGATACTGCACACTTCCATCACATAGGCCTGGTTATGACTGACACAGGAAACAACTAGGCACCCTTGGCCATATACAGTAATTAGTCTTTAACTAGAAGAAGCTTAACAGTTCCTTTATTGTACTTTGTTTCTCCTTTTTGAAAGGGAAAAAGATTTATGACTATTGACTGAAAGAGAAGAAAAGGTTGAAGCTGGTCTTGATTGCACAGAAAGCAGGTAAGGAAGCCTGCCTAACTGCCTTAAGAGAAAACGAGATTTGCTTTTTAATGACTTCATATTCTTTAGCTCTCAAAAGCATGAAAATGGCAAAAATTCGTAAAGTTACACAGTTCCCAGACTACAAGGACAGAAAGACAGGAACCTAGAGCAGGGTACCCCTATCCAGCAGAAAACGCAGAGAAAAAGAAATCAGGTTTAGAAAGAAACAGAGTAAGAGCTGCCACCAAACACCTCCTCCCAAGACTGGACTCAAGATAAAATGCAATGTAGATGGGTAAACTGGTAATTCACCCTAGTCCAGAAACCTCAAAGCTAGGTATCAAATCTCTCTTACAGCAAGAAACACCCAAAAAGAACTAAGTGACTCTAGCTCTCCTAGCTGGAGAGCACCAAGCCAGCCCTGCCAGACTGTCTTAGCACTCAGTAAATACAAGTAATTCAATATTGCAGGACTGAGGATCAGTTAGTTTCTGCTGCACTAGCAATACTTCAGCCTTTTCCTTGTTCCACACTTGAAAGCAAACACACACACACCCCGGAAAAGCCACTCAATCACATGTACTCTCAAGGGCCAGTGGATCACACCTAAAAAAAGTGACCTGCTGTGTTGACCTTGAAATAAACTCAATTTCCATGGCCTGCAGGACAAAGTCAGATCATACGTCAGATTCAGAGAAAGTACAAAGCTTCAGCTATAACAAACAAGTGGACAGGCTTTTCCTTTCCCATCCCTAAGCTTCTCGACCACCTCCACTGAACAATGTAGAGCATGAGGAACTTACACCCGAGAATGAGAAGAAAATATGCCAGAACCATTTCAATTTGATCTTCACATCAAAATCTTTTATGGTTACCCCTCCCATCCACATTCTAACCTACAGCCCTTGTTCTATATCTGAGATAATTACGTTTTGTTTCAAGTATCTGCTGGGATGCAAGGGGACACATACGCCAAGAGGGGCTATGTTCCAACCAATGTTTCAAATTTCCAATAAACCACCTGCAATATTTTACTAATAAATACATATGCAGACAATATTTCTAAAAATATGCATTTCCTCAAGACTTTGTCACCAGCAGCAGGCTAAAATTATCCTGAAATAGCTGCACTGGCTTTGTAACATGCATTGGAGGCTCAAAGATCTGTATAGATTTTCTAGAATTAAATCTTTCTGTGTTTTCAAAATCAGAGGCTTATGGTACTCACCTTTTCACCTCTTCTGTTTAAAAATTTGGGTAGTAAATATAAGGGCAACTGACATGTAAGCACTGTTAGCTAAAATTTTTTGAGAAAACAAGGCTTGTTTAACCAAAAGGCAAACAAATAAAAAGTCATTTGAAAGCCATCTCACTGTTTTTCTTTGTTTTTTAAACAAGGATATTTGTGGCTGGTTTTCTTTCTATCTACACAAGAAAAAACTGCACAGAACCTAAGAGAGGACAGTCACAGATGCTAGAGGAAGGGAAGATTTAAAAGGAGAACACACACCTAGTTTACTCCTGAAAGACAGAGGAGATAAAATGAAGAGGAAGTAGCTATGAGATTTGGTTAAGTTAATAAGATTGAAGAAAGAGCAGATGAAATTTTGCACAAGAGGCATTCACACAGTAATGTCCATGAGAAACTGAAAATCAAATCGAATGACATAACCAGTACAGTTAAAAACCTTCAAGGTGAAAATAAATAAAAAATTGGACATTACTTAAGAAACAAGCAAAAGCAAGCAGAGTCAATAACATACTTTCTCAAGGTGATTACAGACTAAAACATGCTGCTACTTTAGGAGAGCCAGAGGAGAGTAGGATAAATAAGAAGAAAAGCAAATTAGTTTAGAAGACAAGATTAAGTGAAATTTGAGGAAGGTGCAGAGAAGGACAACAGTTGAAAACCTTCTGCATCTTTGGTAGAGGAAAAGCAGAACGGTGAAGGTACAGGGGAAAAGTCAACACCAATTTTCACAGAAAAGGCAACAAAATAATGCAACAGGAAAGATTTGAGGAGTAGATCAATGTTTGCAGAAAACTAGTTAGGCTTTCATTAAAAGGTTTCAGTTAAAACAGTAACACAGATCTGTTTAACACAGAGGAAGACACTTCTTGGAAGGGAGAATGAACATGTCCTGAAACAGCCACTCCTATGAATATTGCTAGTCATGCTGCATAGTGTGAAAACAGAAAGAAGTAGAGGAAAGTGCATGCTAGGTGAAGCCAAGGCCGGAGGTTAGCAAAGCAAGCCCTGTAGTTAGAGGGAAAAGAAAGCAAGGCAGGGAATTAACCATATTAATGGGGGAAAAAACAGCTGGGCAGAGACAGAGATAACTAATACTAAACAAGACTTCTCCCAACAATTACTGGACTGGAAGCTGCTAGACAGGTAATAACAAGGTAGAAAGGCCAAAACAGGTGAGGAGCACCAAGTGAGAAAATGAGACAGAAAGAGCCTGTCCAATAAGTGACAGAAATGTTTAAGTAAAGCCAGTGGTCACACTAGTGAATAGAAAAGATCAACTCAAACTTTACAATTAATATCCAGCTCTTCAGTTCTACATTTTGAGTAGAGGGAAACAGTTTCTACTGCTTTCAGATGTCCATTTAAATTAGTCAATCTTCTACATAAATTGATAACCTAGGGGAGATGAAAATATTAAGTTTGATTTGGAAAGAATACTTTTCTTGAAAAGCATAAAGATGCTTAATGAAACAAAGAATTTTATTTCTACCTCGTGCAAAATGCCAACATTACATAGCATTATGACACTCAGATACAGCTGTGGAAACCACTTGCAACACTTATACAGACTTGCTCAGCTGAGTATTGGAAGCTATTCTTGATAGAATGACCCAACACCACAAAGGAATTATTTGTACCCAGTATCATTTTATGTCCTAATATTCTGCCTAAAATACATTTCAAAATGGTTATAAAGAGACAATAATGGAAGTATAAGTAAAATTGCACTTACATGATGTTAAAGTCTTTTTCTAGAGTAATACAATTTCTAATCCAATCTTTTTCATTTTTTCCATGCTCAGGTTCAAACAGAAATTCAGTCTTTAAAAAATTAGTCTTAAGTTGTATACTTAAATAAATACCAATTTTAAAACCCATGACGTTTTAGCTAGATTACAATACATTTAATAAGATACAATAAATACTTAAATCTACCTACTAGCAATTTGTATTTTATTTTTTTTTTAAATACCAGCCATATGAAATGTATATCCAGCAGAAATCTCAATTTTGTTAAGCTTGTTTGTTGTAAGTTTCAGGTTTACACTTTTTTTTGGAGGACTATGATCAGAATAGACATGAGACAGTATTTCTTTCCATTTTAGGCAGCTGAATAATGGTTAAAGACACATGAAGGCTATATAGCACAGCGAATTTCAAGATAATAGTGGAAAGAACAGGTTACATGAGCAGAGAGTACAGAACCTGGTTTGTTATGATTATAAAAAGACCAAACAACCTTGTACCCAGAAAGATGGTGAAAAAGGCACAAGACCTTAGACCAAGAAAAAAAATACTTTTCCACATGTAACATATAAATGGGGAGAGGAGCAAATGAGGCAATCATGACATAAGAAAATTATGTATATAAGCATAGGAAATGCTACACACAGCTACATTTCTTCTCTATCAGTTCCAGTGTCCTGACTTCTTAAGAGTTTGGGAATCATTTCTAGTTCAATACTTTCTTTGTATATGACATTATTAGCTTCAGTCTTCAAAGTCAGCCAGAATGCATGTGAGCAAGAACGTGTACCTATCTTTAAATTTAACCAATGGAAGATTAAGACAGAGGAGTGTGCAGCTGCATCAGGAATATTTATTCATTGAAATGCTGCCACAACCTTTCACTATTCAGTATCAGCTAAGTATTAGAAATGGATTTATCTCCAATGCTACACCTGGTAGAACAAATATTGTTTAGTAGCATAAATAATCAAAACTTTCCCAGCACTTAACATCTAATAGCTTTTGACTCTACCTGACAATTTCAAATCCAGATTAAGATTATTTTTTTTTTTTTAAAGAAACCTGAAACAACTGTAACGAGTAACTTGACATAGTGGTTGTTTCAGAACCCTGTACACTAGCTGATGATCAAAAAGTAAGAGTAGTATTAACTTTGAATAAAATGTTGAACATAGAAATTAGACTCCAGTTGTAATACACATTTTCTGAACTGAGTGGCTGCGCAGCAGGAAACCCAACTATGTAATTTGCTGAGACACAAAACTAAGTTTCAGAAATGCCAGTTAGATAATATTACGACTGTGCACTTACAATAAATGTATACACATTTCACCTTATCCTCCTATAGTAGAGATGATTATCTTAAGATGGGAAAACAGATGCTTTACATAACTGACAACTCATTCATTAGCAAAAAGTTTATAGCAATACTGAAAAGCTGATTTTTGTTTAAGCACCAAGCAAGCATGGACATATGAATATTCCTAACCTGTAAAATGATTCCTCCACATTATATCAGCGAAACTCATTGGTGGGCCACTGGGAGGGTAGTGTTTACCTTTCAGAGGCTCATGATCAGTCCTTATCATATCCATTAAGGAATTTTCCAAAGAGTGCAAGTTAAAAGTGTCATAGGGCCTATTCCGGTCCTAAAAGACAAAAAAAAAACCAAAACAAAACAACAAAAACAAACAAACAAACAAAAAAGAAAACAAAAAACATAAAGAACAACAAACAAAAAAAAAAAGGAAAGAAAGATTATTACAGAAAAAGTAATTTTCTAACATAGGCTCATTTCTTATTTTAGAAAACTCCAGCATCCAATTCTACATTTCTTCTTAATAGAACTTTTTATATTACAAAAAAATTGATAAATATAAGCCTACAGTTGTTAAAATGACACCCTTCATTTTGCAACTGCTGCTTTCACCAGTACAGCTATGGAGACAGGCTTTTTAATACTTCTAAAATTAAACATCTAAACAATAGTTAATTCTAAACATTGTCATTTAAATAAGAACTTAGAAATAAAGCAATATTAATGTTTACACTGGAGAAGTGGTTCCAGAGTTCAGAGATTTTTGTTGTACAGCTTCATCACCTGCCTTCTGTCACATAGCAAAAGCAAGCAATGCTCAAGTCACCAGCAGACACATTTGTTGCAGAAAGTACCAAGTAATTCTTCAAATGTCTAACATGAATCTCACAGGTTTAAGGAAAGTACACTAGATGCAAGACAAAACAAAAAGCAAATAGGATATACAACACTTTCACACTGGGGCACTCAAAAATCTGAGCAAGGGTTGCTTTGTATTGCTTGAATCTCTTAGTTTTAATTTGCTGTGGTTCAGCCTCTGTTTTTTAAGTAGAAGGGAATAAGGAAAAAAAACAAAACAAAACAAAACAAACCACAAACAACCTTTAGCAGGCCTGTTAAAATAACCAGTTTCAAAGTTCAGGAACAATCTTATGGAGGGAACAATCTACCCATATGTACCCAGAGTATTGCATGCAATGGGACATCATAACAGAACGGCCCCCTGTAGTCAGACAATTTCTATAAAAACATTAATTTTCTTATTATCATCACTATCATTAAAAAGAAGCACAAGATAGCAGTTTTTCTTTGCACACTATATTATGCTACAATTAATAAAGAGTGCTATAACACTCTACTATGCAAACTGAACCCTTTGTTGTAATATGCCCCCAAAACTCATGGAACAATGTTTTCCACATGCTGGTCACTACAAGATAATCTTCTTGCTTGAAATAATAAAATTTAAAATCCTTAGAGAAGAAGCAGCAGTATCCACAGAAAATGTAAAAAAATTTTTGTCTTAAGTATTATTTTTCTTGAACCCTCTTTTTCTTAGGCTGTCTTTAAATAAATTGAAGAATGAGTTCACCAGTATAACTAAGCTATGTTTTAATATTCGTGTTCTAGAATTCAAATAAATATATGTTATTAAAAGTTTGCTGTTACAGAAAGCTCTGAAATGCAGGTCTTACTGTCAAAAACATCATGTTCCTGCAGTCCACCTACCCTAAACTGTAGATCCAACATCCCTTCTCCAACATGATAATGTATTTTCTGTAAGTGGACTACCATTCTTTTCTTCACACATTTATTTCACCTATTGAGCATTTTTTGGCAGTCAAATGTGGTGTCCAAAGAATACGACTTTATTTCTGTTAGAAGCTATACTAAGCACTAAAGATCAAATGAGCTCACTGATTTTCAATTTTCGTTGTTGATGATTTTTGTCTTCTACAGCTCCTTAAAAAGCAAACATTTGTATACCATATTTAAGAAAGTACTTGCTCACCTATTCAAGTGGATCAATACATATGGAATATAAAATAAAATTTATGCCAAGGAAATCTAAAATAGATATTGGGGCAGGTGGGAACACCACCCCCACCCCGCGCAAAACCCTGAAGTAATTTTTTTTTTTTCCCCAACAGAAAATTTCATTTTGGTTAAAACAACCCACTGCTTGGTATTATGTAGTAGGAGAGAAGAGTTTGTTTTATTTCATATTCATTTCCATAAAAGAAATGCTAGGCTAGATGGAAAAGAAAAAGTTTAACTTGGATGTAAAAAAAATTCCATTCTTGTGATATATTAGAAAACTTGATTGAACAGGGTCTATAATATTCCCTCAAAGCAAGAATTTTAATTGTCTTTTTCTATTTGTTTCTTTTAAATACCTGTCCTGTGAATACTTAAGGAGGTCAGATGTTACAGTACTCAACTATGACATCTTTTTTTAAGAGAAAATATGAAAACAAACATACAGCTTAAATCCTAAATAGGGGTGGGTAAGTATTTTTTCAGTCAGATCAGTCCCCTGATCTGCTTTACTATATAGCTGTAGCAGAGCTGAGCTGGCAAAACCAACACTGGCAGGAAAGCAAAAGGGCAGGACTGCTGCTTTTGGCACAATGATATTCCAGCTTTAAGCATTCCTTAGATTACAGTCTTAGAGGTCAGGAGGAATGAGTTCAGAAGAGGACACAGCCTACAGATTAAATTTAATTGTCCTTCATTAACATATGTGTATTTTAAGTATGCTACTATAGCAGTAAATCCCTGGGAGGTCCTACTTTGTTCTAAAACTTCCTAAGGAGCTGGGAACATGGTCACATGTGAAAAAAAGGGTGGAAAAAAAACATATCTTAGCATCAAAGTCAAGGCTATACAGGACAGGTTTGCTAGAATGTAGGATCTTTCTAATCTTTTAAGGAGCACACAAACCTGCAATATATTTTCAAGATTAAATTAGACGTACATTAGACACAGGAAGATCAATTTAACCAAAATCCTTCACCTAGGCAATTATAACACTTCCCACTATAGTACTTGAGCAAGCTAAATCCAGTAAAGGAAATGTGGACACAACAGATTTTTACAAGTATATTGCAGTACGTGCATAGGTATAATGCAAGTTGACTACAGATTTTGTAGTGTGGATGATAAAATGAGAAGTCAGAGCTAACATCCTCACTCATAAGTAAAACTGCTACTACCATTTTTCTTAGTAGCTTTCATTTCAGTAGTAACTAATTTGTACTCGGCAGATTGGAAGATTGTTTCCTAAATTCAGCAATTTCTTCCAAGAAGCCTGCTGCTTCCACACACACATGCACAGGATGATGTTTCCTTGTTTCTCAGCATGAACAGGTTCTCCTGGTTTTGTGAACTGATACTGTTCCATTTCCTGGATTTGCCTTGTGCATTGTTTCCATAGGCTACCGATCTACTACCAACCAATCCCAACAATGGAAACAATTCATAAAGGTTTTTAGTAGAATGTGAGAACTTTGACAGGAAGTTCTGGGTCTAGGACCATGAATAGAAATCAAAATACAAAATAAATAATTATAAAGCAGAACAAAAAACTTGGAAAAGAAATTTGAAAATCCAGCAAATCTTGGAAAGTCCACTGGGATCTTCTAGAGAAGACAAAGATCCTGAGACCTACTTAGATAAACTTCATTATGGATAAAAGAGTAATCTCCAGCTACAAAGCACTGCCTTTGGCTGTGCTGCAATCACTAAGTTAGCAAAAGATGAAGTCCAGCCTGCCCACGTTGGATTGTACTTCTGCTGTGTACAGATAGCAGCTCCCTCCTTGTCAGCTGCTACTATATGTGGCAGGATATTTCAGTTCTTACGATATTCTAGTCTTGAAAGAAAGAAAAACAGCTTAGTAATCACAACTCTTTAGAGAAAATACAGGTCCCATAAATTTAAATCCCAGCCCTTAGCTGTTACCTATAAATTCATCTACAACACAGATTGCCTCAAAGTGTATATTTAAAGCATACTGGAAAATTACAAACCCACATGCACAATCAGATTTTTGAAGTATCACAAAGTTAAATGGACCTTCAGTTGAAGCTGGGTCTCAATTTTCTACCTTTAAATATCCTTCTTGTAGGGCTGATTAAAAATGTCACAAAATACAGTATCTATAATCTGTCTGCTAATTAAAAGAACCAAACAAACAACTAAACCCCCAAAAAGAGTAACAGCCAAAAAATAACTTCAGAGTCAAGACACTACAATAAAATGAGAAAATACAATAATTTGCATTTTATACTTTTGTGCATATGTATTATGCTAGTCTTTAATTACAGGACCATAATAATTTCTCAGAGGTCTCCAGTCTCCATCCAATACACATAACGAACCAGCTCCAGGAATGAATTAAAACAATGCTTTGAAGAGGTCTGTTTATCTTTAGGACAGATGCCTGTGTTGCTTGTTCCAGGGGATGGCTGAGCTGTAATCAGTGTGTCAGCAAATCCCAGGAGGGGAAAAGACATTCTTAAAGTTATCTTAATTATGAAACAAAGATTATTTAGCAGTACCTTAAGTATATAACTGACATGTATGTGTAACATCTAAATCAAAAGAACCTTTCCTCTTTTTCATGCCCTGTAATGTGGTGTGCTTTGTCCTGCCCCCTTCAGACAGGGCACGTAAGGGCAAGGCACCCCCTAGCACTGCTTTAGTTCCCTCCCAATGGACAAACCATGCCTTTAGTAAAAAGGGAAAGCTAAAGAATGAGAAAAGACTGTGACATATTATGGATGACAAAGCCAAGACCAGATCTATAGCTAGGGCCATAATAGGTGTTAAGTCGACCTTAACACAGCCTGGCTTCCTCAATACCTCTTTCAGCTTGAACAAGTAGCCCAAAGTAATTGGAACTAATGAACTAAAGAGGACGTGGCCAACATATCCCATGGGAGAGACACAGAGAACATGCACCTTGCTCCAAAAACTGAAGCTGTATTTTTTTTTCTTCTGCCTCTGCAGAGGATTATGGCAGCAGAGGCACTTGACCACTAATTGATTAAACTACAGCCACAAGTGAACTTTACTCTGAGGGTGGCAGAGCCCTGGGACAGGCTGCCCAGAGAGGCTGTGCAGTCTCCTTCCCTGGAGATATCCATAACCCACCTGGCCACAATTCTGTACAACCTGCTCTAGGAGAACCTGCTTTAGCAGGGGGTTGGACTAGATCTCCAGAGGTCCCTTCCAACCCTGACCACTCTGTGATTATGTGAAAAGTTTTACCCTGAGAAGGCATGTCAGGAATCCAACATGCGTTCCCAAGCCTAGCTATCGTCCATACTCAAAGTCCTTAGCAATGTATTTTTCCACGTGTTGAATCCTTGTTGGCATGGTCATCTGCATCTGTAGCATGAAATACACATTGAACTGTGAGGCACACCAGATCTGCCTATTTTTTAGTGTGCAAGAAGCAAAACCTCTGATACCTTGACCCTTCCAAAGATACATTTCCTTGTGTCTACATATTTCAGTCCATCTGCTGACTTCCTATTATGTTTCCAAGTTTCTCATATTCTGAACAATATCACAGTTTCAGTAGTTTATTTCAGTGTTCTACATTTTCATGCTGCCCTCCATTTTCAAGCTTTTTCTGCACCAGTATGTGGCACAACACAGCCCAACTCTGCCAAGAAACAAGATGGCCTCCAGTCACTGAACTATTAACTGTTTCCAAGAGAATATCAAAACTCCGGTTAGGCTCAAGGAAATCTCAGCATTTTTTACTTACTATATTCTGGGACATTACATGTAGTATTTTGATCAGAAGGAAGAGATGACATCCTGGGAATAGCTAAAATTCTTATGGCTTAAACAACTTTCCTATCAATGCAAACATCACTGTGGTCACTGCTGTTTCATTCTTCTGTGCCTGACATCAGCCTGGATTCAGCTGCATTAGCAGAATTGCTAAGCATTGCCAACTAAAGCTGAAGTCAATGGAAGCACAGCTTTCAAAAAATACAGGGTAAAATGCCAGCACTGTTTTAAACTCGGCTTGCTCATTCTGTTCTAGCACCTGCAGCAGCGGTTATTCCTAAGCACACAAGGGAAATAAGTTTGTCTCGCTTCAGCATCCCAATCCAAAGCAGCAAAAAAAGCAACTGCAAAAAAATTGTTATAGAAGTCCAGCTCGGGACATGCTCAACCTGCCATGATGGTGCACATGAATGATCATCTACAGCAAACTAAATACCCACTGAGCAAGCAATCTTTAGCTCCCAGCAGCTTCAGCTGCGACACAATCCTACTCACACAACCTTAATAAAGTTAAAAAAAAAATAAAAATTAAACATTTCAAAAGATAGGAAATCTGAGGAATATGGTCACATGATATAGTAAAATTTTCACTTTGCAAAAGAATCAAAAAACTGTAAATAGCAAGTATTATTTCCTTTGCAGCTCAGTGCTGGAATGCCGCCAATAACAACATGACTGACAAGACAGATGCAAGCAGAACTAGAATAACTACAAATTTCAGTAATTTTTTCCCTATATTGGATTTCATAAAAATATAAAATAAAACAGAAAAAATACGAAGGCATAAAATGTAGGTAAGAGGAGAAAATAGGGTAATTTGTCTATACCTATGGCAAAGAACATTACAGCAGAGCTACTAGTACTAAGTCTTAACGGAATTTTCTTTTAATACCACTTTCTTTTTTGATCTTTCCAGTTAATTTTGGATAGTATTAAACTAAGCCAGATTTACTATGTTCTTATTACTGGAACAAAAAGGGGAGTGTTTTCTTATGTTATTATTGCTCTTGGAATGCCCACAGAAGAAACACATGGACTTTTCATACATTTGTCTTTTCTCACTACTGACTGTAGCACATTTTACTTTCATAGGTGTGCAGAAGTTCACTGGGCAAAAGGTGAACTTTTTTAAGCTTGTTTAAAAAGCTTCTCAGAAAAATAAGGAAGTTTAATACAAATATAAACAGTATCTAATTCTATATAGATTACAGAAACATTTCCATATAATTTCAAAAAATAACATATCAGAATTCTAGCTAATGATTATTTAATCATCTTGTCTGTTACATAAACTTTTATAGCTAGAACATGCAAGAACTAAGATTGAATCCAAAAGCCTTGAAAACTTGACGTACTCAAGCAATTTTTCCACAATGGTAAAGATTGTACGCAAATTTTACCATCTTATAAATTCTGAATTCTAAAATGTTACAAAACCCCAAAATCTTTCAGTGAAATGTTTGCAGTCTTTATTTCCAACTGAACTATAAAAGCGCAGAAATAGGAATAGATACAACAGGCATTATATAGAATTGCAAAAACTAATATAAATTATATTGTTCAGTATAAAAGTAATTTATAAATTTACATTTATAAATTTATAAAAGTAACTGGTATTATTTTTATTCCCATTACACTACTGTAGGGAATGATCTGCAGACATTACAACTGACTGAGCACTCACTGACAGGATTTATGTTTAGTCATATTTTGTTCAACATGATGCTTTAGATAAAAATCTGCTCATCAGTCCTGCTGCTGAATGCATCTCAGAAAGCTGATGTATCCATTTTCTATTATAGTTACCGATTCCAGTAACAAACGGTTCTAACACTTCTAAAATATAGGATTAAAGTAGTTACACCCAAGGTGATCATCAATTCACAAAAACAAGCAAGTGGAAAAAAAAAGTTGTCAGCAGTAGAATTTACAAGGCCATTCATTATAGCTTTGAGCTATTAAAATGACAGAATTTAACTGGTTCATTGGCCTGCTGTGCAAGAGTTCAATGCTGATAAGTTACCTTTGGGCTTCTACCACTCTGTTCAGCAGAATGATGCCTGTGTCCCTTAGCAAGGAGAAAAATAACATTGACCTAAGAACACCTTGCCAGCTAAATCAGCACAAGTTAAGTGCAAACCTCAATTCACAAGATAGAAGCATGACAAAGAAGCAAAGACTGCAAACAGAGGAGAAGGGAGTATTGGGGATGCTACAGCATGAAAGATCTGAATGATCACGCTTTGCAGTCTGGACCACACAATGTAAAAGACAATTGTGTAATGAAGCTATTGTCTCAGAAAGATTTACAATAGGAGCAGTCTGTCTCATGACATTATAGGATAATGAGACAAAATGGGAGAAAGAAAAGAATGCAAGTAATAACTGTCAAACAGATCTCTGAGCACCACTGCCCAGTAGCTTCATGTACTATGGCCACCATAGTAAAGGAATCTCAAAGATTTCTCCGAAACAGGAACAGTGGTTTTGTGTATGGTTACTGATCATTAGTGACATGGGATATATGGATAAGGTTAAAAAAAAAAAAATCTATGCCTTATGACAAACAAAATATTGTCTCTCACCCAAACTTATTGTGCTTTTAAGAACAACATGACCAAAATAATATCTACCTGGTATATTTCAAGTAAGGCTCCTGTTCCACTTCTGTTGTGCTCAGGAAATAGTGCCTCCTGAGCAAAAAAAAGATTTGTAGGTGCCAGAATTCCAGATAGATATAAAAAAAAAAACAAAAACAAAAAACAAACAAACAAAAAGCCAGTAAGATATTTCATCTGTTCACACAGCACAAGATCCTCACCTACTGGTTTGGAGAACCACCCTTAGAGACAACAGTAATTTTGCCATTTCAATGCCAATACAGATTGTCCTTTACTTCTAAAGGGAAACCAAGAAAATGCTAAGTATAGTGGGAATAGTTGTTCAGTAAGTGGAGCGTGGGTGTGTGTTGTTTACCAATATTTATGCACAGGCCTAAACCAGGCCACAAACACTCTCAATGAAAAACAGCTCCCAGAGAAGACATGGAGATGACCTTTTCAGTGTGATGTCACTTTGCATCACATATGCAAGAATTTAAAACTTTCTTTAAAGAGGTACACACAAAAATCCACTCTGCTACCTTCTTCCTAATGGAGATTGAGTATAGTTAGGCAGCAAATGTTCTCCATTGTGGGAACTGATTGAGGACATAATCCATGACAGAATCCCAAACTGTCACAGCAACCTACTCTCTCTTATCTATCAACTCTCTAGCAACAGGCTCTCAAGCTGCACACCACACCTACTTCTACACAAGAGTTGAGGACTCCTGTACAGCCACCAGGATACAAGGGAATCCTTTTCCTAAAGTGTCAATATGTTAGAAATTTTAATTTAAGAATATTTACTAATAACTATTTGATCAGCTTCAAAGTTACCAAAGGCTGCACATATGCAACTGAACAGGTGGGAAACAGCAGAGAGTAGCAATCCAAAAACCACTCATAGCATCAAGCTCCACTTAGAGGAAGGAAGAGCAGGAGTGGAGGAAAAAAAATCCCAGCCCAAAATTATGTTTTCATTAGAAGCTACTGTTCAAATCAATTATATGCAAGCAATTCCATTTCAGATCAAATTCTGTAACTAAAGAAGGAATTTTTCCAGTTGCAAGTACTGAATCATCCCATGTATGTAAAATTTCATTTTAACAACAAATCCAAAATTAAAATATTAAATATATTTCACATAATAAATATATTAATTCAGCAACTGAATTACACTATGCATATGTACATCTTTTATTACCTATGTGGCTTAAAGGCACGCAGGACATGAGGAAAAGAATAACTGTCTCACATAAAAGATGCCTGAATACTTATATTAAAAAGCCTTAAAAAGAACCAAAACAGATATTTCTTCCTCTTAGAAACGAAGAAGCCATAAGCATTTTTGTGTTGTCAGTTAGGTGTTACACATTCAAATTACTGCTGCATATTTGAATTTAATGAATTAAAATAATTCCAAAATCACTTACAAGACACACAAGTACATGTATGAACAGGCAATTAACTAAAAGGAATTTTAACTTCTCACAGAAATTGGAAAGTACACTCATAGAAGCAAGAAAACAGCTCTCCTTTTACATTATAAGAGCTAAAGTGATTAGCACAGAGCACATTTATTAAAGATTGCTCCAGATAGGGAAAATATCTTGAAATAATAGCCTACCTGATTTGCAATGGAATTTTCCTTTTTTGTACAAGGTAATAAAGACTCACAGGCACATTAAGAAATGTCACTAGATGGAAAGAACCAAGATGTTCAGCCACGTAAGTACATTCAGGGAAACCATAAGAAGTTCAGCATTAATACCCTGAACAACAAATGTCTAGGGAATAGTCTAGCAAGACTGATAAAAGTATTAAGCAAAAACATATCAGGAGTCAGGAGAAAATAATGTAACCTCCATAATCAGTCGTCACTTACAGAGGGGAAAATCAGGTAAACAGTAAAGACAAGTAAACAGTAAAAGACAAAGCAGTATCATCCACCCAATTCAATAACAGGCATCAGGTGCATGTGAACAGTGTAATGAAAAGGAGTGAGCCAGTAAGGCGCAGTTAGTGGAATGACTAAAGCTAGTCCAAGTAAGAATGTCAGTACTGTGTATATCCGACCAGCAAAATAAAAATGAAAGAACTGCAATAACTGAAGCAGGATATGAAACTATAGATGAAAAAACACTGTTTCTAGTTTTTATGACAGAAATTCAAGGATCTTTTCTCTTTAAGAAATACGCAAAGCGGAGGTAATGTATCATCATACGTTAATGATGCAATCCCCTGGAACGTATGATTTCTGGTTCTTGAAAGAATATAATATGGCTGATCTAACAAGGACTTCAATATAGCATTTCATATGGTGCTACAAGCAAAGTAACTACATAAAGGAGGAAAAAATTACCAGTGCAAATGAGGTAAGAAAGAAAAGGACAAAAAGGGAAAGAATTGATAGCGCTAAACAGAGAAACCTACTGAAGTTACTAATGGAGTTTCTTAAAGGCAAATCTTGAGACCAATTTTATCAGTAGTGTTGGTTATTAAAGTAAGAAAACAATAATAATATTTACAAGATACCATCAATTCAAAGGAGATCAGCTCACCATACAGAAAGAACTGAATTAATTTTAATAACTGCAGGAAAGCAGGATGATATTTAATAGCACTAACTAGAAGGTCATGACCTCAAGGACTCAATATTCACTATAAAGTGGCATCTCATCAACCAGAAAGAAGCACACAGAAAAGAGAAATACAAGAATTCATCAGTTAATTTCTGGACAATTATAAACCATGAGTATAAATGTTATATGTGAAAAGGTAAACAAAATCACAGGTTGTACAAAAAATTATACTTTTAGTAGGGTTGCCTTTCATATCTATCCACATCTGTATTCATTTTAAAAAAGCTATATCCACTGTATTTGTTCTTTTAAATTATTCCCCTTCCTCTGCACACCCAACTGAGCCAAGGACTGAGGCTATATTTTGAAACATTGACCAGTTCAAGTTTATACTCAAGCAATGCTACTACCTAAGCAAAATAGCCAGAACACTTTCTAGAGAAACAGGATAGTTAAGCCTTCCAACCAACCTATAAAATTTACTACGAGTAATTTTCAAGGAGTTTTAAATGGCGCACACAACATCAGTTACTTCTCCCTCACCTAACAAGAAAACAATGTTATATAAGTAACCTACTGTTTCTACTTTGAGAAACCTCATCAGAAGACTGTGTTCCTGTTTATACAAGAGAGCTAAGACTTTCTGCAGAAGCTTCCATCAAAACATTACTTGTAAACTCTGTTGAAAACTATGGTTACTCAGAAGTCACAGGTACAGCTGCATTTATTAGCAGCCAAAAGTAGCAGGAAGCCACCAAGCTGAGGACCCTTACCACTAAAATGCTGAACACAGCCTGAAGCGTGCAAGGCTTTATTTGCCGAAATTCTTATCCACAGAAAGCGAACAGGGATATTGCCATCTTGGACTACCATATATTTCACTATCGTTTTATATTATAAAAATCCTACTTTTTCTTATCGCTGACTTTTTTTCCTCTACCCTCTTGTTCTGCTTTAGCCTTCCTACTTGCACAGGTTACTTAGGGCTTTACGTGTTTTAAGAAAAGCCTTTTCAGTTACTTTGACAAGTTTCATTGTGTTCAAATTTTTTTAAAAAATGTCACAGAAAGAATCCTAGATCCCAGAAAGAATACATGAGTAAGGGAATTATTTAATAAGATAAAATATTAGGTCAGACTGCTATTGGAATCATAATGTAAAGCTAAAAGATAGCTTTATAAGCGAAGAAAAATTCAAAACCATAAAGTATATTATAAACATTTGACAGACTTGGCTATTATACATCTTAATGGTTACTAAACCCATCAATGGACGGTATTAATTTGGTTATAAGCCATCTGTTAATGTGCTGGACTCTAACAATCAATTAATACATTCATCATTTATTAACTCTTTACAAATGTATAGTTACTGTAAAGGTCATGTAGTAAATGGTAGTAACACTAGCTACCTACATGTTAATTTATTAATGCTTTTAACAAACCTCCTTTACAAAGTAAAATACTGCATTAAGGGATCTCCCTAAAAAAAGCTCTGAGTAGTACTCTGGAAAACACTTCCTTGTGAGACCACAGGGGACACGGGAATTGAACACATTAAATTTAAGGTTTCTGAAGTATGGTCTTTTGACTGCTGTAAGGTCATGTAACACTTCATGATTGTCTTATCACATGCTGCTAATTCTCTACCATATTTCCAGCTGCTTAACACATGATAAATCTTACAAAGAAGTTTAGATTTCTGTCTTTCACATTTCAGGTGTCTGCCTGATAAATTAAGCAGATACAAGCTCTCTTGGACTTCAATCAATGTACTACCAGTAGCATACAAACAAGAATTCCTCAAAGCGATTCAAGAAGAGCTTATCATACCTGCATACAAGATTTCAGAAAAAATATTACTGAACATGAGAAAAATTTAGTACTTGAACTAAAGCACAAATACGTTTTAACAAATAAGGGTTAAACCTTCCAGTCATTTTTTTCAACAACACTGCCTGTTTAATGCTTAATTGGATGATCTAGAAAGACAAATTTTTTAATCTTTTTTAGGTCAATAGGAAAGAAAAAACTTTGGAAGTTAGAAAAGAGAAAAAGAATGATTGGATGATCATGGTCACATCAGTGGAAAGCTTGAAAAACTGAGATGATCGAATATTTAACAAAGCATCTATCTTGCAATACATCATCCTTAGATATTCTAATTTAATAAAGCAATTTTGGAAGCCAAATTAGACAAGTATTTTTAAAAAATACTATTATAAATATCATCAGAAAAAGCCATTGTACAAATAGGGCATAAAAAAGAAAATCTAAAATTCCATAAAGGAGCACCATCCTGGATGAAAGTAAAAATATGTGTGTCAAGAGTAACACTCAACATAGCTACGAAGATGGTCCAATGATACTTGGCACAAGCTCCAAAACTATTCACCCTTCCATCCCTTTTTTTGTTTAACAGTCTAAATACTTTCAGGGTAAGAATTGCTCATTACATACATTGTATGACATGTAACTAAAATTAAATGGCATTTCACAGATGCCAGCGAGAAAGTTTTCGTAAATCATGATGATTACTGATTTTGCCAGCAAAGTAAAAACTGGAAACAAAAAACTGTCAACTTGGGTTTAATTTTTTATTTATTGGGTTTTTTAATAAGGATAGAGGCAGAAAAAATCTGAGGTTAGTGGAAGAAATAAGCATAGTAAGACTAAGACTAAAGAAACATCCAAGAGACCTTTTGGGATGTTAAGACAGACTGTAAAAAATGAAAACCCTGCAGTGCACACCTCAACACACAGGCACCACTGTAGCAAGTATTTAGAACATGCATATAAATACATAAAAATTGCTTTTTTTCATTATGACCATACAAAAGACTAAGCATAACCACTAAAAACTTTGAAAATTACAAAAATAACTGGAAAAAAAAGGAAATATTGAATAAAAATATAATTAGTTTGGTGTTTCTAGTTCCTGTTCCTAAATTCAGTTTATCTACACATACAGTGTAAATAAAATAGACAGTAGTGATAAGGTAGTAGTACCAATGGTCTAGTGATGATTTAAACTTTATGCTTAAAGTCAAAATTGCTGGGTTGGTCTTTTTAATTCTTATCAGACAGGAATTACATAATCACTCAAGACAGTATGGCAACTCCATCCTTAGAATTTTTTTCCCTTGCTGAAATCTAACAAACAACAGCAGTAACAGCCTAAAACATTTCCACTGCTTCAAGCAGAATGAAGCAGCAACTTCCAAGGAGGAATTATGAATTTTAATTTAATCCAGAAGAAAATTTTACTGTTCAAGTGTTTTAAAATAAAATGTTTGTTACGTTTTATTTTTAGCAACTTTCGTAACAAGCCACAATTCCAAAGACTTCCTTTAGGATATAAATCTTACTTGCAAAAAAAGCCTTTACCACTCTGAGAAAACCTAGAAAGCTTCAGTGAGCGATCTTCTTTGTTTTGAAGAGCCACTCTTGAGTATACAAATATAATCTTATAAAAGATTAATTCAGAAACATAATATATTATAGGTAGCATCACTTTCTGAAGTTGCCTGACATGTCTCTTTAAAAGGTCACCTTTACGTTGCTTATAGTGTTGCCAAAAATAACTTTTTAGGGTGAATCTTTTCAAGATGAGCATTTACGTAATAATTCTTCCATGTAGGAAAGATTAATTGCACTGGAACAGCCACTTACAATTATGACATAAAAGAAAATTATATATATGAAAAATGTGCATGTTACAGACATAATCCTTTTCTCATTTTATGTCAGAAGTGTTTTTCTGTCAATCTGTGTGAAAATCCATCCCAAGTCACACATTCCGAAAGCTGGGTGTGAGGATGGGGAAAAAAAATCAGTTCAGTTTGTTCAAAGTTATCACTTGGTTAAAATTTCTAAAATTTATAACTTCTAGATGATACTTCTGAAAACTCCACTCTCCCTGACTTTATTTAAACCTACTTAAAACCCCTTATGCTATTAAGTTTGTACATGAGTAATTCCCACATAATGTAAGTGACCATGATTCAACTTATAACTACAGGGGTTTATTGGGCATTCCCCTGTAACCTGAACCTTTAACATATTAAGTGGAATACAGAATGCAAGGTAAATGAGAAGCCTCAGTAAGAAAGGAGTTCAAAAAGCAGGAACACAAAGAAGTAGAAGGGAAGTTTGAAAGGAGTGGAGTTGAGCAGTTTGAGGCTGGATGAAACAGAAAAAAGGGGTCATGACCACAAATCATGCTTCACCCAAAACTGAAACCCATTGACAGTATATGGTCTGTACACATCACTTTCATTAACTCTGTTAAACCAAGAACAATCTGTAGAGTTGATCAAAAGACTCCAACATGACTGATGAATCATGTGAAGGTCACCATCCTAACATGTAACAGAATCTGTGGTTTTGCTTAAGCTCTGGGAATTTACAATAAAACTGCAATTCTTGCAAATTTTGCAAAGGCATAAAGAAAAAAAAAGTTAGGAAGTACAGGAGTAAGACTGCTTGTGCAATTTAAATTCTACCATTTTGCATGAATAACTATAGCTGTCTAAGTTTCAAAACCTTTTTCTGACAAAACCCCATCTCATCTACTGACCATTGGTGATGTTTTTGAATAATTAAGAGGTTGTTTGTTTATAGAAGTTCTATGTAGTTTCTTGCAGAATTTGGAAGATGTACAGACAGCTTTGGAATGACAGACAGCTGAAGGAAAAGTGCATCTCAATTAGAGGAAATCAAATATATTGCTTCTTTTGTCTTCTCTGATGAAAAGTTCTTAATTCCTATATAATTGGCATGTAACAAACTAAAACTTTCACAAATGACAATTTGTTTTCTTTACTCTTTGGTATCTAATTTTGAGATTCACCCAAACAGCAAACTTAGGAGACAGTCAATGGATGTTCTGTCTTCAGAGAGCTATATATGCTAAATATTTCAGAAAAAAAAACCCAACAACTTTTAAAGCCTTCTCAGATTGAGCATTGAGAAGAAAATTAATTCCCCAAACCCTGTGTCTCTTATTTACATATGTAGAGTGGAGGTCATATCACCCCTTTTCCTAACACTGTTGTGACAAAGCAGATCAACATCTATCCTGATCAGCACAGTGCTTCTGTTCTGTGAGATGTTAGAAAAATTGACAATTTTATCTCCAGGATGAGTTTGAAGAGCATGCAATGAAGAGACAAAGCCACATTAAACAATGAGGAAAAGGAAGGCAACAATTAGCTGTGTTCTACAAATGCTACTGGGAACTTGTAGGAAAAGACAGAATTATAATTGAAACTTATAAAAATTAAAATGTTGAGCAAGTCTGAAGATGCGCAAGCAAAGTTTCCATGACATTTCATAACTTGCATTTTTAAAATTCTAAAATTTACAATTAATAATAAAAAGATTACACAAATGAAGATCTGTTTCTATATACAAAAATGGTACATTCAACTAGTGAGACATCTGCTTGTTATCAGTATGTACAGTATTCTAATATTGCTTAAAAGCAATGCTCTTGCACTTCTCATAAAATTCTACTAACTGAAACAAGGAAAAATTAAATTAAGAAATAATGAAAAACATGGCAATGATACCCTAAATTTAGTTACAGAATGCACAAAATGTCACATTAGCCTAAAAACTGGAACACGCTCTAACATATTTGTTTTAAAAAGAGAATGGAAAACTATTACATTTCAACTCATGTAATCACTGAAAACAGGTTTAGCTTTAGTAATAAAAACATGCAAATTCTCTCAATAACAGCAAAACCTACTTCGTCAATATAGTTCTAAAGCAGGTGTTACTGAAAATTCATTACAATTGCTTTTTGGAGTAAGTGAACTGCTTACACACAGATATGGATTATAGATGTACATACAGATACCTTCTGTGTATATTTATACATTAATATTACTAGGAATGTAAAATTTGCCTAAAGCTTTGAAATATGCATAGTTTATTCCTCTCATGCTACATGTTCCTCTTACCCTTGTTGCTGGCTAGAGGGGTAAAAAGAACATTGCTGAACACATGGACATTTTGGAAGTTTCCCTATTGAAGGGAAATTATTAACCCACATAGCACCAGAATGAGTCCAAACAGGAATTTAGCTGACCTTATGATGAGTAAACAGGGATTAGCAAACTCTGTTTCCTGCTCTTTCTGAAATTTTACTTCAACCCCACCACGCTGAACAAGTAGGTTGAGATGAGAAGTTGTAAGAACCACTTCAGGCAGTATCTTGCGAAACTAAGCACTTAATTGGGCTTGCAATAGGCTAGAATGGCACAACAGTCCAATTATCCCTGACAGAAGGCAGTAACTTCCACCTACTTCTATTGTTCTTCCCATTTGAAGATCATACAGAATTTCTTTACCTAGCTTTTAGTATCTTCTGACAACAAAAACATTATTTTGCTAAAGACATGGAATATAAGTAAACAATCCTCTATTATGCCTAAAGACTACAATGCTCCATTTTTAGCAGTTAATTGCAACCAACAATTATATAAGAAAAGCTTTTAATATTGATTTCTGGGAGCTGAGAAGGCAAAGTGAGGGGAAATAGGGAAAAGAAGGAGAAGAGATACACTTCTTTTATCTGAACTCTGCTAACTGCCATTATGCTAAAGGTCTTGAACAGATCCTTTTCCCTAAATAAAATACCACGTTACTATGATAAAAATCAAAAGCAATATCAAAGCAGCATGCTTAATTTAGGGGAAAACAGTGACGCTAGTAACGACCTTTTTTTCCTGTGGGAGTTTATGCCACAATTTAGAATAAGGTTTTGATTAAATTTCTAGGGCAAGCATCTTCCATTTATGAATAGTATTTTCAAACTTGTAACATTATCTCAAGTGATCAGTTGGAAAAAGAAAAACCAATAAAGGCCAGGGAGCCTTTGAGCTTCTCTCAAAGGACATCACTGGATAGTTTTAGTGTGATGTTTTCCTCTTCAGCCTGATTTAAGTTTTTGAAAGCACAGTAGTCTACCCAGTCAAGCAAAACTCAGACATATAGTTTAAGATCACCCTATGCTTCAACCACTGATCACTCATGAGTGACCTCAATGAAAGAAGAGCTACTTTACCAACTGCTAAGAAATGGAAATGTTCATCACCCACTCAGCAAACTCATTTTTCCTTCTTGAAAATCACCTGGAATAGGAAAAATTACATTTCCAGGTGTTTCTTCCTCTTGCATTCAATTCACAAGAGCAACCTCTAAGCAAATAAAAAAAAAAATAAAATTGGGGAATATGATCCAAGAAGGGAAACAGCAAAATAAACTGCCTTGCCCTTCACCTTCCCTTCTACCTCCCAAATTTATTTAATTCCTTTAACAAATCTTTAAGACAAAATTATTGTTTCATTGTTCTATATCAATATCTTTAATTTTTTTAAGGAAGTCCTGACTATATATGGAGTTGCTCAGAATATCAAATGCATACTGAACTCACATTTTTGCTCTGCCTTCACTAATTTTGAGGGCTTATCTATGATTCAATTGGTTACTCAATAAGTAATTAGTGCTCAAATCATCACATTTTAAATATTAATGTGCTTTTTCTTCTGTATTGTTACTGTATTTTAACTGATTTGCAAATGCAGACATAATTAAAAAGAATTGTAAAATACATCATAACTACTAAGTCTAGAATGTCACGTATTGCTTGTATCTGTTACACTGGTGGACTACTGATATGCATTCTCACATTTTAATATTCAGAATCAGGCTACTTATTGTGCTATTTATTAGTAACAACACAAGTATGTAAGAAAGTAGGAGGAAAAAAAGGAAAAAAAATGGACTAAGTTATTTCAACAACAACTAGGTCCTTTTTTTTCTTTTTCTTTTTTGTTCATAAAGTTGCAGGCTGGCAGTATTTGTGTATCACCATGTAAGAAAAAATTAAGATTAGGCTACACATTAAGAAACAGTTTTCAAGATAACAGTAACGCTACTAAGTGTGATTACCTACTAAACTGTCAAAAAGTCAGAGCCCAGAATACCAAATTTAGACAAAAGAAACAGTGTTTAAAAAATTAATCTTCAAACTGGCTTATTAATTCTGGTTGGGGGAAAAAAAAAAAAGTATCTCGATGTAAACAACGGCTTTAAAATGACGGTCACCAGAGTGTATTAGCCAGTTAAACTCCTTTACTTATAAATATAAAACTGTATTTGTTACACTTGTGAATGTTCCAATACTTGAACATTCACTAATTCAGTCATCACTTTTAATACACACAGAGACACACACACACACACACACACACATATATATATATCTCCAAGATATTCCAATATGCATTTCAGGTTACTCTAGTGTTAAGAAACAGAAGCATGACAAATAAGCTACAGCCAATTCATTGCCTCTGAAGAGGTTAGCACAAACATTACAAATTTGCGGTTAACAATGTATTATTTCCCCTAGGACTTGAAGACGAAAGTCACTCTGTATTAGTTTACTGCGTAAGCATGTATATTCGCGTGTGTGTACACATAATTTGAGTATCAATCTGTATTGTCACAGAGAAAGCCAAGTATGGGCTAATGTTACAGGCCTGAAGAACTTACTAATATCTGTTTAAGAAATAATTAAAGAAAGCAGCTTCTTAAGGAGCTGTCTATTAATCATCAACCAAAAGTCACACTGGAATTATAAACATTATACAGTGGCCATTCCCTTGCCCTTCATTCCACTGAACAAACAACTACAGCGCATTTAGTGGAACACAAAGTGCTTGTGGTTGCTAGCGTATTACTAATTAGTGTATCTATACCCAATTCCTATTAAAATCAATGAGAAAAACCCAAACACCAAAACGCTTCCCCCCACAAAACCTTTCTCAGTCTCACTGCAAAAGACAGCAGGCTAAAACTCTTTATTGACAATAAATATCACCTTATTTATTTCTGCTAGAAAAGTGTTTATCAGTAAAGCTTTAAAGTATGACTTGACGTATACCAGATTCTTCAGAGCACCAAACTGCTATGCATTATTTAAATCTAAAACTTGCAATTGTGCATTTTTTTATTGTTTCTAAAGAACATTATTTCAGAAAGTAGCAAACCTTGGAATTTCTAGGAGATTGTTAAGGTGGTGTTATTAAAAATTCACAGGGTAGGTTTCCTTAATTAGCATACTGGTCTCCAAACATTTAATTTCTTTTCTGTCTTCTCCACCATAAAGAGAATTTCTTCTCCATGCTTCCACAGGTCTATTTCTGGCACTATCAGTCTTCCTAACCACACAAGCTGTGTCCCAATATCTTCACATGGCCAAAAGCTATACACTATTTACCTGAGAGAACTGAAGGAAAAGAGAATTCTGGGAGCAACTCAGAAGCACAGGATGACAATAACTCC
Organism: Microhierax caerulescens; assembly: GCA_035590215.1. NCBI lineage: Eukaryota > Metazoa > Chordata > Aves > Falconiformes > Falconidae > Microhierax > Microhierax caerulescens. The sequence goes on from JAVJGJ010000062.1 coordinate 26,630,841, forward strand.
CTTCAAGGCCTACCATTCTGCTGTAAAAAGGAACTGAACTGTTGCCTAGATCCCTGGGACAGTCAGTTAACATCTGCCTCAAATGCCAGAAATTAGGATCACCTAGAATAATGGCACAGCACTATTGCTTGTTCACATAACAATCACAACAGATGACCTTCACCCAAACCACTCTGAAGCCGAAGAATATTCAGAAGAACAAACTGGCCGCATTTCTGTATTTTATATCTGGCCTTGTTCCACATCTATTCCTGTGATCTTATATCAAACTCTTATGTGCTACACTACATTTCATTTGAGACTGATTGCTTATTTTCTTCTCCCTTTCAACTCTGCATCTTCAATTATTTTTTTTTTTACAGCACAAACAATTTTTCTTAGTAAGTATATGACAACAGTCCCCTTCAAAGCGTTTTTAGTTGCCTTTCAACACCAATCACAAGGCAGATGCCAACAGAACTCCTGCCAATTGACATTTTAAATGTTCTGATATGTTCTGCAGAGTTCCTTGGGACAAACACCAATTGGTTTTGACGTACAAGGTGCACTAATGTATTACTCAAATTCAGGGATGAAGACATTTGGCATATTGCTTTATATGTTCTTAAATGAAACATTTTAAAATTCAACATTTCTTTCTTAGAACTACATATATCAGTAGCTAAGTGTCAGCTGTCTTCATTAGAGACTTAGAGCACAAACCTTGGGTTTCTGCTTAAAATGTGATGACTACAAAGACCTGAATTAAAAAATAGTTATCACTGATGTTAATTCCACCAGTGAACATATTAATATTTTTCTTTTTTTTAGAAGATCTTGAGCTTCACCACAAATTTTAAAGTCTTACAATCTTAACATAAGAGAAAAGAATAGGTTAGCACACAGAACTTGCTAATGTGCATTAATGTGTTGCTAGCAAGCTTACTGAAAGGTATTTCTGAAGCAGATCAAAACCACTCAGTTATGAAGGGTGGCAGATGTACATCAATAGACCTGCCAGAATTACTTGATAGTGCTGACAAGAGAACTTACTGTGTCAACTGTTCAACATATTGCCCAATTTCTGAGGGGGGTGAGGAGAAGGAAAAGAGGCAACCAGAATCTGGGCAGAAAATACTAAAACTCTTATACAAATTTGAATTTCATTTTTATCAATGTAACTGAACAGGTGCTTCCTATTGATAGTATGGTTTCAGGACTTCTTTGGCAATGTGTTAAGTATAGGAGCAATCAACATCAACCCAGATTACAAGCTAGTACACAAAAAACGGCAGCTTGTATTAAGAAGAGCCTAATAGGAAAAAAAATACAAGTTTTCTGAGTCTCTGAAATCAGGCTGTTTTTCCTGCTGGTGTTGAGAGCAGTCTAAGTGTTTGCTTTCAGCTGAACAGGAAAACACCAGGTTAAGTTCACAGAGAAGAAAACAAGTTTCCAAATTTACATATTGGCTAATACCTTCGGTTTTCAAAACCCTAATCTTAAAACCAAAGGAACTTTTCTTTAAAATCATTTATCTTTTTTTTTCCCTAGTGAAGACCAAATATCTGCTAGTTTAATTTGTGACAATTTACACTCACAATAATAAAGTTGTGTAGTCATTAAAGAAGCGTCTCACCAACAAAACCACAGAAATAAGACCATTTACTGTTGGTTTTGCTACTAATTCAAATTTATCTGAATTTGTGATGTCTTACATGTAGATAATTTAAATAAAAGAATACTTGTAAATTGAAACACTTTTCCCACTGCTAAAGCACGACTGGGAGCTATATTCATTAGCTTTTGTGTTGCTGTGCTCTGTGCAACACAGTAGTTTCACCAGGCATATTGCGTCTGAAGTATAATCTTTCTCCAGATTTAGGTGCTTCAGAGACATTGACCAGCAGTTCACCAGAAGCCACTCCGCCTTCACTTAGGGTAGCCAATAAAAAATTAGCAACTCTCCCTTTAAACAGAATGAAGCAGCAAAATGAAATTTCAGGCTGACTATAAGGTGCCCTCCTTGAATGGGACTGGAAAGAGCACAGGAATGCATATATTTTACTTCAGCAGTCTCTTAAAGTAATAGGCAGTGTGTATGTTGTTTGATTATTTTTTTTTAACTTTGTTTCTAATACATAGTGTCAATCTAGATGCTACTCTTACTATACCGGTAAGTTAAAAATGTTTGAGAGTTCATACTTTGTTGAGAAATAGAACTTATACTTACAAGATCTTATAAGTTAAGACCTTTGAAAGGCATATATGAACAATTTCGCTGTATTTCAAACCAGAAAATTTTGATTTGTCTGAGACTAAAATAGCTAACGTAGAAGAAATTTGAGATTCACTTCACCTTGGAGAGATATAACTGCAAGTGCATGCTCTGCTTTTTTCAACTTAAAACGGATTTCACACCATGACAGGTTTCATTCTGCATTAAAATTGCAAATCTTCTACGTGGCCCAGTTTCAGCTGCAATTGATCTGCTTTGTCGTCATAGATTAAAAAAACAGTGAAGGGCACTGCAGCTTTAAATATTTCAGAGCTATGTAGCTAGTAAATAGACTCCATTGCAATATGGCTGTGAAGGTCGTGTCCTATTGTCTCTTTTCTCTGCAAATATTTTGAACAGCATAAAATGGTTTATTTTATACAATACCTCCCTGCCATTTCTAAATCACGTCAATTGTATTAGGCATTTCCTTACTGGAAAGGGCAGATACGCCACTCTTTCCATACACACCCACGCTGCTTCTAGATGTATTCAAAACGTCCACTGTGAATATAACAGCAGGGTGTACATATCAGATGTATAGTTTTTCATATGTATACCTCATGCGAACAGACTCCCCATTAAATCCCACCACAACATAAGGACAATTAGTTATTTCAATGGTGATAAAATAATTAACTGGATTTCAGGTCAAGAAGCATCTTTGGTTAAAATTAACTGGCCAATTAGAAAACTGAGGTCAGCAATTTTAACGCCTCCTGTTTCTCATATACGGGAGAATATGAAAAAAAAATATAGCATGCAGCACCAAGGAAACATAGTCTGCCAAACCTGTTTTTTATGAAGGCAAGCTACTACCTTTTGGATGCTAGAAAACAAACAAAAAAAACCCCAAGCCAAAAAGCCCTGTCACATTTAAGAATAAGTTACAAGAAAAATAAGACTATAAACCTTAAGCCAGAATTTGGAATCTTTGTGTATGCATTCCCTAGGATCAATGCCACTTCTTTCATATATGGTGACTATTCAATGCAGTTACGAGTTATAGAGAAATACATGTGATAGCTGTCACCATGTAGAAGATGCACATAGTAATTTACCTGAAAAGGCAACAGATTGTTGCCATTGTCCGTCCTGAACACGTTGTCTTCCATCCAGGATTTGGGGGTTAAGGGTGCAGCCCGTGGGAACTTCGGAGGGGCAATGACATTGCTGGAGAACGGCTTTTTAAGGGGTGAAATGGGATTGAGGGGAGAGGGTACGCCAACACCCACTCCCACACCGACCCCCACTCCAACTGCCCTTCGAGGGTCCCTACCAGCCTGCAGCCCACCCCAAGGGTTGGAAGGTGTACTCCAAGCCGCATTTTGATGGTTATTCCAGCTGGAGGAGGAAGAAGAGGAGGCAGAGGAGGAAGACGGTTTGCTGGTCATGATGGGCTGATGGCTGTAAGCAGCATTTCTCTGAGCGAAAGGTGCCTGATTAGGGCTTACAGGTGACCTCCGCTGCTGCTGCTGCTGCGCTTGCTGCTGCTGCTGCTGATGTTGGTGATGTTGAGTCTGAGCTAGGCCAATCTGAGGTGAGAAAGTGCCACCAAATACAGGGTTGACATGGTGCGGAAAATTCTGGAAAAGCATTGTCCCATTGACTGGAGTAATCCCTTGGAAAAAGCTATCATCCACCGTGTTTGTGGTCCCTGTAGACCAGGTGCTGCCGAAGGAGGGAGACAAGGAGGTGCCGGCTGCAGGTTCTTGTTGAGGCTGGTGAAAGCTCAAGCCAGGCAAAATGGGAGACTCCATCTGCATCTTCTCCTTGCTATTTTGGGAAGGAGCCGATGTGCCGATACTAGTCACTGAACTATTGTCTTCTGGTTTGGATGTCTCCGACGAGATGGGTGTAGAGGGGGCTTCTGCTGAGTTTGGATCTTGCTGCTGCTGCTGCTGCCGCTGCTGCTGGGGCTGGGCTTTGCTTTTGTCCATCAGTAAATCATCCTGCATGGTTTGCGCAGCTGAAACAGTAGGGGAAAAAACCACAAAGACAGATTATTAACATTGTCATTCATACCACAAACCAAGCTGTTTTAATCATTTGCCAGCCAAAAATCTCGTCCTATTGCTAGTGCTATGCTACAGCAAATTGCAAGGCAGACCCGTAATCTTCCCCCCCTCCCCCATTTAGTAATATGTAACCTTTGATCGTGCTAGATTGCCTTTAAAATATTTTTCAAGATGCTTCACCCTTTTTGATGCCTTGTTTCCCTTCAGTCTAAATGAGAGATGTGCTTATAGGGCAGAGATATACAGCTATTTCGCCACGTCTCTTTTCTCTTACACCGGAACTCAGAGCTCTCACCCTGCAATGAGAAACTGATTCTGGTTCCTGTTTTTCCAAGCACCCTCCTCCTCCTCCTCCTCCTCCTCCTCCGCCACCTCCTCCCCTTGGTTATTTGCATACGTCAATAAATACTGCTGCGTCCTTCAGCAAGGTTAAAAAGACACCAGTCTTCACTCTTCTCCACCCCCTTTTCTATTAGGGGACCTTTAAAGGAGCCGTACAATTTTCCTTAATCACCGAACAAGCTTTTCCATTATTTAAATTTATCAGAGAGAAAACACACACGAAATCTCGCACTGACACGGGAGCGGTTCTCAGCTGCACAATCGTTTCCTGGCCTGTTCCTGCCGCACAGCTCGCTGCTTGCTAAGGGCACGAGAAGCGATCGCAGTGACCAGTGACGGGGGTGGGGGGGGGCGGCAGGGGGGAGTGGAGATACACGTACAAAGCCACCGATGGGTGTTATATTTGCCTTCAGTGACCTTATGCTCTTGCCGTGTAAAACGCTATTTTACATCAAAGCAGTCATTTGCTTAAAGGTATTTCTACGCACTTTCTATATATATATGAAACCATCAGCAATTTTTTAATTGGAAAAAAATAAGGTCAAAATGAACAGAACTGGGAGGTATTATTAGCCGATGTTTCTGATGCTTTCACAATGAAAAATAAAACCAGGGCAAATTGAAATACTTAAAATATAGACGTGCCACAGTTTAAGAGCCATCTTTATATGCACAAGACAAAGACTAGTGATGAAAATTATTTGCTAAATCAATACATAAGTTTAAATTTTAAAAAGTACATTTATGAAGAATGGTTGAGTCTTATATCTGCTAGAAAAGGTGTTTCATATGAAATAGGCCAGATGACATAATTCAATAATTATTTTGAACACAAGAGAGCTAATGCATATACAGACATCAATGAACAGCGATTGTATGAAACTAGAACAGGAACCTCCACATTTTGCAGAATTTTAGTCAAATGAAGAGACCATTTTAAATGAGCCAGAAATCACTTACCTTAATTGAGTAATTATGTCAAAGATGGTCATGACTGAATACCTAATTGCATTTCTAATGAGCCAATTGTATGACACTTACATTCCTAAGATTGCAATTTTTTTTAGGGTTGTTGTTTTAATGTAACAAAGTAAAGCCAAATCAATAAACTCTTTAAGAAAAGTGGCAGAGTAAAATAGACAACCCTCTGGTTTCTGACATTAACAGTTTAAAAATGGTCCATGTATATCTTTAACATTTTTGGGGAGTTTTTTCTTTCTTTTAAATCTCTTCTGAGCCAGATACACAATTTTTAGTCAAAATGCATGTCAGAACAAGTTTCTGCTATCAGTTAAGTTACTGCTCACGCTCCCTCTTATTTACCTGTTCAATATGTAAGCCAAAAGCAAGGGTTCCCGAACATTAAGGCAAGTTCCTAAGAAGAATGATTCCAGTAAATTATTGCAACTGTAACAAACAGCTCTGCTGCTGCTACTGGGGGTGCAGAAAACCTCGCTACGCAGTTTAAAACAATACTGCAGTAAGATGTAATATACCAAGCCCTGTGTAACTTTCAGTTAGCTTAATTTCTACCAAAATCACTACTACTCCTAAGGCTACATAAAATTACTGATGATTCCACATCACAGAGAGAAAAAGATTATATGTATCCCTTCCCTGGTTCTGACCTATCAGTATAAAAATACATTTAGAGAGACAAAGGTAACAGCTGAAATGTTAACATTGTCATCAATAAAGTATGCTTAAAGCAGTTAGTCACCAGGTTATCCATAGTGGCTAGCACAACAGTTGCTTCAAATATGTACCTTGACTTAGCTGGCTGGTTTTGAACTTTATCCTAGGACTGTAATCCACATGCATTTCCATATTGCTTCTTAAAGGTAAAAATCACTGCACAATTCAACTCTCTCGTCAAGGTCAAGACCTACCTTTTATGAATAATGCCAGTCTGAATGGAAAAACACTAGATAAAAAATGACTTTGAAAGACAGGCCAGCCAATGCCTAATGTTGGACTAATATGCAGTACCTCTTGACTATTTGCTGGTGTAAGTATTTGTACAATTCACAATCCAGTACAGGAAATCTATATCCCCATAGCAATACCAGGTCTGTTTGCATGCAGTAACCCACACAGTTAGCACAGAAATTTTTAAGGAACAGTTACCTTTGGATTTTCTGTATTTAAAGATCAACAAAAAGACAATATATTTATTTTCTTCGTTCAGGTTTGGTATATGACAAATAGTCGACCACTCTGGCAAGAGCACTTTGACAACTGGAAGCTTTCAGCGCATGCTCTCCCAAGGAATCATGGGGTTTGAAGTCTTTATCTATAGATGGCATTTCACTGCTGCCTACCCTGGAAGGAAGAGGACTCAAAAGAAAAATACGTGCACACTCCCTCTTTCCAGGGAAAATTGCTGCAGTCTGAACCACTAGGTCTGAGAAGATAAATATCTGTGAGACTGAGCTGAAAGTTACTAACTAGATAAGAGCTACTGACATAAGATAAGAGTTTATAAACTCAGATCAAATAGCTACCCATTCAGAACAACAATCACTAGACAAAGAAATAGTTCTGGTATTTCCAAATTTCTTTCCAAACTTCTAGTTTAAGAAATTAATTATAAGCTCATACCACCTACAAAATATACAGCTATTATGGAGGAGATTGTGTCATGTTGCTTAGCTGAAGAAAATATTAACACCTCTCATAATATCCTTTCTAAAAATGTTCTAAAACTCCAAAACAAATAGGTAGAGTATGAAAATTTAAATCAAATCAAAATCAGCATATAGACAAGAAGTTGTACCATTTGAATAGTTTCCCTTTTCTCACTTACCACTTTTTCATTACTGAATTATCATTAATACACTGAAAATTCTACAAAAAAAATACGCTACTGGGAAAAAAAGAAAGGTACAAATTTAACATTCTATCTACTCTGTATGCTGTGGTTCCACATTTCAGCTGTCTCCCCTCCACTACCTACTATCCACATATTTCCAACCTCCATTATCAACACACAGCCTGACAGGAGTTTCTCTCATAAGATAGTAATATTTTGATCATTAATGTAGGTCGGGTGAAGTTTTCAGAATTTCAATTACCAGCACTTGCGTTCTGTCTTGTAGTAGTCCATGAATTATTCTGGATATTTATTCAAAGTAGTAATTACTCAGAACCAAACACTAACGTTTGTATGGAAATTACTTTGTTGAAATCAGAAGTGTGAAAATATCAGTGTTTAATACAAATGCAGGCTGATTTTTCAAAGGATGGACTACATACAGCTTTATGGTGAAAGAGAGATGACTAAAATTGAGAAAGACAAATTAGGGCAGTTGAAAATGGGTTGTTAAAACACTGATGTCTTTCCTTTCTACAGTCTGTTTATGTTGGACTGTATGGTCTGCCACCTTAAATCAATGCTGTAATTAAGAATTTCTCAACACTTGCTCTAACCTGTTTGTGCTACTCTGAATCATTAAGGGCAGGAAAACTGCTTTCTTAAAGCAGATGAAAATACCTCAGTTGTTGAAATACCCCAGCTACCACAGGGCTGGCTCTAAGGCATTCCAAATGCCTCCTTCATGTTCCTATTTACTTCTGGGTTACTGCTTTTCAGATGATTTGAGGATTCATGTGGAAGGGACCGCACCCTTATCGTCAGTGCTTCCTAGGAGACAGCTTCACTTTTTAGATCAATTATTAAGATAAGGAGAGTGCTCATTACAATAATCACAAACGGAGAAGCACTCCAGAACTCAAGAAAATCAGGATCTAAAGACAGTTTTTGATCAACTAGCCACTAGAAGAACACCATTTTTTTGTTTCTACCAGCCAACTCTTTCATAACTGGAAGTTAAAAGATAATAAAAGCTGTATCAGAACACCAGAACTTAATTCAATCTGGTATCTGAATTACTGGATCTGGCCAGTTACAAAGAAACAAATGTAAGAAAGGCCCAAATAAGTCCAGTTATCTCAATTAGCATTGTATTTAGTGTATTTTTATTTTATGGAATTCATTGTGAAGCAATTTAAGCCTACTGTTACTAACAAACCATGCTAGTCTTTTGGCAGAAAGTGAATATTCCAACTAGCTTGAAGGTTAAAATGAAGTATTACACTACTGAAAAACTGAGTTTTATTGTAGAAACATTTTTCTCAGTTTAGATTTGTTTCATTTTCGCTTAATTGAGGGCTCCTTATCTTTTTAAAGATGGAATAAAGTAGATTAAAAATGCCTAATTGATCTGGTAATTTAATTTTACATACATAGCAGTTAAAATGCAGTCTTGCCAAAATAGAATACTTCCATATTGTCAGATTACTTAGCTTTATTGAAAACAGTGAATAATTCCAACAGTCAATGTTGTCAGATCGAAAGAACTGTACTAAGGTACTGCTTCTTTATTATTTGGCCTCTTTTTCAGGCCCTGCTTGAACAGATAAATATTTAATATACCACCATATTATTCTTACAGTAATTGCCTGTCAACTTCTTCATTAAGCTTAAACCTGTATAAATTTGTTATCAAGCCATTTAGTCGTTAGTTAGTCTTTAGACATAAATCTGGTAGCCAAATTTTGGGCTCAATTTTATGCCCTAGTTGGGTTTGGTGAGTTTCATTAAGTTCTATACTTGCCTTCAAATGTGCAGTTTTGTTTAATTCAAAACGGCTGCAATCTCCAGTTAGTACAAGTGAGAATGAGCTTTGTCAAATCTCAATTAATAGCAACATTTCCCTTCATTTTGCATTGACAAAAGGGAGTCTCTTCCCAGGAGAGTTCTCTCTCTCATATGGGCTCAAATACAGCTACTACTAGGTGAATTTTTCCAGGGATGGGGCATCTACCACCTCTCTGGGCAAACTGTTCCAGTTTTACCACCCTCATTGTAAGCTGTTTCTTTCTTGTGTCAAATCTACCCTCTTTCAGTTTAAAACCATCACTACTTGACCTATCTCATTTTCATGTATCCTATTATAGTTTTATATTTCATGTTTGGAAAAAAAAAAAAGAAAATATGTCTAAACCTACTAAGTGGTCATGACTTGATCTGATATTCAAGTTTTGTCCAGTCTCATCATATCTTCCTGTGCCAGTGTGAGAGAAAAGCAGCCACCTGTCATAGACTGTTCTTCAGCCTCAAATGGTAGCCAAGTGATGCTGGGTTCTGGTTACATTTCTTAAGGTAAGTATTGTTCACAGCCATTATTACTCATCATGACCTCATAGCTGTATACTACATGGCAGGCAACTAGCATATCCTTCCCACTCCAAAGCAAAAATTCAGAAATTGCACAAATCACATAATCCTAGGAATAAAACCAGCTTCCCAATTTCTATTTCTAATACTTGAGAATAAATATATAAAACCTAAGCATTTGGCTAGTCTAGCTGATCAGTGCTCTGGCCAACAGACAATGCGCTTATTCCTGACCAAGATTAGGAACCAGAAGCTCTGATATCTATGTTTCATGCTCTTACATTTCATGAACAGCTGTAATTGGGACAATGTGTATATTAGGTTCTCTTCCAAGAAGTCATGCCCATATGGTTTACTCAGGCCACTGTACATCCAAGACTTCTCAGCAGTACAAGCAAAACTGAATGTTACAGTCCCAAGGATAACTACAAAATAAAGTTTCTGGGACAGGATGCCAGCATGATGACTTCTTCCTACCTGTTTCTATACATACTTCCTGGAAGGAACATTTACATCACTGTAACTGCTTTAGCATTGCCATTTTGTAGCAATTAGAAAATAAACACCACCCTCCCTACTCCATACATATAATACAGCTTACAAATTCAAGTCCAAATATTTAACACACATTTTTACAACACCTTTCTCTCAACAAAGATTCTCAAAACCAGACAGATTTTCCCCTGGCTAAGGACAGCACAAAGAATCCAGTATATTCACCAAAGTCTCCTTCCTATTCTACCTGATCTCTGTAGTCATGTATATCCACCATGCAAATGCTACTTGTCTTAACCAAGAACAGATGTAGGTTGATGCAATTGTAGAGTTGTGGGGTTGGCCCCATGAATTACTGCCTTGTACAGCAACTGCAGTATAACAAAGTTGTAATCTACAGAAAGGATCGGGGGCTAGTTATGTGTAACAAAACTTATTACACAAGAGCTTTTATTTATATATATATATATACACACATAGAGTCTGAAAAGGAATATTCAAAGTTGATCTTCACTAACCAACCTTCCCAAGCATCTGGAATGTCATAATTGCCTCTACAAAGTTAGGGTATTGCCCTTTGCTTGGGGAACACGACATTATGCAGAACCTTCACACACATACACTTGTACCAAGTAGTAAAGAGTGAGAGATGGTGGAGACAAAAGGGCAGGGTAACTTCTCTCCAGGTACTATCCACCTCTTCGCTCTATAACGGCTTTTCAGCTTCTAAATTTCCAGTTTCACAGACTGTGACACTCTACTAACTTCAGAGCATACAACAAATTTTAAAAGCGCTTCAGAAGGATTTTTTTCCCATTAGGAAGCACACGTACAAACTGAAACGCGAGAGCTGTCATTAGCACCAGCCGCCCCATGCCTCAGCCGCTCGCACAGAAGCTAGTGGCCACCAGGCCTCCACCGAGCGCCAAGGACCACTTACAAGGGCGCCGGGCGCTTGCCCTTGTCATTGCCAACGAGCCCTGGGAAAAGGATTAATTTCCCTCCCGCCGTGGCCGCCGCCGCCCTCCTCGGTCTAGCCGAGCCGGAGCAGGCGGCTGGCCAGAGCCCTTCTTCCCAAGGGCAGGTCCCGGGGAGGCCGGCCGGCCGGCCGAGGAGGGGGGCGGGAGCCGCCTGCACCTGTTCGGCCGGCGAGGGAACGGCTGGGGTGCGCGGGAGGGTGCTCCGTCGCCGGGGGGGTCCCCGCGTCCTGCGTAACCAGTGTGCGGGCAGAGGGGGCAGCCCGGCCTCTCCCCCCGTCCCTCCCTCCGCCTGCGAGGGGGGCGACCGCCGTTTCCCTCAGCCGCCGCGGACAGCAACCGTCGCCGCACGTGCAGGCGGGCGGGGGCGCGCGGGCCCGCCCGCACCCCCTGCCGGCCCTGAGGGGAAGCTGGGCGGCGGCGGCGGGACGGGCCCAGCCACCACAGAGGGCGCGGGGCCAGGCCAGGTGCTGACTTCCCCCCGCGTACCCCCGCACGCCAGCGCGGCCATCCCGCCGCTGCCACGTTCTCCTACCTGCCCCGCGCGCGGTGCCGGGCAGCGACTACGCGACGGCAGCGAGGAGAGGCATAGGGAGGGGAAAAGGAGCGGGGCACCGCGGGGAAGAGGGTATGGGGCGCGCCCAGCCGGACCTTTAAACTCCTGGCGGCAGCAGGACTACACTTCCCGGCGGGCTGCGAGGCTGCCACTCTCTCGGTGGCGCAGGCGCACTGTGGCGAACGGGAGGCGGTGACGGGCGTCGTGGCTGCGCTCGGCGCTTACCTCACAGAGGCGTCGCTGCCGCCCCTCGCCCCGGCAGCGCGGCGGCCCGGGCCGCGCACCTTCTGCGTGCGGCTGTGTCGTGCTTCAGCGACCGGCCCTCCGCCTCGTCCCCGCCCGTAGAAGGAGGGGCCGCCCCGGCCACCTGGCGGGAGGGCTGTTGCGGTGCCTTTCCTCTCCTCGGCCTTTCTCCGCCGCCACACGCGTGACGCGCGGCCTCGCTGGGGCCGCCTTTGTCAGGCTCCGGGCCCTCGGCTAGGCCCGCTCCTTCTCCTGGGAGCCATGTCGGAGCAGACGGGTTTGGCCCTGCCGCAGACCATGGACAGGTACGGGCAGGGCCCGGCGCTGGGGCGCAGCGGGAGGGAGCTCTCGGTGTAGGCGTGTGTCTCCTGGGCCGCCCACGGCAGCGGATCCCCGCTGTCTGTGGCGTGTTCCGGGCCGCGGGGGAGGGTCGGGGTGAGCCGCCGCGGCGCGGGGCCCCTGCGGCCGCTGCTGGTGGGGGAGCGAGGCGCGGTGGGGCAAGGCCTGGGTGGGGCGTGGGGGTCCGGTTTCACTTTTCGGCTTCTGGAAACTTTGGTGGTCCGGGCGATGTCGTGCGAGTTGTGTCGTAAATCAGCGCGAGGTGGTGCCTGCGGGGGTGTGCGGGGTGTGGAGGGTCGCCTGGGGGAGGTGTGTCTGGGCTGGAGAGGGGCGGAGGGCTGCGGGGGCTGGCCCGTTTCGGTGAGCCTGGGAGGTGCTGTAGGTGTGGAAAGCATTGGCACGCACGTAAAACAAGACACCAAAAGATGACCGACCCTTAATTGGCTTTGTGTGTTTTGTTGCTGATTTTATGATCTTCGAAGAAAGCCTGCAGTTGCTTTATGGAGTGCTGTTAAAAAGTGCAACCTGGAAGATACTTTGACTTAAATGTACGGGAGGAAAGACACTAACTCTTAAATTATTTATGTTGCACTTGTTTTCTCTTTATGTTTTTATTTGAGTATGCGGCATGAAGGGCTTAAGATTCCTGGTGTGTTATTTTGAGTCATCCAGGAAGCCCTTGAGACCAATCCCTATAAACAATAAAAACACATTGATAGCCTGTTATTGCAGGAGTTGTGATAGTCTTGATATCGCAGAAGGTGGAGACCCAGAAGGAATTGGACTTCTATTGATGAACCTCTCAGGCTTAAATCATAAGGAAGCGTAAAAAAAAAAACTGGTGTTTTTCTTCTTTTCAGGTTACCTCTAAGGAAATGGGATTTAGTGAAATACAGGCTGTCATCAGGCAAGTGATGGAGATATAAACCATGTGAGGCAGGGCAGAATTTGTGCAGCCTGGCAGGTGGGGATGAGAAGTTTCAGTTGGTGGAAAGATAGAAGTGAGTTGGGGGGGAGGCAAAGTTGGGTTTTAGAAAAACTGGAGAAGTGAAAAGTGACAATGCGAGGATTTAGGTTATAATTTAGAACAGGACTTGTCAAGGAGGCTAGCAGCCAGAAGCCCTAAGTGCATTTCCAAGAAGTAACAGGAAGGAGGCAGATTTTTAGAAATGCTATCCATAAAGTATTAGTTTGATACATTTCCTGTGAATGTGGAGAATAAAAGGGAAGAGTTAAGGAAGGCAGAACAGTTGGAAGGAGGAAGATAAGACTGGCGGGGGGGAGGAAAAGATCAGGAAGAGTGCTGCAGAATAAACTTGAAACTAAAAACCCTGAAGCTGGTAGTCCAATGATACATAAAATTTTATATTTTGGAGTTCTAGGAAACCATGATAATCTGTGGATTCTCTACTGTATGTCCATTACATCATACCATTAAGTCCTAGTTTACCTTTTTGGGAAATGGCTGTAAACTGGTGTTTATAATCTGTGTTGTGAACAACTGTTAGATTAAACCGTTAATTTAAAAAAGGGGAATTAGTTAACTAGTGGCCAAACCAGTTTACTGTTCTTATACACTTGTTATGTGTAATGGGTATGTGTCTTGTGATGTATATTTAATATTCTTGTACCTTTCAGCTTTGTGAAATAGTAATTTTTATCTCTGGCCCTTTAAAAAGACTTTTTCCAGTAAACTTGGAGTAGCAGAGTTCATAATGTTTAAAACAATTGGAAAGTATCCCTGACTTCCTTAATAATAATGACAATGGGGAACAAGTTTTAAGTACCTAGGTAGCAAAAAAGGAGGTATGAAGAGAGAGTGTGGCTTTTGTATAAGAATTCATTTGGCTCAGTATAGGAAACCTTAGAAATAGTGGGAGAAGTGGTGACTGGAGTGGTAAGAAGGAGCCAAGTATTTAGGATATGAATGTAATTCAGAGTGTAGTACAATACCAATAGAAGGATTTTGGAGTATCCAAAATGCAGTCACTGTAAATAATTTTTCTGTTATGTATTGGGTTTAGGGAGTGGGGTTACATTAGAAGAAACCAATTTTCATTCATCTGGTATTTCTGAAGGTTGTACATGACTGTTTTCATGTTGTATGTAGTGATAATAAAGATGATAAACCTTCAGTGTTTCACCTTAGTGTATCACCTGTAGGAATTCTGAGGGGTTGAAATGCTTCTTCCATCCTGTTACCTTTATTACTAATGACAGTTGCTTTCCTGGGTAAGAGTTAAAAATGCATATGCAAAAGCTTGAGAGTAACTGTTAATGCATTATAACTTAACACAAAGCACATACTTTTAAAGCAAATTTGGGTCTCTTACTGAAGCATTCAGACAATGGCTTTTCAATGAATAGGGCTTGAATTTGATTCTAATAGTTAAGGAAGAGTTTTCTTTTGTTTTCAAAACCTAAATAGGGTTTTCTTTTGTTTCCAGTACCTAGATGATTACACTGAGAGTGGTGATACGCTGTTATATCAGCAGTAAGTTGTTGCTGCAGATCTGAATGTGTGTGCTGCTTTGTATGCAATGGTCAGAGCTCATATAGCAAGTTCTTTATGTATTTGTGAGAGAACAGTTGGCTGCTTCTCTTGACTCTTGGGTCGTACATCTGTATGACTTAAAGTAGTAGGGGTTTTCTTTAATAAAGCATTTTGAATGTCTTCAGTATAAGGAGTGTGCTGGTAGAATCTCAACATTGTTGCCTGGGATTCATCTTTCTTTTGTGTGTTTTGTGTTCTATCCTCCTTTATTTTCCCTGCATTATTTTAGTGGAGAAGCAAACCATGTGTTTGTAATAGAGGGTAAATAGCTGTTAAGGTGTAAGGAGATAAGGTGAAATTTCTAGTTAAGGATTTTATACTCGCCTGAAGGATTGACTATGGCATAAATGCAAGACGTATGAGAAGTAGATGTGATCATGAACTACATTCTGGAATTCTCATCTGCAGCATTTAGGAAACTAATCCAGATTATTATCATGATCCTTTCTGGTGTCAAAATTGGAATTTCATTCTTCTTGTCATTTTTCTTTTTCTATTTCATGTTTAAATAACAGACCTAGATAACGGTCTTAAAATATCATCCTTTTCTGCATGCAGAATTCTTTGCAGTCTATGATGAAGGGCCATATTCCCAGACTAATGTGTACACTTGAAGGCAGTGGTTAGTGGTCTGTCTAAATGGGGAGGTTTTATTATTTTTAATCCCTTTTTTCATGTTCTCATGCATAAATTACAGAAGGATAGGAATTTCCATTAAAAAATTGAAATTATGTGTTAGTGCTGTTTTATATGCTGTTACTCAATGTAAAAACATTTTTCAAGATTTCTTTAAATAAAATTGCCAGATAACATGAAAATGTCTTACAAATTATAGGTATTGCTCTATTGAGTGCACAGGGCAAACTACTTGAAAGTCAGTCCTAATGTATTTCTCAAATTTTAACAGGCAGAGGCCATTTGATAAGCTATACATATTTCAAATGTAAAAGCATTTTTTTAAAAAGGAAATAGCCAGAAATATTGTATTCTGAAAGGTATTAGGATATTAAAGCTTTACAGTGCAATTCTTGTGCCTCGTATGCCAAGATCGTGAACTGAGTCAATCCTTGTGTTTTCAAATATAATTTTGCAAATGCGCAAAAAAAACCTTAAGTCTTTTGTGGTCTTTTTCATGTTTCCTATTCAATTAGGTTCTATATATTTTCTGTCTCTCAGCACTGTTTGACAACAGTTCTTCCAAATGAACACTTCTAATTGTTTCTTCTAGCTGCCCTGTGTAGCACCTGTCATAACAGGTATTCTGGCTTCTTAATGTGTTTTTCAAACATTTTCATTCTTGTGGGTAATTTCAAAGATAAGATGTTGAGCTTCCTGGCAGATTTTGGTGCTCTATTTGATTGAAAACTTAATCTTTTAAATACTTAGTATTTTTCCTGTGTCATTTGTTTGTTAAATACAAGTTGACTTTAATTTTCCTATTTATAGTTACAGTTTTAAGCAGAACTAATGTGTAAATTCAGTTTGTCTTTAAGTTATGTATATAGCTACATCTTTTCAGTTTGCTATTTCATGGCTTTCTGTAATAGTTTGCATGTTATTGCCAGGACATCAGTTGACTGTGATCCTATACTACTTAGCCTTATTACAGAACATTTGACCTGGTCTCACCAGAATTGCTGATGGCATAGCAGAATTGCTGTTGGAATACGTAGGAGAAAACAAAACTAGTAACTATTCATCATACGTCTTCTTGCTGTGTTGGTTGAGCAGTTGCTGAAGTGACAAGATTTGAAAAATAGCTACAAAACATGTTCTTGCAATAATGAAGTCAGTGGCAGGGCCCATGTTGATAGAAAATGTAGACTGCAAGTATTTGAGTGATTCAGAAATTCTTCAATGTGGTCAAATTAAAAAAAATAATTGCTACTTTTATGATAAATGCACCATCACATGGCCTCTGATTTTTTTGTTTGTGAAGATAATCTTATCAATCAGCTGTCTTCAAAAAAACCCAACAAATGCTTAGCCACACACCAGCTTTTTCCTGGCTATGTCATTGCCTATATTTGCCTTAATGTGAGCTGTAATGCTAAAATGTGCTCATATTTTTTTAAGCTTTATTCTCTTGACTTAAATTGGATTATGTGTGGATTGCTCTTACAGTTGTTTATACCAAGGCTTCAGAATGCTGGGGGTTTGTTTTGTAGGGTTTTTTTAAGGCATCTCTGTGGTAGTGATTTGTGGTACTCCTTATGCTATGTAGCTTAAAGACAACAACTGCTTTCTTCTTCCCATATATTTGCCAGCTGGTCAGAATGTGGTCACGTCTGCCTTGTATTTTTTCAGTGTTAGAAGATGTTAGTCAAAATTTGATAAGAAACTGTTGAAGGCTTGTGCAGGTACATGCTGAAGAATCACTGTAGTGGTAATTTTAGCATGGTTTAACTTTTGAATTAGCATGCTTTATTGTCTGGATGGATAGCAGTTGGGTCAACTGTGGTTGATATGCAGCCCTCCTTGATAGGAACTAGACCAACATCACATGACTTTTGTCATCTCTTCTTGCCATTCCTTATTTAACAGAGACAATGGAGTTGAAATTGCAGGTAGGCTTTAAAAGCAGTTAAAATGCAGAATTATAGTTGGCTTAAGAATTTACACTATCAGGAGAAGAATGCCATTGCAACTACATTTTCTCTTTGTCAAAGCACTGATTTATCAGAAAAATGCTAGCAATTTAGGTTCAGCAGTTGCAAAGTAGTGAAATCATGGGGTTTCTATTTCAGTTTTCTGAGCTGTCATTGATTTCATGGTAGTTAGGGATTTTTTAAAGAAAAAAGCATATGCAGTAGGTTTGTATGTAACTTTAGGTTGCTCCTTTCATTCCAGTTAGCGTGGGGGGTGGTGTTTGTCTGGCTATCAATCTTTTCCTTCCCTCTGGAAGTGCAGGCACTGATTTAGGTTTATTTACACAATTAACTGTTGATACTTTAGTAACCAAAGACATGGGTTCAGATTAAGACCTTAATGCTAGGCAATGTAATTAGTGCAGTGTGGTCCTTGATTAAAGACCTTTATTCTGAACTCCTTAAACTTGTACTGGATGTTCTGCACTGTGAATAATCTCACTGACTAAAGTTGACACATGAGTAAATCTTTGTAGGACTGGAGTTCAACCAGATATGATACACAGTGTAATAATACACTTTGGAGGATTTATATAGTATTTTTACTTTTTGCGAACTATTCACTGTCTCTGCAGTTATTCAGTCTGTTCTGCTTGCACTGATTAAGCACACCACTCTTCATTGCCCTACCTGAAGGAATTGTTTTCTTTCTACACAATGTTTTTTTTTTCTTTTTAAAGAAGACTTAGACTTCAAGCAGAAGCCAGGGAAAGTCCTCTATGAGCAACTAGAAGTACCTGGCTTTCTGTAGGATGCTTAAAAGAAGAGAATGTAAGGGTGAAGAATGGGCTGTGCTGGGTTAATCTCTACCAGAAAGGAAATAAGGTGTTCTTCCCTGCCTTTACCCAGCTGATTGGAAGCTGATATTTATACAGGAAGGAAAAAACAAAATTATGTGTATCTTAAAGTGGGTTTGGAGAATGAAAGTTTGAAACAGTAGCAATTTTCTAATAGCTTGATTTTTCCATTATTGCTTCATCCCAGGTAAACCCCTTGCTATTCCAGTCCTCTTCATGGTGAAGTTTCTGTGTAGATTAAGTTCTTCCTGTGTCATATCAGTAAACATTATTAGTGAAGATTTATTGCAGACCTGTGGAATAACTTTTGCCCATCTGTACTATGTGTAAGCATGCTATTTATAAACTGTCTTAACCTTTTGACTGTCATCTTATGCATTATATTTCCATCTTTGACGTCTACTTTGATATGCTTAGGAGCAACCATATTTAAGTTGCTGCTTAACTGCTAACTTCTACCTGCAGAGAGTAGATAATTATGCCTCCTTTTTAATGTGAGGAAACTTCTGAGAGACTATTTATCATTTTTGTACTAAAATGTCGGTATTCCATCTATTATCAAGGCATTCAAATAATATTTTCAGATGCTTAATCTAAAAAAGCTATACAAACCTGTTTAATGACATCTTCCACATGGAAGAGCTCAAATCTTTAAATAGTGTTTAACTGTGATTGTTTTCTTTGGCATGATGTCTGAAGTGCTCACTGAAGTTAAAACTTTTGACAATTAATGCAAATGTATTGAATAAATAATGTATGAGTTACAGAGGAAAATCAATCAAAAGGCTCAGGTATTAATTGTGGAACATGTTTTCAAGTAATTATTAAAGTGGTAATGAGTATGCCGGCTGTTTAGGGCTCATTTGTTTGGTGCTTCTAACAACTTAACCTGCTTATGGTCTTACTGTACTGCAGAGCAGGTGGGAAGTTCCTGATGTGCAAGTGGTAAGAGCTTTTTGATGTATCTTGTTTTCCTCCTCTCAGCAACGGAATGAGTTGGGTGCCAGCTTGTTACAGGACGCGATACCTATTTATCAAAAGAGTGCATGACTTGCTCAGTTTTTACTGACACTTGTGGTTTGCTACAAGGAGCAAATCCATCTTCAGTGCAGAAGAATGAGAAGACACAATCTGAAGTGCTTAAATTCTTTAAAGTGAACTGTTTCTGGCTAATTTTTCTAAATGAAACTGTTACGAAGGTTATAGAAGATGGTCAAGGGGCTGGAGCATGTGTCTTGCTAGGAGAAGCTAGAGGGAACTGGGCCTGCTTGGACTGAAGAAGAGATGGCTTGGGGAGACTTAGTAACTTTCTAATACCTACCAAGGAGGTTGTTCAGAATACAGTCTGGTTCTTTTTAGGTGTTTCTGGTGGAATTATGAGAAACAACGATTATAAATCTGAACAGAGAAGGCTTCAGCATGTGGGAATGGGGAGTGAAGCAGTTGAGCTTTGGAACAAGTTGCCTGGGCCAGCTGTGGATCTCTGTCCGTGGGGCTTTTCAAGACCTAGCTGGAGAAAGCTCTAGGAGTCTGGTCTCAATTAAGGGTTGCTTCTGCCTTGGGCAGAACATCTGACGAGATCTCCTGTGATCCCTTCCAATCCAAATAATTCTGATACCAAGTCTAGACGCAACCTCAGTTTAAATAGGGAGACAACACAGTGTTAGGGCTCAATTTGCACTGCATGACATGAGCGTGCTGTGCTGGAGGTGTCAGTATGGGAGGTACAGTCCACTAATACCTTCTGGCAAACCTGTACTTACCTTTTTGCAGTGTCTGCTATGAAATCTGTTCTTAAAAATTAAGATGACTTACCATCTAGTTGGACTGGGATCTTTTTTTCTTCCTTTTCTCCTAAGATTTTTTTCTTCTCATGTTACTTTAATGCTAATATGAGTGAATTTCATTGACAACTTTTTGGTGATCAGTGAAAGTGCTTAGGCTCAGGATTTTTGTTAGTGATTCTGGGGGAACAGTTACACTTTCTGCCTAACACTAATATAGAATAAGAAAAATTCCAATCAAAATCTCCACTTTGAAATGCTGGTTTAAAAAAAAGTTTGTACTTAAGTTGTGTTAAGTCTGGGGCTAGCTGTTCATTTGTCTATAATTTAAAATCTTAATTATCTTAATTAAGATACAAATGAAAATAAAACCGGCCCGCTATATGTTTCCCTATAATAAGTAACTACCAATTGATTTAAGGGCCAACCATGGAATCTTGGTATATGCTTATGTTTGGAAACAAACTTTTTGGCTAAATTTCATTAGCATTTCTAGGCCTTTAGGTGATTGATTGCTGATAAGCATTATGAACTACATGGTATTTCCATTTTATGTATCTGTGCCTGTTTCTCCCTTTGGTCATGCATCTCTTCTTCAAGGTGTATGTGTTAAAAGAAAGTGTTAACACAGTGTGAAGGTAGGGGATAACAGTTGTTACGGATGATAATGGCTGGCATTCAGTGACTTTTTTTTTTCTTCAAAGCCATTTTAATATAGTAGCTATTTCTTCACAATCTTTCTAGAAAAAAAAAATCCTGTATTAAACCTGTGACATGTTTACATACCTTTCTGATCTCTCCTCCTTTGTTTCTCCTATTATAAATGCATCTTCTTGGGATCTGAATACTTCTGTTTAGAAGTGGTTATTTTATATTGGACTAAAATGTGCCAACATAAGTTAGTCTTTGTGAAGGATATAATTACAGATGGCCATGTGCTGAGTGCTTGTGACTGTTCTACTGGTGAGTCACACAGTCAATTCTACAGAGTGCCGAGGAGAGTTACTTAATGTTATGATTGGACACCCTGGAGTTTTGTTCACATTTATTCATAGAAAAGACATTTCCAAATTTTCGATGTCTGCCACTTATAAGTGCAGGGGGTTTTTTGTTGTTCTTTAGATATTAATATCCCAAGAATGTACCATCTTGGCATTTAAACTTTTTTGTAATATTTAGGTATCAAATTGGTCAATTTTTATTATGTATATTAAGAGGATACTTCAGTAGAGCTTTTGGGGTTGCTGTCTTAGACTGTAAGTTATCTAATAAAAATAGAAGTTATAAACTGAGAATAACTTGAGTGATAGTGCCTGTTGTATAAACTCTTGAGTTCAAAGCCATTTGCTTGCTTTGGAGTCTTCCTGCTGATTTTGCAGCTTTAGGACTATGTTTCCTCTTCTTTGTTCTTTGTAAGAGCATAACAGAAAAGTTGCTTACCTTATGGTCAGTTTAACCATGAAATTCTCTAGGCCCACTGTACAAAAATTAAAGTTTTATTTCACAACTACCTTGGCTAAGAATGGAATGTGAAGTAAGTAGCCATAAGTTTGGTTTCTAACAGATTAAATCTATGTTAATGTGTTTACTTTTGCAACTAAAGATATTGTGCCTAATGATTATTTTGTGATTTTGTATTACCTGTATGATAACAGGAAAACTGCTGCAGGAGACTGAACTCACATGTCCTAGATTTTGTTAATAGAACGTATGCATTCTCTTTCTTTTATCTTTTGCTTGTCACAGCAACAGTTTAATGTCAAGACAGTTACAGTCTTAGAAGTCAAAGTTGGTCTATTTTGTATGTATGTCACTCCTGGTATTTCTAACATCTGTCATCTACTCTGTTCATGTACCACAAATACTAGTGTTGGCATTTTTCTGATGCAACTATCTTCCCCTTTCCCTCAGTGCAAAGTAATGTTGTTTAATGTTAGTTTAACAGAAACTGCATATTTTTATCATCTTTTTGAGACTGGCAACTGTATTTAACATTCCAATTGAAAACAATAAATTAAAAAAAGATCTTGGTATCGATCCCTGAAAATACAGGTATGGTTAGTGCTTGATTAAGGATAATACGTACATGTTAACCTTCTGTTATGGAAAAGTAAACCTTGTGGGAGATATGAAGGTCTAATCCTTGTTATTCCTAGTCACGGAACTCAAAGGAATTTAAATTTAACCTTTATTCCATCAAGTTGACCAAACACTTATATCTTGACTAATATAGGAAAAATTGATGAGTTTTGCTCATCGAATGGCACAACTAATTGCAGAATTCTGACAAAGCAGTGAAGCAGTTGTGCAGCAATTTCTAACCTTGGTCCATAGGCAGCATTTTCAAGCAAGCAGTATGCTGTGAGCAGAATTGTTTTGATGTCAAGGTTAACCTCAGTGCTAGTATTTTTAAATTCTTCAACAAAACTAGGAAGTTTTCTGGGAACATTGGTTAGGGAATCTTTTGTATATTAATTAAGCTATAGCAGTATCTTAGAGCTTTGTAGCATACTTTGAGTCTCTTTTACTAAGAAACAACCTCCTGTGTTCTAGAGCTTCAGATCAATTTTCTGCTGCCTGCATTGATATTTTTCACACAAATCCTCCCTCTATCCTCTATTTAACTGTGGTCATTTTGTGTCAGTAAGTTCAGAGCCAAATGAATCCTTTTCTGTGCACCGTTCTTGATTAAATGTTTGTGTGTAGTTTTTTCATAAACATTTTGTATGCCTTTGTTTAATTTGTCACTGTCTAACTGGAGACGATATTGACTGAGCTACCGAAAACAATGATGCAAGTGCCGTCCTCTCAAAGAGTAGAGTTTAGGTTGTGATGACTGTGATCAACAGTGTAGTTGAAGATACTTTTTCCAGGAGACCCCAAATGATTGAAGTTAGACAGACACAGTTACTTTTATTGCCTGGCAAGTAAATCTGATGTATTGGAAACCATGGAGGCAGTCAAACCCCAGAGTTTAGCACATGATGAAATGTGTAATATCCCTAGGGAGTGAGGAATGCTCTAAGAATTTGATACAGTAGATTGCAGATGAATTACAGCAAGAATGGCTTTTAAAACTACTTTAAGGTCTGAAGCTGTCTTCCTTTTCTAAATCCGGCAGTGCTGATAGAACTTAGACAGTTGTTTTAACCTCAAATAATAATCCATCCTCCTTTAAATCTTTCTTGTACATAAGTTGGATAGTTTAGCTTGTCAGTAGTTGGGTGTCCGACCTTCCTAGAAGGTCGTGTTAACAGTTAGAAGAGGCTGCATGTGATCTTGCCATCTAGAGTTCTTGCAGTATCTTGAACATGCTGGCAGCTTTTCTTTTTTCAGCCAGTGTAAATATTAGTATATGAATTCTAGCTGATTGAGCCTCTCACTACTTCAGTTTTACCTTGACATTACGCTGCTTTGTGATTAGACATTGAAAGAAGTTGAAACTTAAAGGAATTTCTTCTTATTCACATTTTCCTCATCAGGAGGAGCTTTCAGATATACTGCTATACAATTTTGTTAATACTACAGGCAATTAATGCATAATTAAGGTGTTTAAAGGAATATTAATGGAAGTAACTTTAGCTTCTAAACCATAATTTTTTAGTTGCATCATATCTCTGTTACTTTCTGTGTTTCTGATTGTCAGCTTTGTCAAACAATGCTAAAGAAAATGTTTCCTTATACAGTATGCTATCTGCATTATACAAAAATCCGTGAAATGTTTAAGGCATTAACTTAATGCTGATAGAATTCTTCAGTGTTTGCTTTGCATGTTTGTACTTGACCAGTTGTTCAGCTCTTCAATCATGTTGTTCAAGGCATGTTTCAGTTTTGGAAGGAAATTGTTTTATGTGTGTATGGAGTTCTTTGGTTTGGATTTTGTTGGTTTAGTTTGTCTTTTTCCAATTTGTTTTAGTCACTTCTGGTTTTCTTCCTAAACGTGATAGTAAGAATC
This sequence comes from Microhierax caerulescens, assembly GCA_035590215.1. Lineage (NCBI taxonomy): Eukaryota > Metazoa > Chordata > Aves > Falconiformes > Falconidae > Microhierax > Microhierax caerulescens. The sequence continues at coordinate 26,654,982 of JAVJGJ010000062.1, forward strand.
AGTGCTGCTGCCCCTCAGCAGGCACTCAGTAGCTTAAGTTGTTAGTTGTATGCCAAGCTGTTAATAGATGATAATAATAATGTTTAATTAGCCAAATGTGTAATGTTTTAGTAATAAGGTGTATATTATGTAAGTAACTGTTTTACCTTGATCAGCACTTTTTAGGAGAGCCTTGTTTGCCCTCCCTCCCTAAAGAAATAAAACAAATGTTTGTAACAAGGTTGTTTGTATATTTAGGGGCTCACAGCAAAGCCACTGAGCCTTGGTGACTTCTCACATTTTTCTTTTGAAAAAGTGAGAGTATTGTAATATTGAACAAAGCCTTTAAGAGAACAGAATTTTGAAGTCTTTGCAAAAGGGATATGCCTAAATAACTGGTTGCAAAAGATCAATTTGTCTTGAATGAAAGATATATATATATATATTTTTAATGATAATCTAGATTGTCTTTGACTAACTAGAGACTGAAACCCAATGAGATAGAATGAGACATCCCCCACAGATTTAGTGAAGTTGGGTAGAAGTAAAGGCCCTAACAACCTCATAAGGCATGATTCAAGCACAATAGGTGGTGGCTGGCAGTGAAACATTTAGCTTTATGCACAGGACAGAAGGTTGCCAGCAGGATTCTGTGAACTGGCCTTTACTCGTATCTCTGCCTTTATGTAGTGCAGTTAACTAAAGCATAAAACATTTTTCCTTGAGATGTAATTAAGAATATATAAATATGTTGAACTTCTGGTAATCACTAGATCTTTCTGGTACGCTTTCTAGTTAATTATTGTATGTTTTGCTTTAACGTGTTTGACTGCTTACTGGGTTTTAGTCATCCATGGGCTTCTTAATAAAGCTTTTTAAAATCTAGCTTAAACTGCCATCCTGTGGTTAGAGGAAGTCAGAACCTATATATGATGAATACCACTTGTGTGCCCATATGTTCACGCCAACATAGCTTGATAGTCTCAAATATTTAACGTTTCCCTGCTGTTTTTATAGAAAGCACTACTTTTGTAGTAAAGTTTAGTTACTATTGTTTCTAGATTCTCATCAACTTTACTCAGTGTTAGACCCTATACTTGATGACTAGGCATAGCAGAATTGGGTATTAGGTCAGGTGACTTTCAGGACTTCTTCTGAAGATTTTAGACTTTGTTTTGAGGTGACAGCATGTTTTCTAGTTGAACAATCCAAGCTAGCAAGTGGCTGCTATGCCTTGGTGCCTTAAAGATCTGCAGAAGTCATGATAGAGCATCTGACTACTATTTTTGCACTGGTGTCTCTGTTCCGTACTCTGTGACTGTGTTTGGTTTTTTTCCCCCTTAGGATAGTGTAAGGATTTTTTGAGTTTGACAGGCAGGGCTTGGGTTGAAGATGAGAATATTTTCTGCTGTGTGATGGGCAGGAAAATATTGGGGAAAGAGTGGTAGTCCGTCTGTAATCTCCTTGCAGTCTTCCTCCATTAACAAGCTTCACTGTTCTGGTCAATAGGTCTGTATGCATTCTGCTGTTGGAGTCTTCATGATGCTTTAAGTTTTGCAGCTGAGTTAATCTCTTCTCCTCTATGAAGCATGACATAAGCTAGCATTTCTTGGGTTAAGTGGTATTCCTCTCTTGGTAGCCTTTACCAGGGGTAATGTGGGCTGGGCTTGCATTCTATTGTGAGCAGGTAGTGGCTCTCTAGGCCAAGAATCTTAAGCCTGCTAGTTCCTTCAAACTCAGGAAAAGGAAGTGCGTAGTGGTAGCATTTGCAACACATTGTTTTCTTGCTTTTTGAGAGTTAGCTGTGTTCCCCTACTAAAATTCTGGCCAGCTCCAAAGTGGCTGTTGTATGCTATTAGGTCACTCATGATTTTTTTTCCACCATCCTAGTCTTCCTACTTACACATGATCTTACAGTATTCAGAGTGTGGATGGCAGCTTTAGTGACAGCTTATCACTGTTCTTCATCAAAGGTATTTTATCTGTCAGTATAGACTATGCATAAAAAACTTGTTACAGAAGCTTATGAAAAATTCCCTCTTCCAAACAGCAGATTTCTGGGGCATCCTTTGGAACAGTGCTTTTTTATGGCCAGTTATTGGACTGCTTTCAGTCATTTCTTCCAAGATACATTTTCACCCCTCACTGTGTTGGCTCTCTGTGCTGTCATTGCTATCAGTTATGTTTCAGCCTTTTCACTTTTTTTTTTTTGGATGTGAAATTCAATTGCAGTAAGTCACTCAATCACTTGCTGCTTAGCAGAACAAGGATGCTTTACTCTTGTAGCAAGATACTAGCAGATTGCTGCTGCTTTTAGGGAAAGCAGTGTGCTTAATGATGTGGGAGAAATGCAGAAAAGTTTTCCTAAAGAGCATTTCTTATGTTTTATGAAGGATCTGTAATGAGAGGAAAATGTTTTTTATCTCATGGCTGTAGAGCATGTCACGCATGCTCAAATTGGCCCTTCCCATGGTAAGGGTTAGGTCCTGCTGAAAGTCTTGCAAGAATTTTCTCAGTATTTTTCAGGTTTTGTTTGATGTTCATACATACGTGTCACTGAACATCAGGGAAAAAATTCTAAGACTCTGCATTCTCTCTTGCAGTACTGAATATTTGAAACCAGCCTATGAAGTAGCTGTGCTGTCCCAGTCTCATAAGTCATCTTCTGTTAAGTGTCGTATATATCAGGATAACTGCTTATGGGGCATTAAAGATTTCTGTAAACTTTTTACTAGTATTACTATATAATTAACATACTGCCTTTAAATTACTTTTCTTTGTATTGCTTTACACAGCCATGCCTGCTTGAAAACAAAGTTGTATCATGATGAATTCAGCTCCCACAGATTGAGGCAGAATAGATTTAAATAACATTAATTGAATCCTGCCCTCCTTCCCATCTAAGACTGATTTGGGAAAAAAAGTAACCTTTAGAAGGAGTATAGCTCAGTAAAAAGGGAAGCAGTCAGCCTTCAGGTATGTCTCTTGGTACTGGAGAATCCTACTGATGTGTTGGAGCTGTAATTTTAGTCAGGTACAGGAGAGAATGACTTCTTTACTCATCAAGAAACTTGTGGTTTGGAGAAACCTGTTTTTAGGCAGGCCATGGCTTTCTAGATTAGTCATATAACATTTGGAATATAGGATCTCTAGTCTTCAATACAACTTTCTCTCCATCTGCTTTCCTCTTAACATATGCAGTGTCCTGTAAAGAGTTTGTCTTTGGTAGAGGAAAAAAACCCAGATAGAGTAAACCAGTTATGCTTTGAATCAGAATAGAATTGAGATGGGAGAGCTTTAGCTGCTGGGGAGCTGAATCTCAAAGGCATTTGTAACCCTATATTCAAAGCTGAAATAATTATATTGGCCTGATTTTGTGTATGTTTTGTTTTGATTTTTTTTTCTAAGCCAAGGAAGTGTGGAAAAATGCATTAGTGTTATTGATTTGGCTCTGTAGAAAGTCATCAAGGAAGAAGGTTTGAGTTTCTATCAGAAACAATGCTTTGTTCCACCTTTACAGCCTTTTCTATTTCAGGTTATCTGAGTAGCAACCTGATTCAGTGGTAAGAATTAAGGTCATATTTTATTCAGTACAAGAAAATGGAAAATCTGGCAAGAGCCAAGATACTTGTTTTGAAATGGTTTTATTTAGCCCTTTCTGTTACAGCTGCTGTCAATGGAAAGATAAAGCTGATGACAGAATACAAGTAATTTGCTGTTCATTATTCATGACTTGCTAAAGGTTTATGTCTGTAAAGGATTTTGTTATTCTTTTCATGGGTGTTTCAGGTTTTCAGATATGATTACCTGGCAAGAAATTGGATGAAGCAATTAAAGAAAAGATGTATATTTTTCTTGACTTATTAACCTTAACAGAGAACTTGAATGGAGTTTAATCTACAGAGTGTTCGTGGACAGATTGACTAGTTAAAACTGCAGTGTACCAAAATTCTGTTCATGCTTAAATAGGTCATCATTTGAATAAATTTTAGGCTTCTGTGGTATGGTAGCATCTGACCTTACTGGCACCCACAGACCTTTGTGGTGTGAATTGTGAAGCCTTTAGTTTAAAAATAAAAATCTAAGTTAAGCAGTGGTAGACCTAAATAGGATGTGAAATGAACTAATGTTTACCTTTAATGCAGAAAAAGAGGAACAGTTATCAGTAGTGTTGCTTTGTATTGTGTTGTTCCTTCTTACAGGAAATCTGGGATTTCTTAGTGTACATAGACAATTAGTAAACATTGCAAGACCTTGCATTCCTTAAGAACTCCTCGATATCAGGTGCAATGAATGAAAATGTCTGCTGTGCTTTGTAATACTTACAAATCTTTGTGGTGGTCTTGGCATTTTCATCTAGGTTTCTTACTAACTTGTGGCTTGCCTGTTTTTCCTCCTGCTTAAGAAGGTTAATGTGTCCTTTCATTGCTTTACATGCATATCAGGATCATGAAGGTGAAAAGGGAGATGGTATTACAGGAGTTCATAATGTGATGATTCTGATTTAAACAGATTTTGTGGGGAAGGACAAGAAGAAACAGTCAGACTTTGGGTTTACCTTCCCATTAAGACAAATGGAAGAAATTGCAGTTCTTGTTCAAGATGTCAGTCTTCCAACTGAACAGTTGTCTTGAATGCAAATTGATTTGGTTCTAGTTTTAGAGCACCAGTGTTAAAAAACTTAGATCTGTACCTACTAAATATATTCTGTTCTTAAAACTGGATGTGTGGACATGAGTATTGTTTGTTTTACCTATTGTTCAATACTGAATTGTTTTTTCCTGCAGTGTTCTTTGGAATCTGCTCTCAAATTGTGTTCCCTTTCACGAGTATGCCAGTAATAACTTGCTGCAGGCTATGTTCTGTTCTTACATACTCACAACTTAATTTCAGTATACTTCCACCACTATAAACGAGGAAAAGATTCAGTGTCCTAAAAATATCCTGCACAGTGATGCCTATAAACAAAACATGTTTGTTCTTCTGTAGAGAAACATTTTTAGTTTACTAATAGAATACTACCAAAATAGGTCTTAAAATGAAGCTGTTAGACAGCATTTTTCATTACTTCAGGTTTGAGCCTGACAAAGTTGAAGTTTCCCATTGTAGATTTCCCACCACTTTTTCCTCGTCGATGAGTTAACAACAAAACAAAACCAAAACCCTCAACCAGTTTATAAGTGACATGCTAGGGAGAAAACAGTTGATCTTTCAAAGAAACTAACAGTACTGTTGTTTTGAAAGCTTTAGTAAGATTGGCCCTTGCTCTGCATGTAATTCCCTTCTAAACTTTGTCTAACAAGCTTTAGTTAGTTATAAGCATTGTTTCATTTTGGGTTTTTTTGAATGGGTGCAGGGAAAGACCTTCAGTATGTATATGTTCAAGTATGAATTTCTCAAGTAAGTTTTCTGTCAACAATTTAGCACTGATTTCCAAAAGAGAGCATATGGCAGTGTGGCAAAATGACTGGAGTTGGAAGAGACTTCTAAACTGTAATTTTTCCTCTCAGATGCTAACAAAGGTTAGAGATTGAATGCAGAAAGAGCAGACTGAAACAAAACATGAGGGGGAGAGGGAGTAAAGGTGAGGAGTGGTTGAGAAGCTGAAAAATTTTGATTGCAGAGTAAGAGGCTAGGAAAAAGGTTTATTACTGATAACAAATGCTAGGGGAGTGAGGGGAAAAGCATTGTGAACCACTGTAACATCCCCACATAGAAACTACAGTCATGACTCTTGAATCTTAACATTATTTTGTTTAGTTGTGCCAGAGCATTTCTCAGCTTCTTACCCTCTCAATTACTGTCTGTTTGTGGTTACACATAAGAAGTCTTTTACTGTTTCATCTTAATGATGTTACTCAAATTATTAAGAGAACAAAACTTCAGCATCAAACTAGTGCTGCAAAACTTCAGTTAGTGCATAATGTCTAGTTAGATTGTGTCTTGGTAGTTAAATTATAGGAATGCTGTTGCCATACACATAGCTATGATTGCAATGGCTTACATAAATTATTTAAAAAAAAAAAAATCAAACCAGACTATATTTGTACTAAGATTTTTTTATTGTTTTATTTTTTTAGGTTTTGGCTTATTCTCTAGAAGACAGTATATTCAGTATCGGAATTAGCAAATTATTTCACAGAAAAATAAATTATTGGGTCAACGTATAGATCTAAATTTAAAAAGTATCAGGTATTTTACTTTCCCTTACAAACTGTAAGGTGTCCAAGAGTCTGGACTAATCATAAGATCAGATATCTGGGAATTACTAGGATGTGTGCTCTCTTCAGGTCAGATCACACAGCCTGTCATACTTGTGTTTTCTCCTTACAGAATATGTTTGAATTTTATATATTCAGATAATTCTTCAGTGCAGAGATTTCCTTCTCTAGTGATATAGCAGTATTCTTGTAGTACTTTGTAACTTCACTCACATGTTACAAAATTGATTTGTCTGAATGATTATGTTCCCTTTTCAGAGAGGGAATGAATTGAAATGAAACTGAAATTTACAGTTTGTTTCGCAATACGTTATATCATTTGTGTTGGTTTATCATTTAAGTGGATTGGAGTTTCCCACGTAACAAACTACTGTATTGATCTTACAGTTTTAATTTTAAAAACTTACCAAAATGTCTGCTGTAGAAGGAGAAGATACTTTTAAAGATACATGGGGTTTTCATATGTTGAATTATTTCAAGGTTGAACTACAGTCTCAATGCTTTTTAATGTATAAACTATCTAAGTAATTCAGAATGTATTAAAAGAAGTTGTTCAGCTGTCTGTAATATTGTATTAATACCAGAACAAGACCTTCATAAAAAAATACTTATGTTTTTGGTGACTGCATCATCTCCTCTAGGTGTATGTTTTCTAAAGCTAGATGCTTTTACATGTGGAAGTTTATTTTAAGATTGTAAAAGTAGCAAAAAATATCTTCTTTTTTCCTTCCTGTAATTACAGAAGCTGCTGGGTTTGCTTTGCTACCGATGAGGATGATCGGACAGCAGAGTGGGTGAGACCTTGCAGGTGCAGGGGCTCTACGAAATGGGTTCATCAGACTTGTCTGCAGCGCTGGGTGGATGAAAAGCAAAGAGGAAACAGTACTGCTAGAGTTGCTTGTCCTCAGTGCAATGCAGAATATTTAATAGTATTTCCAAAGCTAGGTAAGATATATATCACTTTAAATTTTAAACATAATGGGTTGTTTCCTTGTATTGTTCTTAGGGTTTTTTTTCCTCTGTTTTTGTGCTTAGAGCATCAGTTCTGTTAAAAACTTGTCTTGTTCCCTTTTCCAGACAGAAATAACTTCATATTCTGCTTGTGTCCTGTTTGGGGGCTTAGTTAACTACCTTCTGAAATTTTTGCATGTGTTCCACTTGGGTGAATTGATAAGTCTTATAGGTGATTGACCTATATGTGATTTTTATTTTTTTCTCGTGTTGAGCAGAGGGTGGCTTCTTTCAGCACTTGCCACATATAGCACATGAACACATCCTATTTTTTTTTTTCCTCAGCTTGCAGAGAAACTGTTATCAAAAGAAATTCAGAGGAAAGAATCTTACTGAGCGACCTGTTGCATTGCCTGAAAAACATATTTTTACTTTGGGAGGTATTCCCAAGTTAATATTGCCTTATATTCAAGAGTCAGAGTCCTTGTCTGTGGTTGCTGAGCACTGCCCTAGCTCTGTTTGTAAAGGTGAAAGAAAAAAATTGGAAATGCTCTTCCAGAGTCTACTTACTTGAGTAGCCGAGTAGGACAGTGCATGGTATGTTGCATATATTTAAATTAGCAGTGATTGCTGTTACTCAAGCGCTCACTTGCCCATATGTACTATGAGGTATATTAAGTAGGGCAAGAAAATGAAATGTTGCCATGGAAACTTAAATCTTTAAATTCTCTAAACGCTTGTACTCACATGCTATATCAGCATTTCTTTAACAAGCAGTTTTACTTTAAAACAAGATTTAAGTGTCTTCTGTAATGAAACAGCTGGAATAACTTGAACTGTTAGTTCTTTGGGACAGGACCTCTTTTTCTGTTAGTATAAGGGCTAACAAAATCAAGGTGTGAAGGGAATTTTATACAGGTGATTACATTTCATTCGGTAATAGAACACTAAGTAATGGAGGGAAAAAATATGGACTAGTATATTGTTGATTTTCAAGGAAACATAAACCAGCATGAAACTTACTAACAAGCTATTTTCATTTATCAACCACAGTTCAGCTTTGCTATAAGGGTAAGGTAGAGAGGAATCTTAATCTCCATCACAAAGAAGGCATCAAATATAACATTTAGCATTGGCTTTGAGAGTGAAAAACATTGATATCAGGACACTTAGATACCACAAAACTTCAAGCCATTTAAAATTTACTTGTATCTTAAATGATGAAATTGTAACAGAAGCTGCATTTGCATTTTGTCTTGTCAGTGGGAGAAAGGGGAAGCAGCTATAGTTTGGAGAGGATACATGCACACAAAACCCAGGCATTTTCACTTGTTCTTGCAATTTGTGGCATACTCCATTTGAAAGCTAATTCTCCTAAATGCTAACATTCCTTATTTCTGAAGCCAGTCTGAAGTTCTTGCATGAGATTGTTCAGCTCGCGTGCAGGCATGTAAGAATCTTCTGATGTATTTTTCCTCACAATACCATCTTTTCCCATTTTTAAAGATGAGAAGGGCATGAAACCTCGGAGTTGTGTACTCTTACACAAGACATTGGTAGTAGAGCAGGGAAATTAATTTGGGTCTATCAAATATCAGTCATGAGCTTGAAGTGCCGCAAACAAGTGAGACAGTCTTGCCTTTTGTAGCTCTTTCTCATAACCCAGAGTTCATACATGATAACTCAATTAGAAGTAAGTCAAGGTCACACCAGGCAGAGTTAGGACAGGAAGATGTTTTCAGGTAGTCTTGCCAGTAGCCACATCTCTGTTGCAGCAGTATCTTTGAAGACATTACTAGTTGTACCATTCAAGAAACTAAAATTACTTGACAGGGAAGAAGTAACAACCAAAGTTTCCCTGAGGCATCATAGTTCAGAAACTTACTTACATTAAGACTTCTCTAATGTACAGCTGGAAACTTTTTTTTCTAAAAACAAATTTCTGTGAAAGAGCACTCCCTAACCCAACTTGTTTTATTTACAATTATAGTTTTCAAGTAATATCAACTTCAGGAGACATCAATGCATACCTCTATAAGTAACAGTGGGTGTCTTTTTATGTATTTATCAATTGAAAAAAAAACCTAGTGACATATCTTCTTAAAATCACAACTCCATTTAAAATTTAAGTGCATATCAGTTTTAGAGGTTGGTAGCAAGTATGTTCTTACTAGCTGTTTTCCTCTCTTCTGAGAACTTTATTAAATAGGAAAATAGTATTGCAATTTTGAAAGTAAGCCAAGTATTTTTTTTATAATTATTTCAGTTTAATAAATAAAAAAGTTTGGCAGAAGAAGCTCTGTTAAAGCATGATAGTTCTTACAAAATGAAAAATAGTTTTGTACTTCATTTCCTTAGTTTGTGTGTCAGTGATACCTAATTTCCTGCCACTTCCTTAATACCAGGTTAAAAGAAAAGTTACTTTGTCATCCTTTTTCATTGCTTCCTTCCTAAAGGGCTAATTAAAAGAAATAATTATTGGAACAATGTTTTTCTATTTTTTTCTCAAGGTTCTATACCTAACTTTGTAGCTTGCTTATAATGATTCGTATCCCAGCTGACGCTTGTTAGTACTTTGTGTTAGACTTCTGCTCTTGCCATATCGCCTTACCGAGCTGTATAAGGCAGCCCTCGGTGCTTTGTGTTGCCCTTTAGGACTTAACCAAATATGATGGATTTTTTTGAGTCTCATGTTCGTCTTCTTCAAACATATGTAAGTTTTCAGAGTGGTACAACTAAACTTGTTCAGTAACGGTGGGAAACAGTCAAGATATGTAAAATACTGTGCATTTACTAGTTGCAGTTATGACCTTGTTGCTACTTTCAGCACATTGATAGAGCTCCAAGTGCTTTAAGTGTATCCTGGAAAGTTAAATGTAACTATTAATACAGTTGAACTTCTTTTTCCAATTCTTTGTAGTTTGAGTAGAGTGTTCTTTCTTCAGAAACCCTTTAATTTTGGTACCTACTCGACAATAGTATGCTCAGCTTGAGAGTGAATGAACTCTATACTACACTTTGTCAGCTACTACGAACTGATTTACATCGGGTAGGGTGCTGGTGAGGTGTTTACTGTCTTACAAGCCACATATGAAGATGCTTCCTGCCCTTAAAACTAGGGCTTATTACTAAAACAAAGTGTGCATGCTGTACTAGAAGATGTACACAAAGGTAACCAATTTGAAGTACATGCATAGTAGGTTAGGAACTTGAGGTTCCAGCAGAGCTAGAAAGTACAGTAAACAATATTATGTCCAAGCTGCGTAGGACTGCCCACTGGTCTGATACATAACTTGGCAATACTTACAGTGATTTCTGTCAAGACTGCATAAAAGCTAAACGTGTTTAAATTGCAACTCCTCGGTATGATACTCATACACTTATTTGTGTATGGCAGAAAAAAAACAGTTGCAATCCTTCTACGAGGTCTCTGGATTCTACCGCTATGCAAATAGTAGGTAAAATCCTTAGTTTTTAGGATTTAAACATTAAAAATGTTTAGTTTTGTTTGTTTTAAAGGGGGGTGGGAAACACGCCACAAAATAGATGTATTTGGGAATGTTTTACAAGAATACCAATGCTGATAAAACATGACCATGGATGCGTTCAGTTAGATGTGCCTGTTGCTTGTTTTCACTGGCTGACTTGAGCTGAGTAAATGGGTTGTTTTGAAAGCATTCACACTAAAGCTCTTCTCTTGAAAGAGAAGAACCAAGTCAGTCACGAAACTGGAGTCACAATTTTTTTGGCATTGTCGGTGGACATAAATTTAATGCAAACTTTCTGATCTGAATTTCAAATCTGGATTGTACATTCAAATGCACAACTTTTCATTTGGTGTAAATATGATGGTTTAGAGACTATCTTTTTGAGAACAGGATGCTAAGTTATTGGCACCCTAAAAAACTAAGAATATAAAATTGATACATACTATGAATATTAAAGCTAAGAATTGAACTGAAGGTGATTTTTGTGTATTTGGAGAATACCAAATACAGTACCTTTACCTTTGGAAAAGTAAAAAAGCAAAAAATCCTTGGCACCTGATCTTCTCAATTCTGCGTAAGGTCAGAACAAGTATTGCTTAATTGGAGGTCAGGAGGAAAAGGGCCTACAGCTTGGGATCAGTGTAGAAAACCAAGCATGCTAACTAGCTTGACAATTCATCTAGTCGAAGCCCTGTACATCTAGTATATCAGGACTTGAGTAAGTCATTTAACACCATTGCTCAAGAGATCACTCCTTCCCTACCACTATCCCCACCTTCCATCCCACCCCCGCCCAAACAAAAAAGAAAAAAAAAATTATGATGTAGTAAAAGAATTATAGGCTGGAGTGGGAAAACTGTGATGAGAGACATAAGAGGATTAGTTACTTGAAGAATGCCTATAGGCTGGTTTTGAGAATAACTTCCATATTTTCGCTGATTTCTTGGTAGGAAGAAGTAGGAGGGTGCTAAAAAGGACTATTCATGCATATGGGCTGGAGGGGGACAGCCTGTGTGTACAATTTGTTGACAAATACAAAGTAAAGCGGAATCAGACCATGGTGATGACATTTTTTTACTTCAGACGTCAACTTCTGGCTTTTGCTTTGCTGGTGCTCTCGCTGTCTCTCAGAGACAAGGCAGAATTATGCCCTTGTTTACCTCCCCAAAGTTGGTCAGTGTAATGTCATGTTCTGTCCAAGTCTGGAAAGTGCAGTTGTCCATAGACAGAACAATGAAACTCGATTCATGCATTGCTGTCAAAGGTACAGAGTATCCTGAATAGCTGTTTTTTTTTTTTTCCTCCAATGTTTGAAAGTTGGTCCTCTAAAAATACTGAATGCAGCCTCTTCCAGCAGAAGGAATCTTTCATCTTGACTGTGCTGCTTTTTGTTATATAGCAGGATAGTTTAGTGACAGAGTTCTCAGATGAAGCTGTCAAAGATAAAACACATGAAGCACATCACAGATAACCAGTATTTTTTCTTTTTGAAAACTGATGTATCTACACATAAAAAAGCCACTAAGGCTAAAATGGTTTCTACAACAGAACAATTATGACTCAACACAAAAAATAGTAGTCATCTGCAGTGGGTAAATTCTTCAGTGCTCTAACCAGTACAGTAATATCTCAGAAAGATGTTGCAGTATGTGAAATGGTAGGTAGAAATAAGTTACAAGTTTAGCTTAGTAGCTTTTTAATTTTATGTTCTTATTTAGACAGCATGTGTGGGATGTCAGACTCGTGTTTTCCAAGTTCATTCTTTCTGATCATTGATAGATGCTTAGAGCTTTCTTCAGTATGCTTGTGTGTGTATATGTATATATATGTATATCTTGAAACCTTACTTTTCCTTTATCATAGGTCCAGTTGTTTACGTTTTGGATCTTGCAGATCGACTGATCTCAAAGGCATGTCCATTTGCTGCAGCTGGAATAATGGTGGGCTCTATATACTGGACAGCTGTTACATATGGAGCTGTGACAGTGATGCAGGTATACATAGACATATTCCCTCTTCTTATCAGCTTTGAAAGCCAGTCTTCTAATGAAAAAGTCAATTAAGACTCCTCTTTCCTTGGCTTAAAACATACTTTAGCTGTTTTCAGCACTTTCAGTGCTGTTAACAAGTGAATTAAAGATGGGTGGATAGAAAAACTTAACTGATCATACTGTATAAAGCTAAGTATGCCTGTTCAAATGTGGTTCAGTTTGCAACAAGTTTCACTACTACTCTTAACTGGCTGCCCTTTGTATGGCAGGCTGGTGAACCCACCTCTGTTCTTTCAGAAAAGATATGAGACTAATCTGTTCTTACACCTGTGGAAAAATTTTGCTGGTAACACTCAAAGAGTTGAAATGTTAATTTTTCAGTCCTACCACTTTTTTATTGTAATGCATGCATAGTACAATTAATTCATAAACAACAAATGCAAACCTCTGCAAATTAATGTATGTCCTTATAATTACTTCAGACTGTATGGTTAGTTGTAAGGGAAAAGAATACTTACTTTTTCCTACTTCAGTTTTTGCGAACATGCCTTTTAAATATAAAACAAACACTGACAGGTGGTAGATTATTAACTATGGGAAGACTTGTTCACAGCTATTCTGGTTCAACTACAGGGCGAGTTTTTGTAGCTTCTACAACTAGAAGGACCTTTGTTACAGTTTTAGTTGTTGATTCCTGTATCAATCCCATAACCTGTGTTTTGCCTGAAAACATAAAAGTATTTCTGAAGCTAATTCAGTTGTAGGTAGAATTACTGTGTTATGTGCCAGTAGAAAAGTTCAGACACGTCAGTAAATACTGTCCTTTCAAAATCATGGCACTAACCGCATTTAAAAATAAGGTACAAATGAAGATACACTATTTCCATTCAATCGAAAATAATGTACCTCTTCCTGCATTGTCCAGAGAAGCAATAGTTTTTCATTCTGTGACCTTTGTTGTATAAGGTATTTCTAAATAATAGAAACTTTTTATTAAAACATCCTGAGACACTTGCTATTAATGTATCCTTTAAAGAATATCGAATCAATTTCTGAGTGTAGAATTAATTCGTTCTAAAACTGTAAGTTCTTGTATGCCTTTTGGAAATCATGCTGCTCTGTTTCAGATGTTTAGGCTTCTACTTATACCAAAGCACAGGAAACTTCTCTTGAGATAGTAAGGAATTGCGTTACAGCTCTCTGCAAGATTATTGACTTGCAAACTAGGGCTGGTAGCTCACCTGCATTACACTTGGTAAGTGACCATGGATGCAAAGGCAAAACTTGAGTGTGTTCAGTAAAACAGTGTTCTTTTTATTTAACTCTAAAATGCATGGGCAGCCCCAGGCAAACTAGACTTTTTAGAAGTTACGTTCTTCGTTGAGTTGCCGCCTTTGCAACGTTTGTCAACTGTATACGTATTTACTAGGTTGTGGGTCACAAAGAAGGTCTTGACGTCATGGAGAGAGCTGATCCTTTATTTCTTTTGATTGGACTTCCAACTATCCCAGTCATGCTAATATTGGGCAAGATGATTCGTTGGGAGGACTATGTGCTCAGACTGTGGCGCAAATACTCTAATAAGCTACAAATTTTGAACAGCATATTTCCAGGTAATGTGATTAAATTTGAAGGGAAACACCAAGCTTGAATTTGTGCTTTTAGGAGATGGGGATAGGCGAGTCATTTTTGCCTTTAAGTAAATGTGATTAACGCCTTCCCTCTATTTTATGTTCACTCGATTTAGGTTACACTTCTATAGTACCTAGTGGGAAAGATGGGGCAAGGGGAGCAGGAGCATCATTTCAGTTAAGGCCTTAGTAACAAAACCAAGCTACTGAAAATCATGGGTCCTAGTTGAAAGTAAGAATGAATACAGCCATTCAATGGAAACAGAATATTCACCGAGAAGAGGGAATAGTTCCCAAAAAGTAATTGGGCTATAGATTTGTAATGGAGTAGGGGGCAGGCACTGATGTGGTTTCTATGTTCTCTTTGAAGTAGTGGCTATTTAACCTTTTCTTCCCCCACTCTTACCCCTTTAGGTATTGGATGTCCTGTTCCTCGTATTCCAGCAGAGGCCAACCCCTTGGCAGATCATGTCTCTGCTACACGTATTCTGTGTGGAGCTCTAGTTTTCCCTACTATTGCCACAATAGTTGGCAAGCTGATGTTCAGCAGTGTTAACTCAAATTTACAAAGGACAATCTTGGTAAGATTCAGTATTCTTTGTTTCATAAATTACTATAATATGGGAATATGAAGTCGTGTGTTGTGGGGGGAAGGAGGCAAAGTAAAAAGGAACATAAATTGATCTAGACTTTGAGTGGCATTCGATTAAGGGAAGAGGGGTTTTGTTTGGTGGACAGGCATCACGTGTGAGGGACTTTGTCCTTATGACTGAAATTAACCTCAATTTAAGACAAGGCTGAAATTTGTATCTGGTACTGTACTAGGCGGAACTTGGCAGTAATTAAGGGTCATAATGACGATGAGGAACCAGCATCTTTTAAGAACAGTCTCTGCAAGGGAAGAATGGGGTTTATATTACAGCTTCTTCATACTAGCTTCTGTTTGCTAATTCTTTGAGAGAATCCCTTTGTTGGTTATTTTACTAAGGAGAGAAAATAAACTCCATAGAAGTTGAATGGAAGGGGGGAGGACAAAGAGGAGAAAGTCTTTTCCTTTGTGAATAACCTCTCTGGCTTGCAGCCTTTCAAGGGGAAGCACACAGAGTTTGGTCAGATGGTGTCCCTGGTCATCTGGCTGTCACTTCAGACCCTGTTTTCAATTTCAACATGTCTATGCACCCCGTCTTCCCTATGGAAGAAAAATTATATTACAGCCATTCATGCAGACTCAAAGCTTCTTAGTGTCTCTTCTTATTTTGAAGACTTAAGATAAACATATTCAAAAACTTCATTAAAAACATTTGTTTCACAAAAAGCAGTTTTTATTTCACTCCACACTTGCTTCTGGCAAGTGGCCTTTTTCACAGTCTGATAATAGAACAGTAGTTCATGTTATTTCTTGTGGCATGTACATATATAGGCAGATAAGGGAGGAAAGTGGATAGATACCTGCATTTTACTTTGTTCTTTAAATAGGATGTATTTTGATCTATTTTTTTTAGAATATTTGTCAGACTTCCAAGCAAATAAAAGCTTTTGAAAGGTTTTATAGATCCAGTATGTAATCCCTTTAAGAAACTTTAACCTCTGTAATAGTGCATTGTGACAGAAAGCTTTGAAATACTCATTTGGAATTGTCCTAATTAGCTAAACTTCAAAAGAAAATCCTATATGATTAGAAAACAAATCTTCTTTGACCAGGAATTTTTAAAAGAACACTTGCAATGATATGACACTGAACTTTGCAGGTTTTCAAAATATCTTTTTATTGCAGGGTGGAATTGCCTTTGTTGCTATAAAAGGAGCTTTTAAGGTTTACTTCAAACAGCAGCAATATTTGCGCCAAGCTCACCGCAAAATTTTAAATTATCCTGAGCAAGAAGGAGCATAAGGCTGTGATCTCCAGATGCCATACAGTCTCACCTAACAGGTTTCCATGTTGTATTGGTTCCATCGTTACTGCACAGTAGTGGAGAATTGTGATAAGTCGCTGCTCCTATTTCTTTTCCTTAAAATACAATAAAGCACTGTCTTGTGGCAGGGTAAATCCTTTCAGCAATCACTGAACCTAAGAATGTGACTTGGCTTTCATTATTTTTGGGTATTTTTGTTGAGCAACAGGCTTCTGAATTATTTTCTTTGAGCCAGTATGCTGAATGAGGAAAAAAAAGGCATCAACTACAGAACAAGAACATTTTTAAATTGTGTAGTTTATGTAGGCTATATCTAAATGCCTTTTCTATACATGTTTTCATACCCACTGCTATCATCCAGTTCAGCATTTCACACAGTGAAGGGAATTTTTTTTTTAGAAAGGAGATGTGAGTCATTAGCAATGAGAAGAAACTGTGGGACATCAGTCAACAATTTCCTTGGGTTTTGCTGGTATTAAACAGGGAGTGTAAAATACTCAAAGGACTGGTCAGAGAAGGCAGAAGATAGATCACTCTCTACAGGACTTGTGTCAGCTTTAGCCACCTGAGTACTAGGTGTTGAAATCAGCACAGCTTCCAGGTGACTATTTTGTTACTGATAATATTTTTTTGTCCTGTTCTATCTTCTGCAGTGCCTGTTGTTATTTTCCCATGGCCCTTTTACTGTTTTGTAACTGGTGCTCAACAGCATTTTTTTCCTCCACAGTAAAATAATTACATGGGGGAAGTAAGTTTCTGTTGCTTATTTTGTAGCTAAGTATCGGAGCACTTGTTTAGTTTTCATGTCCCCTTTAATGTAAATACCTGTACAAGTACAAAGAGCAGTAGAAGTGTGAGGAAACAACACTGGTCACTAAAGCTACACTTAAACTGAGAGATGAGGGCATCCTTCTGAACTTGCAGACCTGGGTGCATAATGAGCTCTGTACCAGGACTGGGCTCCCTTCTGCCCGTACCAGCTCTAGTGGAAGGACTGGCAGGACAGGGCCCACGTTACACTTTGGGTGTCTAATCTGAGCATGGGATGTAACCAGCAGGCTAAACGCTCTTAAGACAACTTGGCTCCATTCTGTAAAGGACTGAAGGATAAATCTTAAATGTGTAATAAACTACGTTTATTTTTACAGTAAGCTTTACTGTTGTATGTTCAAAGTAGCCAGCTGAGGCAGACATTAGCACTTCAGTTATCTGATGTATTCATAAACTTAATTTCAACAGAAATTAACTGTGGTGTTAAGTTAAATTTTGACAAACATAATACGGCCATTTAATACTCATACCAGACCTAAACTAGATTTAGTACTTGAAGTTTTTTCTTAACAACAGTTTGTTTGTTTTTCTCAGAGTTGTGGGGTGGTTTTTTTTTCCTTGTTCATATTAGTATGTCAAATGCATGGAGAAGGGTTTAAAACATCTTTTAGTGGAATTGCTCATAAGTAAATATTTCTTTTCACCAGAAAAGTAAATGCAGAATGGACTTCATATTTGACTGCAATAATGTATGTTTGAGAAATTCAAAATATGGTACCTTTTCTATAGTATGTTTATCTTAATTACTGAGATGTAATATTTTAGAACTGTACAGAAGTGTATATAATGGCCAGCTAGTATTCAAAAACTATACAGATACTGAAAATTATACATTCAATCAGTATCAAATACTTTTGAAGTTCTTGCTGTAACTGAAGAATTACTATAATCTTGTAAGTCTACTGATTATATTTGTCTTAGTGGGCTCACTTTTATATAAAACTCTAAATAGAGTAGCAACCTCTGAATGTTGCTGCTTTCTGTAAGATAGTCTTGAAACAATATAAAATGTATTTCTTACAGAATTCCTCATTTCAAGAAAACAGCTTTTCAGTGGTCTTCACTGTATATATTTCCAACCAATTTATTACTGGTTTTTAAAGTCTTACGAAGCATTGAATGATGCAGATCAGTGGCTTTGAAACTGGTTCCATTGGAAAGCTAATTGTCTGGAAGTTAAAGCTATTGTAAAAATACAATTACAAAAATACTGTATGGATGATAAAGTGATTTCACCTGACTGGCAGAAGGTCATTACTCTGTAAATCTTGTTTTTAAGTATTGCAAATTATAGTTACGTTGAATTAGGTTGAATAAATATTTTTTACACTCCCTAGTGTATTTTGTCAGTTGAACAAAAGCCTGTAGCAAAAACTTCTGAATGAAAAATTGTTCTGTTTTAATGTATATCTGAGGATTTATATAATCAATTCTAAGTTGATAGCTAAAGAAATATCTTGGGGATGAAGAAGTAATTACTCTAAGTCTTTAAACTTAAATTTACGTTTCTTACCTTTTTTTTTTCTTTTCCTTTTCCTCTCTAGTGATGATGTAGGGGAATACATTTCTCAAACATGCAAAGCAAAAGAATGGTTGCAACACAAACAGCTTCTGGTAATACAGAACCAGGGTTGGGAGTTACTATGTATCTCTGGGTTGGCTGATGTGCAGCATTTATTTGGGGAATACACTGATTCCTCTTCATTGAGAAAGATAACACTGGCTGTAAGAAGTTGTTTGGTTTTTCTCCTAATGGCTTATTTATGTCCCATTACTTTCAGAACAAGGAATAGGAAATGTTATCTAGCATTAAGTGTACTTTCTTACCTGTAACTAAGTTTCTCTTAGCTTTCTATTACATCAACATAAAGACACAAATTACCTGAGAGCTGTGATTATGTAAATACACAGGAGGTGCTTCTCCCCTTCTCTCTCTCTCCTCTCCTCTCTTAAACTCTTAACGTTTAGATGGAGCCCTATTGTACTTCTTGTGACTTCTTGTTTGAATGGGGGTTCTTTCCTGTATCCTCTTTCTTTGTAACAATGTCCATGAGTTGACTGGTTTGAAGTATTTTAATTCCTTCCTCATCTGGGTTTGTTTCTCAAAGGTTAGCTGTCTGCCTTGGTTTGATTATCAGAGAAGGATCCAATTGTGTAGCTATTTAAGGCCTCTCCAGTATTTAGAGTAGTTCTGTACTTGTAAAAAAATATATGCTTAGGTATTCTGACTTCAGTCAGAATTATCTATTTGGAGAGACGGTTCTTACTAGGTTTTCAGCTGCATAATGTTTATCATGGCAGCTGTGAGGATTCCCCTTTTTTAAATGGATACTGTGGAACCTGGACAAGTTTATGGAGTAGATTTTTGAGGGTTGTTTGGAGCAGCACTCTACTAGCTGCTTTTTGGGAAGGTTTTTTAACCACAGACAAGTATGTCCCTTTGTTTGTGTAGTGTTTTTTACTGATTGAGAGAACTGGGAGAAGAACTACAGACGTCATAGATCCACTTATGTCACAGCAGTAGTCTTGCTTTTGGAACCCTATATTTAATGTTCTGTGTCCATAGCACTTTCTATTTGCATTTTCTTTTTTGAAGAACTTAGCAAAGTCGTTTAATGCATCATTGACTACAGTCATGTTCTGTTTTCCTAAGAAATGCTGTGCTAACAGTTCCTGCAATTTTCAAGTACAAATGCCAGTTTCACTAATGAGTCTTGGGTTTGGAATTCTTTTCTGGTAGGCAGCTGCTACTGAACCTTGTGTTGATGTGATTTTTAGTTGCTGGTTTTATTTTTGTGTTTGTTTGTTTGTTTTTAAAAAGCATGCTGGGGTAGGGGTTGATAGGATCATAGGTAAAAGTTAGGAAATTCTGAAAAACTCTTAGCAATTGGCCTCTCACTGACAGGCCCCTTCCTCCACACCCTTGCAAAGTCACTACTCTGATCTACATAGTGTGAAACAGAACTTACTATCCAAACCCAAAATGTAGTTGATTATTCATTAGTTCTTGTGCAGTTTGAGAAAATGTTCTAGTTTTGAAGGGTGATTAAAATGGAAGTCATTCTCTTTTGGCACATAGGTGTTATTCACCTTAATTTTCCTCTTATTTTTTCTCAAAAGAGAGGGCTGTGTGGCTGTGTGATTGGGATGGCACTTGTTATATTGTAAGAAACTTTGAGAAAGTTGACAGTTAATTAGTGTGTTAGCCTGGGAGAGGAACTGCTTACAGAAACCATTTGTCCGGAATTTTCCAAAGTTTTTATTAATTTGAGTACATTTGTGTGTATATATGTTAAAAAAAAAAAAAAAATGTACTGAAAGTTTTCTTGGCTGTACATAAGTACATACATGTAAACAGCAATATACTGGAAAACGGTTCTTGCTAGGACTGAGGCAAGTTTAGTCTGTGATGCTACTCCACACTGTCAGGATCAACTCTACAGTTTGGTCAGCTACATAGAATTTGGTGCTGGCAGTATTTAAGATGACCTGAAAATACTAAGGCTGTGCAGTGTTAAGTTATGTATTTTCTTCTTCAATAACCTAAATGGCTTTATTTCTCTTCACCTTTAATGTTTGAGGAATTCAGCTGTTGCCATCTTGCTGACTTAGCTCCATTTCCTTAACCTGTGACCCTTAACCCTGCGTTTACCATGACTTATTGACAGCTTAGTCTTACTGTTTCTACCTGGGTTTTCGGGGAGGGGGGAACTTCAGTTGTTTCAAGAAACCACATATACTCTTTGATATTTAATTTAATGAGGTAAATATGTACTTGGAATATAGCACTGAATTTGGCCGTACGTCCTCATCCTCACAGCCTCTCAGTACGTGAACTACCATCATCTAACCCTGTGGACTGAAGAGGTGCATCTTCTCCCAGTAGTGTCGTCTCACTTGCAGTGACCTGGGGTAAGATGCCCACTTTCATCTGTTTCAATAAATTCCAGCATAATCTGGGGAAATCAGAAGCCGGTGTTCCTTAATGAGTTGGTTCAGTTCTTGTGGGCACTGAGGCCAAGACTTCCTTCTTCATTGCTGCTTAGCAGGTTGCTTTACTGGAATGACCTGTAAAACTAGAAGTATTTGTGCCAGAGTTTGCCCAGCATTTCAACCATTCAGATTCTTTCTACTTTACTAATTTATAGAAGTCCAGGGTCAGCTTTATTAATTCATTGCAATGTCTTATTCAAGAGCTTGAGTAATAGAGCTCACTTTCCAGAAGGGCAACAGTCACAAGACAAGTGTCCAAAGAGAGTATTACTGCAAGTGACAAAAACCAGTGATGAACTCTCTCCATCAGATCGTGGCCCCTATGCCTCAAGAAGTTTTGAAGATCTGTGGCCTTTGTCCATTCTTACCAGTTAGTTATTCACATGTTCTGCATGTTTAATTGCTTTTGCACCTCTGAATACTGTGAGCTTAAAGCAGTTATTTCTGGTTGTACTAAACTAAGTAGTTCAGTAGAAAAAAAAATCCATTCCAGAATTACTAAAAGCAAATAGCAGACATGACTTGGAACTGCTTCAGCTGAACAGCTCAGCAGCACCTGTCAAAACATATCTCGCCGGCACCTCATTTAATGCCGGATGACTAAGCCATGGAAAAGCAATTGCCTAAGCAGTTGTTCCATAGGAAGTAGTGTGCTTATTGAAGAAAAAAAAAAAATAAATGCAACTTCTGCCTTCAGATCAGTCTGTGATACGGCATGCACAGCATGATGTTTTGGGTGGTTTTTGAATTGTTCCTCCACTCTTACTTCAGCTCAGTAACTCTTAGCTGTAGCTAATGGGAGCTGGTAAAGGAACACCAATTATTTACTTTATGCCTAAGGACTATTTTGTGAGTAACTGTCATTTCTCTGCCATGAATCATCACAAGAAGCTAATGCCCCCACCCACTATCTCTGGAAGAGCCTCTCCCTACCAATTTTCCAGGTGTTTCTCACAAACAGAAGGTAGAATATATATGGTAGCACAGATCAAAAACTTTCTTGATGAAAATCGAGAGGTTTGGGGTTTTCTGCAGCAAAATGATAGCTGGTTCAGAAGTGTTTGACTAACCTGACAGAAGAAAATCTCTACCACCTTACCTCCCTTGCGTATTTATAGATTAAGATCCCACAGGTAATTCTGAGTTTGTTACTAGTCATGGTTCACAGCGTTACTCTTCCAAACAAGACCCCAGTGCCGGAGGGATGTCCTGTTTCCCCACTATATTCACACTTCAGCTTCAAGGGTTGTTACTTTGTTTTTTTTAATCCAAGACAGATGTTAGTTAAATATACATAACAATAATCACTCCCTCTGGATGAGGAGCATTGCAGAAGCTTTATGGAATGTGGGTTACTTGATAAAAGCCTTTTGGAGAGGGGGGCTTGAAGGAATAAAAACTTAAGATAATTTTAGAGGTAGAAAAATGTCATTTTGACATACTGAGTCAGAGATTTGGACCAGCTTCCCTCAGTACCAGGCTGTGAATGGCTGGTGGGATTTCTCAAAACCAACGCCAGAGCAATTCTTTGACTTCTGAGGGGGGCACGGAAAATGGTTGCTAACCTATAAGAATAATTCAGCCTGTACTTCATTAAACAAAGGTTTCAGCTTTTTCTTAAATTCTTTGGTACCTTTTAAAATGCAAAGCAGTGTTTTGTTGTTCTGTGGGTAGTTTCTTTTTCAAAAGTAGTGGTTTGTTTTAACTGCAGGGTTCTCTACCCTAGAGTGTTGTTAAATTGCAACTACAAAAATGAAAGTGCTTTCCGCTTAGCATAAATTAAATACCATGCAATGCAACTGACCTTCCCATGTTACCAACCCCCCGTCCCCTATCGCAGACGTAGAATTGTGCTATGTATTTATGTCACATACATACCACCTTACTGGTAACTGGGTTCTTTTCCCATGTGTGCTAATGTAAGGAGTAAATTCACCACTGATTGCAGAAGTATGGGCGCTGGCATCTCTTTGTTCAGCTGTAGATTCTTTGTGAACAGAATTGTTCTATTTGCCTTTCTAAAGAAGCCTACAAGTGAAAGCTCTGGTTAATAGATGGTGTTCCTCATTACGCTCATTTTATATTTTTAAATAATTTATAACATTTACGTGTAGCTACTTAAATGCCCAGTGACAGAAATTGTATGTGTATTTCTGAGCCTTCAGGTCTGAAGCTACTTTGGATAGAGTTGGAGCAGGTGATCAGACAGTCCACAACATTCCTCTCAGCAACTCCTGCTCAAAGCATTTCAGTTCTTGCTGAGCTAAATGACATACACTGTGTGATTGAATCCCCTCATATAACACTTGAGTACAGTCATTAGCAGCCCGCAGAAATATTTTGTCCTAATCTACAGATCAGGACCAAGGAAAACATAAACCAGCTTTATGAGTGGCATCTGTGGAGATTTTTAGAGATGATTCCAGTAGAAACTGCCCCAGGTGTCAGGGATCATCTTGTCTCCTCAAAAATCGAAGCATCATGGGGCCTTTCTTGACCAAGCATGAATCTTGAGTACATCCTCTGCAAAGATCAACGTCGTGTGGCTTGTAGCACTGAGCTCTCTGTGCCTCAGTCTTTTAATGAAGTACCAAGACAGGGAAGAATCCTTGCGTGGAAAACTGCAATTGCAGGTAGTGTGGTTATAGGAGATTGTTAGAATGGGAAACGATCTTGTTGACACCTCCCAAAACTGTGTGAGATGCATATATTAACTAACTTTGCAAGCTTCTTACTGTCAAAACCATAGCCAAAGTCCTCAGTGAGTGCAGCAGGCGATCAGGTGTTACGTAAGTAACTCTGCAAACCTGCAGTCGACGAGCAGAATGTGCCTTCCATAGTCATCCTGTTTGTCCTTGTTACCACCCTTAGGATGTCTCATTGCTGAGGAGCACAACCACTTATGGCATCCATATACGAGGAGTTCAAGGAAAGTCAAGCCACGTCATTCTGTGTAATAAGCTGGACATCTTCCAAAGCCACTTAGAGGGTCAGCTTTAGGAGCCTCATTACAGGGCAATTAGTTACATCTGGATATTACTCAGGAGCAAATTAACGAAAGTGGTTTAGAAAGCAGCATATACACTGGAATTCATCCCTTTCAGCAGCTGCATAATCATAATCTGGGAAGCTAAGTAATCCTTTTCTTGCACCTAAAATATGTTCTTATGAACGGCAGCCACTGAGCCAATGTTAAAACACATTTGCGTGCATATGAATACGACCAAGAGACACTGAGTATTTATCTATCAGCCATGGTGTGCAGCTTGGATCGTGTATTTTAATGTGGTTCTGTTTTTAAAAGCACCAGCCTTATGATAACTGTGCACCACAGGAAAGGTGCAAAAGCCATAAGCAAGCTGAATTCAGTATGTAGCAGTTCTGCTCTAGTCAGAAAGCAAATAAATATACTGACATGTAATTAGGATAAATCAAATACACACCACAATTACGTGGCGTGTGGTAAGCAGACTCCAAAAGTGAGTGGTGTATTTTTGCATCCTAACATTTCCTGTATTCCAAAAGCATATTCTTACTGCGTTTTTGAGATGTAAATAGATGGCCTGAAAATATCTTTTTTCTCTAAGAACCCTTTTTTGAAAGTCAGGTCTCTTTCTTTACAAATTAACTTGTGGAGGAGCTGAACAGTATTGCTATCCAAATACACTAACGACTTAATACTCGCTGCCCAGTAGGCAAGGAAGCAGAAGGATGGGAAGAGTGTACAATGAAGTTAAAAGTCTAGTAACAGGCGAGCTTGGTGCTATGTCTTGAGTAGCACATGTAGTTAATTTTGTCTTTTAAAATATATTAGCATTAAAAAAGGAAACATCTATAATCATTTGGAACTATACACACGCACCCCAGAATGTGCCTTTTTGCTCAATACTGATACCAAAACAGAAGGGAAATACCAGAGTGGCAGCCTACTGTATTGGCCATCCTGCCTTTCAAACACTCCTCTTAGTGTTGTGCAGGGGTCTCACCTGGTTGAAGATAGCTGAAAAGCTAGAGGATGTGAAGAATCACTTGAGGAAACAAACTCAGCTAGTGACTGAAGGGTGAGAGACGCTACAGGCAATGACTGCAGGGTCACTTGTATCTGTACAATCAATTTTTCAGTCCCAAAGTCCTACAGACAAATTCCTTTATCTATAGAAACAAAGCAACCACTTGACAGCATAAACTTGTCAATCCCAATGGAAGAGTGGGATTTCTCAAGCATATTTGACAAATTTGTCACAGCTGAATGTGCTTGCAGATGACATTTCAGCTGGTTTAAGGTGCAGTCACACAGATCAAGTATGGTCTTTGCTGGGTGAGCAGACGCACGCAGAGCAACTTTGTGATGGAAGGAACCACGGATATGCCACCTGGTATTTTGGATTGCGCTGCACCTTGCCTGGTCCTGCTTTCTGCATGATTGCTGGATGCTAGAGGATTCTTCTGGGTGAGACCCTGATGCTTCAGGCTCAGTTGCCTCCACAGGAAGCACTTGGAGTCCACAGCAGACGCCCCTGTCGTGGGGCCTGACCACCGCTTGCTGCTAACAGCTCATCCAGGCACTAGGCGTAACCTGCTCCCAGCGCAAGCAGCCGGGTGGGTGTAAGGACTGCTGGAAGAAAGCTCGGAGCTGGGCTGAGATCCTCTTTCCCATATTTAATGATACGTAACTAAAAAGGGATCTGCAGACCTGAGGTGGTGCCACCTTCTTGCACCAGGGGTCCTTTCTTGGGGTACTGGGCAACTGCAGAGCTTTGGGCTGACCTGAAAGTCGTTACGTTGTACTGGAGCCAGGCTGGCAGAATAGTGCCTGTCCTCCTGCGGGAGGGAAGCCAAGTCTGGTTCTCCTTGGACATGGGAAAGGCCCGTGAGTCAAAGGCACAAAGGGCACAGGGTGTCCTCTGCTATCGCTGTACGGTGGAAGCGCAGCCGAAGTGCAGACAGCTGAGGTAGCTGGTACCTGCTTCAAGTAAGGGTGGGGTTGAGACTTGAACGAGCTTCATGAGCTTTTTTTTTCTTTTTCCCCAGCAGGTACAATATTTTTAAAATATCTTTAGGGGTGCCTTATAAGGCTGTGACACCAAAATGCAGACAGACTACAGCACAACTTTCCAGAGGCCAGGTTAGCGTCAGAGTCTGTAAAACAACAAAAGACATAAATGAGAGCAGCATTCTGGAACCGTACCAACTGCTTGGCAGAAAAGACATACAGATTTCATACCATGTCTAAAACAAGATCATCCCTCCTTATCACAGCTGCGGTTGCAATGTAAGCCTAGAGCAGATGCTGGAATTCTAAAATTCCTCATTATCTTAAAGCAGATCTAGCCCCCCAGCAGGTAAAACACTAGGACTTGCCAGCACTGTTTTCTTCTTCCTGCCCCTGCTGCTCCTGCCCATGGCTATGGTTGTGCTGAAAAGTTACTTCTAAAGGTCAGAGATAAGGATAGTTGGGTATGGATTTTCAGTCCCAAACACATGCAGTATTTCAGATGATGTGATCTCATATTCTGGTTAAGTCCTTTTACAGTTAGTCTCCCCATTTTCCAGCTGTGTAGGAATTGTAGATTTTGGCTAATCCTCACGTCTCTGGTTTTTCTATTCACCAGCAGTTCATCAGTACAGCTAAACAAAATCACTGTAAGCTGTCAAACAGAAGACAAATGAGAGCTTACAAAACAGAATACTCACTGAACTGAGACAAAACTTCCAGCGCCGACAATGATGGTGGTGGGGAGCAGAGGCTATCTAGTTAAATTGCCAATTTAGCAACAGCTGAGCCTCTACTTATCTGAATTGGTACTTCGGCTAAATTCATGATGGTTTTGTCCTGTGCTAAGCCTTGATGTTAGCAGGCACAATGCAAGTGCAGTGTTCCAGGGATAACTCCCGTCTCAAAAAACAGCAGGTGGTGGTTAGTCTGAGGACTGAATCCTAGGGTAAGATTGCTTTTTCCCCTCATGTGGGCACCTGCTATTATTGAGCTGAGATTTTTTTGAATCTGCCTGCAAGTATCAAGGTGATGAGCATGTGCTGTTTTTTTCAGAAGATATAACCACCAAACACTGCTGAATAAATTGTAAATATGCCTTATTCTATTGAGGATAGGTGATTTGTGGGACATAATTACTGTTTAGCCTGTTGAGTTTCTCTCTCATTGAGAGATGTTTCAAGTTAATAAACAGTGGATAAAAGGATACATAAAGATAGGTAAGAACCATTTGTCTGAAATAAATTTTGCTCCAGTGCAGTGAAGTGCAGATGAGTGCAGTAACAAAACAAATGCGCTTACCCTTTTAAATGAAAACCAGTGTCTCGGGGGATTTATACGACAGCAATAACTCATAATCTAAAAATAATCATCATTAGGCATAGGAAGTCCATGTAAAATAAAGAGCATGTTTAGCGTATTGATGGTGTTAGTATACAGCATGGCATAAACAAAACAGAAGACAGAATCCTGAAATTAAACATAAGACTACTCAATACAGGCATAGGGGATGGCAAGAAACTCAAGTAAGAAACAGATCTTTTCACCTTTCATATATAGATATACTGCTACCTGTTTTGGGATAAGAACCTTTTACCAGCCTTCTAACCCACACTGTATACAGGAGGAACTGTGTTCCTTCTCCAAGATGACAGTTATGTTAGTCCCATAAATAGCTTGCTATAAATTATGCCAGAGAAAAGTAAAATTGGAGGCTTGACACAAAAATAAGCCAAATGATCCAGACAAGGGATAAAGTTGTCTTCAGCTGAAATTTGAAATGTGAAAGAGACCAACATGCTGCATCGTAAAAGGCTTTGACAGGTGTAATTTCCTTTCCTATCACATACTCTCCAAGTCACGGCTGCAGGCCTTTCTTCTTTCAGTATGGGTAGTGTGTTTGGTTTGCAGTTTGGAGGTGAGGCAGATCGTAAGTGTTTACACTGCCTGTGGTCTCAGGCATCAATATTTGAAACAGCTTTTACCAAAAATACTGCGCTGGAGCTCATGTGGTGCTGCTGGAAGGGGTAGGAGCTGGCAGCACTCGTTCTGTTTGGAGCATGGGTGCATCAGGGAGTCGGAGTGCAAGTCTCTTGTCAAAGGCCTGACTCGGGCAGCCTTGTAGTGCAGCTTCAAAAGCGGCTGTTTGCGTACGGATTTCACTTGCCTCTTTGGAAGTCATATGTGGGGTGTACGTTCATGGTGAATGCTGTTATTCAAATACTGGTCTTACTTAAGTAACTACGATTACTAAAATTTAAGGAGACTTTAGATTTACAAGGCAGAATTCTAAAGTGAATGAAAAAAGATGCTGGAACAACAGATTCATGTATTCTTTTTATACGGTGTGTAACATCAGATTAGACTTCCTATGAACCCGTGTAGTCCAAGGGCATGGCTTTAACCAAGCCAGTGTAAAGGCTTGTACTGTCTGTCCTTCCTGGCAGGAGCTGTTCCAGTTCCCCACTCCCAGCTCCTGACAGTGGCCCAACGAGGTGGGTGGCTGTGAAGGAAGATGGAGACACACACCTGCTCCTCTCAAGACAACCATGAGATTACTGCAGTCATCTCATAAAACTCGCCTTCAGACTCACCCCCATTTGACTACCTGAATTCACCTTTTTCTTTGCTGCTAGTTTTAGATAATTGATTACAGCTCTGTGTATGTGAATCTGACCTGTTCTCCGTGAAAGGCTGTAGCAGAGAGGGTCAGAAGAAGCAAGCTTTAGCTTTCTCCGTCTTGCTCTTTAATATGCAAGTAACATCACACTTCAGACTTGCATCACAGTGGTTAGCAGGCATAAGTAGGTCTAAGGCCATTCAAGCTGACAAATCTCTGACTCATGTCTCCTCTCTGTTGGGATGATACGCTTTCTGCATTAGCTGAGGTCTTTGAAATAAAAAAACTGACAAAAGGAAAGACAAAAGGGAA
Organism: Microhierax caerulescens; assembly: GCA_035590215.1. Lineage (NCBI taxonomy): Eukaryota > Metazoa > Chordata > Aves > Falconiformes > Falconidae > Microhierax > Microhierax caerulescens. The sequence continues at coordinate 26,683,905 of JAVJGJ010000062.1, forward strand.
TTTTAACAAAATGTCATAATTAATTCAACAACGGTTTAAATCACCAACTGCAATGTTATTCAGTTTCAGTGAATGGGAAATTAAATAATTCAAAATATTTCAAATCCCACAGAGCAATTATTCAATTGAAAGCTCAAAAGTTCAGATCAATCTTCAGAGGGGTATATTTCTAATGGACAGGACTTCTGTCAAGCCAAGAACATGCATTATCTCTGCAATGTTCTTTTCAAGCTTACAGCTCTGAGAGTACAATTTATTCATCTGTCAGATTTTATGCACTTCTTGCCAGGGTATCATTTATATCTTATCTCTCCAAACCAGAAAAAAAAAAAATATTTTTAGAAAGAGAGAGCAAGCACAATAAAGCCTTTAAATACAAATCAGCTGCTTCAGAGTCCCTTCTCCATTTTCTGTCTCCTTCAAACACGTTGCCTTGTATTTACCCTTAAGTTAAACCAGTCATGTGAACTTCTGCTCTCTGCGACAGAATTACAGAAAACAGGAGCAGCAGTTCATCCTTTCAGTGTGCAAACCAGGCATCTCTTCGAAGCAGATGTATTAGCAAGCCACCACAACCAGGTGAGCCCTGCGATGCTCACACCCAGTAGTAAGTCTGACTCAGGGAATAAAGAAGCTCCTGCTGCATGGCAAAGAACAGAGAAAGGGGCAGAAAATTCCCATATTGCTGTGTAACTCTGTTCTTCATTCACTGTGCAAAGTATGCCGTTAATGACATATGAGGACTAATATTGCTGCTCTTTCCCCAGCACTCACTGCACATACCTACGTGTACACAGAGTTCCTCCAGCCTAGAAAGTCCTGAGACAGGGGGAGACTATTAGTACAAACTTTTGGAAGGCTTACATCCAGGATCCTTTCTGTTCAAGGATATGTCAGCCTTAAGTTACAGAGCTCTGCAAGGAAATACTTCATCTTCCTCCACTCACACCTGACGCAGGAAGCCTGCTCCCGCCACCAAGTCACCTGGTGCTGCCTTTAATAAGACCCCGTTTCCAATTGCTGAGAACCTTGTCAAACTTTAAACCCCATCCTCTGGGGCCGCAGTGAGTAACTATCAAAGATTTCTTCTGTGATCGTTTGGTCACTTAATGGGAAATTGCTGCAGGTCTGCAACAGTCTCAAAGTTCAAAGTGGGGAACTAAAACGTAGGTGGTAAGGAGGACTTCAGATTGGTGGTTGAGGTGGTGGCTTTTGTGACTTGTATGAATAATCTTCCCAGACACCTTGCAAATTTGAACGTTGGAGCTGCTCAGTTGGGATTTGATTAAATTGAACTGGAATTTCCCAAGGGTTTCTTGTGTAAAAGGGCCATGTTAAGGGAATAAATGGGTCTTAGTGCCTTATTTATCACTGCCCACCGTGCTGTACAGCTGGGCCTGAAAGCAGAAAGCCTGTCCTCCAGAGTGCTAAATGACTTCCCTGCTTAGGCTGTCCTACTCAAAGGCAAAAGATACAATGTGAATTTAACAACAGGTGTAGTGAATGAGGGACAAGGAGCTGGGGACTGAGCAGTCATTGAGAAAAATGGGTAAAAGGTAGTGGGAGTTATCTGTGACACACAGCCCGGGAGCTGCGGAGGGGCTCGGGGTGCAGGGGGATCACAGATCACGCCAAGGAGGGTGGTGACACATGGGCGAGATGAGGGCTGAGCCTGGCCAGGGGAGAAGGACGTGGACCCAGAGACAGGCGAGGGGATGGCTGGGAAGAAGACATGGAGGTTTGTCGCCATGAGGGGCTGGAGCAGAGTGCGTCCGTCAGCTCCTTTGCTGCTCTCCAGCACCTAGAAATGCCAGTGATGGGGGCTTATCACACAGCCACATGTCCAGCGCCAGTGACGGGGTTATCGCACAGGGGTTATCGCACAGCCTTTATCGCACAGCCCTTATCGCACAGCCGCACGCGTCCAGCCCGTGACACCCCCGTGGCCGGCCGCCCTAGAGGTAACGTGTGTCCATGGCACTACAAGCACTTCACTGTCAAGCCCCCCGCTGATGTCAAACGCTGGAAATACCAGAACCACGGCGGCCCACGCAACCTTCCTTCTGCCCCCGTTTGTGAGGGGTCTGTCACAGCCACCCCCACCCCCGCCCCCTGCACGCGGCTCTCCCCGAAACCGGCGCCAAAGCGGAACGGCCGCCACTCATCAGGCGCCGGGGGTGCCGGGGGTTGCAGGGCCGCGCACCCCCCAGCACCACCTCCCCGGGCTGGGGGGGGCGGGCCGCGCCGGGGGGCTGAGGGCTCGCCGGGGGGAGGCTGCTCCCGCCCGGGCCGGGCTGCTGCGGGGCCGTCGGGCAGGGCAGGGCCGAGCCGTCCTGGCAGCAGCCTGCGGGCCGCTCCTGCGTTCTGGGCCTCCCGCAGCGACTCACCGAGCGCACCCCCAGCCCCGGGGCTCTCACGGTGCTGCGGCTCTGGGGGCACCCCGGTGTCCGGGTCCGCGGCTGCAGCCCGGGCCTCGACAGACCCGTGGCGGTTGGAAGCACCCGAGGCGGCTCTCGGGGCCCTTGCCAGGCTGGAGCCCTGACCGGGGGGAGCCTGCGGCAGCCGAGCTCCCTGTCACCGCCGGGCCGGGCCGCCTTGGACCCCCAACTTCCCCCCGGGCCGGGCCGGTGGCAGAGGACAGCAGCTGGGCAGGTGGGAACAACCCCCCCTCAGAGCAGCACCAGAAGCTGCGTTCTCGTCCTTGTGGTGCGAGTGGCAGGAAGGAGAGGTCTGTGGAAAACGCATGTTCTTAACGCTGACTGTAAACTTGCACCAAAACAGTACGTTTTGGGTTTAGATTAAAATGAAATAATACATTGCATTGGCTTCTTGTGGTCTGCCACCCAGGATGTGGCTGAAACTGTAGGCAGCTTGGTCTAAGAATTTACACTGGCTTATTTTAGATTGTATAACCTAATTCACTGGCACAGATAGCTACAAACAGCAAATAATATATAGGCAGAGTTCTCTAACAAGGTAACATTATCTACAAAGTTGCTATGTTGTGCTACGTGTTTGCATTATATTTCACTCAGTCTTGTTTAATAAAAAGCTACTTGTTTTTCAGTTCTGCTTAAGTCTTTTCTTTTTCTTTCTCTTAACAGTGACTGTGTTCTTAAGCACTTTAACTCCAAAATTCTACTTTGCCCTTACAGTGACTTCATCTTTTATATCTGGGCTGATATTTGTAAGTAGTCCACTTTTCTTAAACAGCTAGCACCTCTAAACCACTTTGTTAGGGGTAAAAGCAGTTGGGTTTTGGTTTTTTTATCAGACTCTAGAGGGTGCCTTTGTACTAGGAAGGAACTTGCTCAGTATCTTCTCTGTTGTATTGTATATATTCTTCTGCTATGTATGTTGTATGTTAAGACTAAGGAAAATAATTTGTACCTGTTTTAGAAACTCGGGCTTGTCTTAAGGAGGTGCATGACCATATATGTGTGTATGTGTGTATATATACATAGATTAAAAATGTAAAATATGCATGCAAACTGCAGACCTCTCTGTCTGTGTGAAGAAAACAGATTTTTCTCTCCCCTAAGCTAAGGGTTTAGTTTCCCGCAGTAACTTTTGGTGAGCTCTTGTGCATGTGTCATCTTGTAACTATCTTAACAACTTTGGCATGAAAATGAACCAATAATTCAGCTCATCTTCGTGTGACAGTGTGCACAGGTGTGGCTGACTGTGAAATCAATTGTGTGGTCAGTTCTTCTAGCGCAGCTGTTTCTGCAGCGATGATTGTCTGACCCTGACACAGACTGTGGCACTACATACAAATCTTTCATGTTAATCTTTATTTTCAGTATTAAAAGCTAAAAAAAAAAGTCTCTTCTCATCAGTTAAACCTATATACCAGAATGTGCAAAATCTGTTTCATAGGTATTTTATTGTAGCCACACTTTTAAAAAAGTGTCTTATTTATGTGGCAGAAACAACTTGTTTGCTGTAACTTTGTTTGGGTTTTGACTGAAGGATTTGAGGAAAGTCATATAAGGAGATGGATTGTGCTTGTGATATGTCTTTTACGTAGGTTTGCTCTTAAGAGAAAAAAGTGGTTGTTGGTCAGCCACTATTTATAGTAATGCTTCCAAGTAAAGAATACAGTTTGTCTAAACATCATGGTTTTCTGCTTGGTAATGAAAACACTCAGAAGTTGGTCAAGAACTGACAATACGGTATAGTGCTTGAGGGCTTGTGATAAGTGGGTATTTTTAATGGCCTCGCAGAGAGTGGTGGTAATATTTTTGACCCAAAATTTCTGGTAAGTGAACTTGATTGTTGTTAATTCAGCCTTTTCTCTTTGGACTTTTCTGAATGGCAGAACATGTCAGTTTAACTGTCCATTTTGTGCTTTATTCTTTTAGATTATTTTTGTGAAATGAAGAATCCACCTGTCCTGAGGTTCTTGCCTCTATGCACAGTTTTCCTATACAGGCCTTTTCTGAAAGGGTTTAGAAGTTATCCTAATGACTCTGGGAGGGAGGAGCATATGTTTGACTAAAATTTTACTTTTGTTCACTCTGTTTCATGTTATGCAGGTGATCCTGCATGACAAGACAGGCCAAACCAGATAATTAGTTTGTAGATAAGTTCTGTTTATAGTAATTTGCAAGGAGATGTACTAGCTGTGAACAGTTGGCTCTTCATCTCTGATGTTTGTTGGAAGGGTGTCACCTATGGAAATTTCTGGTGCTTTTTTCTCCTATGACAGGTGTTTGAATGGTGGCATTTCCGAAAATACGGCACATCTTTCATTGAGCAGGTTTCTGTGAGTCATTTGAGGCCCCTGATAGGTGGCACAGAAAACAGCCCTCCAACACCAGCAGCATTCTCAGCTGGAGAGAGTGAGACAAGCAGGCAGAGCATGCCAGGTGATGTGTCAGTCTGTCCCAGCACACTGTAACACAGCTTTCCCTTAAGCTTCAAGTTGTGGCTGGCTTGCATGAACTGGCTTTTAAACAGCCTTTGTGCTTGTAAGAAGTGGAGAAAGGCCAGCATCTTACAACGCATTTTATTAAGAATGGTAAAAATGAACTAAACAATAATGCATCTTTGATCTGAATATTCATTATTAAAAATATTATTTAGAAAATGTGTTACATATTTAGCTAAAACTGTTTCAGTAACATTAGATATTTACTGTTCTGAATATGTGAAAGATAAACATTACATGAGTGTAAATGGCAGTGTTTAATCTTTCCATTACGTCCTTTTGCGTACCCCAGCAATGCTGGGGAGCAAAAATATTAGGGGATAGCAGAAGTTTATAAATATGCTGATTGTTTGATTGTGCTCAGGTGGTTTAATAATGAAATTACTGCAGCTTTTGAAAGTAAAAGTAAATTTGCATTACTGCATTTTAAAGTCAAGGTATTTTCTGTGCTCTTAATTCAAAAAGTACTACTTTTTTTTTTTCTAGAATGCAAAGTGTGGCGAAATCCTCTCAATCTTTTCAGGGGGGCAGAGTACAGCAGGTATTATCTTACTTCCCATTGCATATTTTTAAAATTAATTGGGGGCATACACGTGACTCCTTCACAGAGCTTGCGCTAGCAATGTCAGGAGACAGCTGAGACCTACAAGATTATAGGGGTGATTGATGCCAATCGTGTTTAAAAGGCACCTATCCACACTTTGGCAGTTTCAGTATTAAGAATGCAACTACTACTGTAACATCATCGGTTTTTTTTGAGAGTAAAGTAGGAGAAAAATATGTTCAGAGGCTGATACAGTGGTTTTGAATCTAAATTCTCTTTAATAAAAAGTGATATGGCTGTATTGTAAGTCTCCTTATGTTATTTCATTGGAAAAGCTGCTTCCTAGGAAGCCAATTCCCTTAGAACTTTACAACCTGAACAGATTATGGAGCAGTAGTACTTTAAAATTCTGGTTAGTAGCTCCAGTCTTTTATTAATAAAAATCTTCTGCAGTAGCTTCGTTGTCGGGCACATCAGCTACTCTCTTGGTATCAGCATTACTATTTACTAGGAGTGCCTCTTACTGAAATTTCTTCTCTTAAAGATACATGTGGGTGACTGGGAAGGAGCCTCTTACGTACTATGACATGAATTTGTCTGCTCAAGATCATCAGAACTTTTTCACGTGCGACACAGATGCCCTTCGACCTTCAGATACAGGTATTGATGTCGTGTGCATAAGGTGTATCACTGTTGGAGAGTATAAAGTGTTTTTTTTTAATATACTTCAAGGTAGCGCAAGCTATTGTGTCAAATATTTTGTGAAATTATAGTCTTTCTGAATTGCTAAGGAGGTTTGATAGATGCATTTAGTGAAAAGATGCTCTTTTACCTTGTGCTTTCTCTCCTAACTTTAAGGCTATCAGGATCCTGATGTATTTTAAGGTTTCACGGTTTTCAAATAATTACAGCATGGTACTGAAAACCTGGATTGTATTTTCAACAGTCAAAGATGTGGTCTCATTTAAACCTGAATGAATAGCGTAGTCTCCAGAAAATTTTCGTTGCATTCCACATGTTTAGTGCAGAAAATGTTCTCTACCTGGTTATTTTCAGACTGGGTGCAAACTATTGTCAATTTGTCAAGTTCCGGAAGTGTTAGTTGTCAGTTGGCTGTGACATGCTTGATATGAACGATGTGTTTTTATTTCACAAAATGGAGTGTATTGTCTCGCTTGCTAAGCCAAGACTAATATTTTGTTTCCAAAAGAAAACTCAAACATTTTTCCACGTTATTCTTGCTGGACAGCAGAAGGTTTTGTTCCAAAAGAAACATGTATAGATTCTTCAGTTTTCTTATCGTACTTGAGATAGGCCAGATATGTAACTCCTTGAACGAAAGGTTTTGGAGTTCTTTCAGAGCTCTATTTAGTGTGAAAGCTGTTAGTTCTGCATAGAAAATGGTATCCCAGAGTATGTTGTTCTTTTGCTAGAAGTTGGTTTTTAGTTTGGGATTGTCATTTTTCCCTAATGGAAGCATAGCGGGGAGGGGTTTAGAGTCATTGCACTGAAATTGTGTTTGCTCCTTCTGTAATGGTGATTTTGAATTCAAGTTGTAATGCAAATGACCCTTTTCAATAGATAGATTTTACTCTTTTTAATCGTTTCCTTGAACACTTCCTGATAAGGTGATGCATTATTATAGTATATCTTGAATTGGCTTTGTCATGTTATGCCACTCAGATGTGCTCTTGAAATTTAAAAAGAAATAGTTTAACCCTTTATGATCTGGTAGTTGTCTAAATACTCAAAATATGTCTTACATGGGTATAGTTTCAGCTTAGTCTGTCACTTCTTCCTTTGAAGTTCTGTTTGAAAGCTTAAATTAAAATTCTGTGCAGGTCTCTGCAAGAACCTGTGTTTAACAATTGCTCCTGCCAAGATTTCAACAGGTCTTGGGAAATGTTTCCAAAGTTCTGTAGCAATGTAGAAATTGTACATCTGCCTGGTTATGTAAGCTGTCTTTGCTTCTCAGTGCAGGACTTTTTAAATGGTCAGTGAATAATCTTCCTGGTGGTGTTGCTTTCTTAAATTAAAATTGGGGCGTAATGAGAAGTTGCAGGATTCTGCTGTTTGTGGTAGAAACTCACACTGCAATTAAAACACTTGTTTACTCTTCTCTGTAAAAGTCATACAGCAAACAGGAATTTGCAAAATGGAAGTGAACATTAATGTGGAGCTGGTGCCTAAGCAGCCAGCATTGCCTCCTTTGGCTCCCAGGTGTTTTGCCCATGTCTGTCCCTAACCAGACTTTCAATGTTTTTACAACAGTTATGCAGAAAGCGTGGCGAGAGAGAAACCCTCAAGCCCGGATTAAAGCAGCATATCAAGCTTTAGAGTTGAACAATGAGTAAGTTTTAGAGTACGTTTTCAATTGCTGTATTTCTGGTGTGAACGATTAAGATGAGTGTTGTGGGGCACACTGTCGGCTTCTTGTTCTAATAATTTACTTTTGGCAAAGTTCTTGAATAGCTTAAGGGGGACTTCTGTGAGAATTGCACATGGGGCTGTCAGCTGCACTGAGATGTTGAACTGTTCTATAAAAAACCAGCTTTTTTGTTCTCCCTTTTTCTTGGGCAAGATTTTTTTGAAATATCCTCTTATCAGTAGCAATAATAAATAAGAAATCTTATTCAGATGTGGAACAGTAAATTGAATATGAAATCATGTGTGTTTCAGTGATGGTATTGTGGTAATGCTGTATTTGGAGTTCACAGGTGCCACTCCTGTAAGGGATTTGAAAATACATTTATAACACAAACTAAAGAATTTCACGCATTCTGTGATCCGTTTTGTTATGTAGTCTCATTGGTTTTGTGTATAATGTCTACCTCCTGGTTTTAGAAAAGCAGAGAAAACCAAACACAAAAAACACTCCCTCTCCAGACAATTGCCAGAGCATCTTTAATATTTCAAGGAACATAATTTGACCTGCTGTTATAATTCTTTCTTTTGTTCTTTCTCCAAATGTGTGTGTGTTCTGTAAAATGGAAAAGGTTTCTGTTTTCCTGACATCCACCATTTGAACTCAAGTCAATATTTTGATAGCTTAATATTGTCAATGCTAAGATATTAAACATAAGTAAAAACTGCCCATTTCTAATGCTTTTAACACTTTTTAAAAAAATACAAAACTTTTTCCCTCAGAAAAATTAGTGGGTTTTTTCCTTTATTACAGTTGTGCCACTGCATACGTCCTCCTGGCTGAGGAAGAAGCAACAACTATTGTGGATGCTGAGAAGTATTTCAGACAGGCTCTGAAAGCAGGAGAAATGATTTACAGAAAATCTCAGAACTGTCATTCCCAAAGTCCCCAGCACGAAGCACAGCTGAGTAAGGGCTTTTGAATCACATAAACTCTTGTTTCTGTGTGAGCAGAAATGTAAAACTACAGTTACAATTAGTGATTCTAGTTTGATTCCCAGTTTGGTGAGGCAGTTACCACCATTTTAGCCATGCTTATGCTAAAGAGCACAAGTGCGCTACGTGATCTTTTGTAGTACCTGAATGAATCTTACGCTGTGTGTTCATCGGGGGGTTGTCTCTCTGAGGCTCAGTACGTTACTGTCTTGGAAAGTTGGATAGGTAGAGCAGACCAATGAAGCAGTTGGTGTGTGAGTGGCACCTTCTTTTATACCATCCAGCATTTTGGAAAAAAACAGAATTTTGTTGTCATTTAACTTTGTTAAAAGTTGCTGGCATTGGATCTAGTTGGGCCTTGGTTGGGAAAGCAGTAGTAATTATTTTATGCATTTACATGTGGAAAGGAAAAGGTTGTAGTGTTTTTGGTGTGGTGTTTTGTTTTTTTTTTTTTTTTTTTGAGAAGGAAGGAGAGCTAAGGATGGAAGCAGATAGATAATATTTTTTTGTCTTTGTAATCAGGAAGAGACACCAATGTATTGGTATATGTGAAAAGGAGACTAGCAATGTGTGCAAGAAAACTTGGACGAATACGAGAAGCAGTAAAAATGATGAGAGATGTAAGTAAAAATAAAAAAAATAGTGAGCAACCATTGTTTTCAGTCATGTTGTCCAAATTCGTAAAGTTCCTTTCTAGGCATCATAATTAATTTAATTGAATTATTTTCCAATGAGAATTGCACATCACGATCCAGGACTTTTTTTGAGAACAGGTTTTTTTTGGTTCCTACATGCAGGTTTTAAATTTTTGTATATTATGTCTTATGTTCATGATTCTGTTGTCTGGTTTGTGACACACTTGACTTGGCAACTAACTTGTCAAAATAGCCAACTTTAGACTTCTTCATAATTTTTCTTTTGCTTCCCCAAAGTGTGTTGTAAATTCTTTTTTCATAGGAAAATATTACAGACCAAACCAACTCACTGTGGGAGCTGTGCAAATTTCAGCTGAGAGCATGTTGTATGAACCTCAGAATACTTATTTTCCAGTAGGTGAATATAGGAAAAAAGTAAGGTAGAAATGATGCAATCCCTTTCAGGCTGCTCATATGCCGGTTTGACACTGCAAAAGAACAGTACATTAAGAAGGCTTAATTTATTGTACTGATTTTTGTTAAATATTTCAGGGATTCAAGTGCAATTCTATATGTGCTTAATTTATTTCTCTTTACTGATTTGCAGTTGATGAAAGAGTTTCCACTTCTCAGCATGTTGAATATTCATGAAAACCTCCTGGAGGCACTGCTGGAGTTACAAGCTTATGCAGATGTTCAGGCAGTTTTAGCAAAGTATGATGGTAAGTGATGGTTATTGGAGAAGTAACTGTGTTTTCACATGAAAGTATAGGTGAGGTGGGCAAAGTGTGCTTGTCCAAAAGCAGATGCCTACCCATGATCTCAGCTAGCTGACTGTATTCCATTCATTGGCAACAAACAGGTACTTCCAGAGTTAAGTAAATTTTTTTCTCTTGAATGATGAGGTCAAATTTAGGCAAGCTAAATTGCACACAAATTACTTTTTATGTTTTTAAGTTACTCCTAATCTGCAAAGAAATCTTGAAGCTCACTTTGCTTCAATTCAAGGATTATTTTAACTTTTTAATCTCTTCTACTTCCCTTGCTATGCCTAAATTCATCAACCTTTTTCAGTCAGCACATAGTCACCTAAGAATTGATGTAAACAAGCTGGAAAATATAGTTTTCCCTTCTGCCATCTTCCAGGCCAGGCCTCATGATTCTGTAATACTGAGGTTGCTTGCCAAAGATTAGCAACATGCAAGCATACTGCTTGCCAGAGGTTAGTGGTATGCTAGCTTTGGTCCATTAAATGGTGGTAGTTTGCTTTCACTTTCCATCTCAACTAATGTGTTTCAGGTGTTGTGCAAATCTAGATAAAGGTTAATAAAATACATACTTTATTGTCCTCAGAGTTTTGCTGCCTAGATAATCCTACATCATTAATGTACAAAGTGCTGCTGTGAAAGCTGTTCCTTCAATCACCTTCAGAATTGAGGGACATGGAAGCCGTATTTTGTGGCAATCATTCCCTGCCCTTGAGGAGTCAGTATGTTCTGTTCTTCATTGCATCAGGAAATCAAAAGTACGATATTCTTGCCTCTTATGTGTGGCCACCCTAGCAGCCTGCTGCTGTTACTTGCCCATTTGTGTTCTTCTGTGTTCTTATTAATTTAACAGAACTATTGGCTCTTTTCCTGGTGTTTCTTTACGTTAATCTCAGGAATTGCACCACTTTCTTAAGAAAGGGTTGTTGATTTTTTTTGTCCTGAGCATCTGGAAAAATGAGTATGAGCTTCAGACTCTCTGTAGCACCCCTGTGTTTTGCTTGACACGACAGCCAGACTTCTGTTAAGTGATGGACAAGCCCAGGATGGGATTTACAAAAAAAGCAAGAGCCATCTGACTATACACAACATGGTACTTGGGAATTAGACCCCAGACTTTGTCTGCTTTTAAAGTAAACTTGTGCTGTGGAGTGCTAACCTTCTAATCTGTAATTGTCAGCTCAGACTTGGCCTTGGATATTCTACAAAACCTACAACTAAGAGAATTTTTCCCATGGAACTGGAAAAGAATGGAAATGGCATTTTCATTAAAATTTGTCTACCTGCCTGTAATTTTTTTTGTCAGCTTCTAGTCAGTCTCTCTTTCAGTATTGTGTAAAACACAGTGTTAATGTGCAGTTGCAAAATTAAGTAAAGATTAGAAGCTTATTTTAAACCTTCATGGGTTGATACAGGAAAAGTACACTGTTAAGTGTGTATTTATACATGCATTTCTCCTTGAATTCACTTTCAGTGCCTTGGTACCTTTAGAAGAAAAAATTAGTCTTTGCCACCTAATGACTGGTGACCAAAAAGACTATGCAAAGAAATTGAGATTTTCTCATCATAGCTGAAATGTTCCAGATGTTACATTCATTGTCTAGTACACCCATGTAAAAATCTTTAAATTTAAAGGATGTAGGTTGAAAATGGTTGTCTTGCCTTAGAATATTACAGCTTAATTACTTTATTTTATCATAGATATCAGTCTTCCAAAATCGGCAGCAATATGTTACACAGCAGCACTGTTAAAAGCCAGAGCTGTTTCTGAAAGGTAAGCAAGTACATTTGTGAAAACAGTAGTTTGTTGCTAATCTTGGGTTATGCTGTAAAACATGAAATAAAGAGGTCTAAATCCAATATGCAGCAGTTACACTTAACTTGCTCCTAGAAATGTATTTATACATAACTGTGTGTGTGTATTTAAACGTAATTTACAGTTTCTTCTAAGCATCCATGAAGTTAATGCAGGTGAAGATGATTTTCAGGAGTGGATGTACACACATGTGCTTTTCTGTAAATTTTGTTTTCAGTGTCCAGCTCATGATGTTCAGCAGTTCTTTGTTTTATGGATTGAGTGCAGGATGTTTATGGTAGTTCATTTCACTTTTTTCTGGTCTGTTTGCATAGCTGATTATAGCTTTACCACCCAATAGGTGATGCTGTAACAATTGTATGAAAGACTGGGCAATTACCTTACATGATTGATATGAAGTTTCAAAAAGTTAAATGTAACTTTGTCATACTGGCACGGATGACAGTCAAGATACCAAATCAACGGGAATGTTTGTCTCCTAGAAAGATTTGTTTATTGATCTTGATAAATCAGCCAATTCTTAGTGAACTGCAAGCTTACAATGCAAATAGACACCTGTTTAGCATTTATTATTTATTACTTTTGTTCAGCATAGGTTTTTCTCTTCAGGTTCTCCCCAGAAACTGCCTCTAAAAGAGGGCTTAGTACAGCAGAAATTAATGCTGTGGAAGCAATTCACAGGGCTGTGGAATTTAACCCTCATGTTCCAAAGGTAAGAGCATTTTATTTCCTATCGGACCTGCTTTTATTGTCTTCTGGAAAAAGTCATGCTATATTATGAACTTTTTATTGGAGCCTCTCTAGTCCCATGTTTTCTTGAAGTTTGTTGTAACTCCAGCCATTGAGTTGTTAAACACACTAGTGTTTAAATCATAAGTGTTCGGTGGCCAGAATTAGTTGTTTGCAGTAGGTGATGATCAAATGTGGTGAGGTTTTTTGTTTTTTTTTTTTTAATTAAACTCAGATTTTTTTTAACTCATGGAAAATCAAGTAATCTGTTACTGAAGGCCCTTTATTGGATAAGGGTAAGCATTAATAAATAGAAATTTAAATATTTTAAATCCCTAAAGCCAAATTAGGTTCTCCAAACAATACCACTCATAGTATTTCAAAATACTTTTTTCTGCTATGCTTCTGAGCATGGTTTACTGAACAATCTGCAATCACTTATTTTCTTCATCCACATGTAAACAAGATTAAGAGTCAGTATCACTACAGGCTGCAATTTAATGTCTGGCATTACTTGAAATGGTCAAGATACAGATTCCACTGAGCATTGAGTGAAAATAAAATCTTAACGTTGCTTTTTACTGTACTGTGTTGGTGACATATTCAGTTTGAATGCAGAAGCTTGGCTTAGTCCTGGACCTAATCCTCTGCAAATGATCATGGAGTCCCGGCGACTATTGCTGTGAAGGCTCGAATTATCCAGCCGCTCTATTCTGTCTGCCTGTCCAATCTAATAGAATGTGCACTGAGAAAGCTAATTGCTGGGAGAAATTGCTGCTTGTTTGCATGACTGATCAAGAGCGTAGCAAGTTCATTTCAGACAGTCTCAGACAGATTTTTCTTTAGCCTCTGCCTTTAGGGGAAGAAGATTATAATGCATTATCATTATCTAAAAGTTCTTTTATTTTGTATATCCTCCAGTTGTTTCAGGAGCCTCGCACACCTTTTTAAAGAAGTTAGATACCATTTCAAACAGGCTGTTAACAAAATATGTTCTGTGCTTCTAGAGGCAGTCATGGAAACTGATTCCAGGTTTCAGTAATTTGATCTTGTTTTCTAATTGTATATCTATCCAGTCATCTTCATGATTTTTTTTTATTACAGTATTGCCTTGAAACAGCAATTTATTTGATGGCAGGACAGAATTTTGGTGGTTCTGGCTACCTAGAGCTCTAAAATGCTCATAGTCAAAGCAAACAAGTGAACAGGGGCACAAACAAGTGAAATAACTTGCCCAGTGGGTTACAGTGAACTAGTAGGTAAGAAAATCTGGGTTTTGAATTTGCAATCTGTTCTGTCCCTTGGACTGAAAATAAATGAGTATGTAAAGTAGAAATCCTTTTGTTCTCGCATGTGATGAAAGTGGTTGTCTTTGCACATAACATTTTGCATAAGGAAAATAAAATAATGTTTGTTTCTCTTTTTCTGAGTTGGGCTTTTACAAGGATGGGTTTTGTTTCGGAACTTAGAAAGACCTTTATAGAGTGCTAGAAAACTGGTACTTGAGCCGTTGCAAATCAGAGATGTGTAACTACGCTTTGGTAACATAAGAAACAATCTTGTCCAGTCATCTTCTGAATATCTTACAGATTTTTGTTGCGTGTAAAGATTTTCTTAAACCTGCAAAACTCCAGGTATTTTCAGTGCCGATACCTTGCCTGTTTTGAACAAGGGCACAAAGACCTGCCAGACTGGAATTTTTCTGTGTGGTAACGTGGGCGCAAAGACAGCCAGAGCCTGGGGTTCAGCACTGGCATGTTGTGGTACTACTTGCAGTGGGGCTTCGCTGCTGCTATCGCGTTTATAGTCCCTTGTGCTCTGTGCGGTTAGCTCAATGGAAAAGCGGGCACTGTGGAGAGCATGAGGAGTCAGGTCAAGGGTCAGATATTTGAGACCATTTTCCCACAGCAGCCCTGTGTGAGTGATCCTTTACTGTGTTAAAAAAAAAAAAAAAAAAATTGAAGAGGATTAGAGGGGATTAGCAAGAATATTACCCTCCAGAGCGTAGGCCCAAGGCACTGAGAGAAGAACCTAGCCAGGCAGTAAATGTGCTTTATTTGGCCGGGGCACAACCCCTCCTACATTCCTTCAAGAATCTGAATGGGAAAAGTTAAGTCCTCAAACTGGATTAGTAAATAATCTCATAGTTTGTGGCATCTGCCGAAATAAATCGGCAAGTTAGCTGCATTCTTACACTTTGGGAGACAGTCAAAGGAATTGCCAGCTACATTGATCAAAGATGTGGATTAACTTTGGCTGTTATTGAATGAGACACTATATGCTAGCAGAAGACAACTCACAGGTAAATACTAGAGCTGAAACTGTCATTTCATTCTTGTAAAAATTACTCATCTGTTTTTAAAAGCTAAGTTCAGCTGAATACCTGTCTTTTTTTAATGTACCATGAGAAAACAAAATTGCATGTCCTGTGTTTCAAGGGAAATGGAAAATGATTACTCTTTGTGTTCTTTGACCCTTCTGTGCATCAGATATTCTGCTGATGTAGGAAGAAGGCTGAAACTGAAAAAATCTGAAATCAGAGATACTTTGTGGTAGTCCAGCAAAACCACATTAAAACAAGATTTTCCTGAACTTGGTTTATTATTCTTCCTTTGGTTAGCATACTGACACTTTATGGTTTACTACTCATACTTGAAAGCTAATAAGTACTTACCCTCCTACATTGAAACTTTCAGTGATTAAATGATGAGCAGAAAATACGGTTGGTTTGGGGTTTTGTTTGGTTTTTTTTAGCCTAAACTTGCAGCTCAATTGGTATTTACCTGCAGCATTATACTTTACATATATTCCACAAGAATGTGGTTTTATTTTGCCTTACTGAAGTTGTTTGGTGGTTTTTTCCTGGTATTTTGTGAGGAAAAAACCCCAGTTTAAGATTGTACACAGATGTGTGTTTTGCTGCTCTTCCCATGTGAGTACAGGCTGTCTGTGCTGTCAGGGTTAGGTTGTTTCAGCACGTAGATATTGGCCCCTGTGTGATATGGTCAGTTATGCCTCAAATGATCATTTATGTTTCATGATTAATAATTTTGGAATATTCTGTTTATTTTCAGTATTTACTAGAAATGAAAAGCTTAGTGCTACCTCCAGAGCATATTCTGAAACGAGGGGACAGTGAGGCAGTAGCATATGCTTTTTTTCACCTCCAGCACTGGAAGAGGATAGAAGGGGCTCTAAATCTGCTGCACTGTACATGGGAAGGCAGTAAGTATCTCTCCTTGTTTTATTTTTTTCTGTACGTTAGACTAATCTCTCTGCCTTTATTCACCTCAAACAGGATTGGTTCTCTTTGTGAGAAGCTGGTTTAGATACAGATCTAATGCCATTCACTCTTTTTTCCAGCATTTAGGATGATCCCGTACCCGTTAGAGAAAGGTCATCTTTTCTATCCCTATCCGAGTTGCACAGAAACAGCAGACAGAGAGCTCTTGCCAAGTAAGTGGTTTCTAAGCAGTAACGATAATAAAACATAAGCTAGGGACATATTCAGTTTGTGGTATTCTGTATTTACCTTACTGTGATTTTTTTAGTTTGAGCTTCCTGTGAAGGAGATTCAGCTATTTGTTGATGTCCCTCCCAAACGATCCTGAAGCACTTGACGTGTGTGTGTGGTAAATGTTAGCTTGATTCTGTAATAACTTAGGTCCTTCAAAGATGAAGTCTGTGTGTGGTACATTCAGACTTAAGTTTGGCCAACTTTGAGAACAGCAAAATGGACCAGTCCTTTAAATTACTTTGAAAAAGCATGGATTTGGCGACTGTTGTAGAGGAGCCATTTCCTTTTAGCAAGTGATAAATGCTTGGTTCCAGTCCTGCATTCAGGTATCTAACAGAACCTGTGATTGTACGGAGAATCCTTGGTTAATCTATAGCTTCATAAATACGTATTGCTGGACAGTATGCTTCCTGCAACTTCCTACCCATGTAGGTATTTTTCTGGATTTATACTAGCACTTGCCACTGAAAAGTCATCTCCAGCTGCTCATTACTTCAAGATTACTTTTTGCAATTATGAGCCTACATGGGCTTTTTTCTTTAGGTAGGGCAAACAAGGTAAATTACTAGAGCCCCTGGTCATCATGTTTAGGAAAATAGCATTAATTTATATTAGAATTGGGCTGTTAATTACAGACGTTGATAGAATTCCTTTGGGGGTGAACTTCATCATGAAGGAACACATGTCCCACAGGACTGGAAAGGGCTACTGCAAAAGCACCAGCAGACCCGCTGAGACCACATCTGTGGAAAGGAAAGCTACACATACGTGTTTCTATTTAAAAGCCTGAAGTTATATTTAAAAAGTGTAATTTAAATTTGCCCCCAGACTGCTTTAAATTACTCATTTCTCACTTATGCAGGATATTGCACAAGGAATTCCTTGGTTAGCGACTAACCCTAAATTGTAGACTTCCCAGCATAATTAAACACCAACACATGCAGATATTTCAACACGATCACTCACGCATTCCTGTTATGTTTTAAATATAAAACTACCCATAAATAAAATAATCTTAACACTTTTATTGCAGTACTTCCTCAAGAAATCTTGACACTTAATTTTTTAAAATTTATCTATTTAAAATAATGTCGACCAAATCAATGATTCAAAAGTCCTGTGTTGGTCTGACTAGTAACAATTCTCAGATTGCTGTGAATGTGTAGAATTGCCTTTAGTTGTCCTTACCTATTTTGGATTTGATTTCAATTTCCCAGTGTAGGAAAAACTATTGCAAAAAGAATCCTTCCTATATTTTTACGCTTTCCTAACTCATGTTGGGACCTGTCCTAAATTATATTGCTCCATGTTTGAAATATCAGGTGAGTTTCTACATGTGGAGAGCATCAGAGCGTTCCATAGTAGAGAAGTGGTTTCTTTGGCTGCTCAGTAAAGATGAGTGTGTGACTATTGTACTGTGCCATGGCCTAGCAGGGCTGGCTACCTGTTACAAAGGTGAACTGATAATCTCTGGGGTGACTTTGAGCCTCTCTGATGGGCGTTAGACATGGAACTCTGAATGTTCTACTTAGTTGTGCTCCAGAATCATACACTTAAAAGCAAACCAAAACCCAAGCCCTTTGCCAGTAATGAGTTGCAAGAACACAAGCCACTTGCTGATCCTTCTCTTATAATGGTAGCTTTCCTTGGCCAGCATTCAGAAACAGGAGCTGCGAGGGTAAAGTGTCTTTTTCCTTCTCAGACTTCAGTTTAAGAATGAGTATGATTGTATTCTCTTGTTTTACAAACAGGCTTACTTAAATTCTGAAGCTTTTGTTATATTTTTAAAACAGCTTGTCAAGAAGTGTGCAGCCTTTGAGTTACTCATGTCTATAGAAACTATTTTGTTCTTTATTTAAAAACCTTTTAAAATCATTGAACAGAAGTCAGAGCTGCAGGTATGCAGAGCCAGTAATTGCAAATTCACCAATCAGGTCCTCAGCTAGTAACCAGTAGTAGTGTCGTGAGTGCTGAAAGCTCCACATGCCAGCCCTTAAGCTGTCTAATCACCTTCTTTTGATTTTGTTACCATAGATTGGAAATTGCAAGGAACTGCTATGTACAGAATTTATAACCTAGTCCTGGTACTGTTTTCTTTGAGGTCTACTCTTTCAGCTGCTCTGAAAAAATTTACTGTAGCCAGAAATCTTTGTGAAGTGTTAAGGAGCTACCTTGCTTGTGTATGTAACATGATGGTTGTTTTGTAATTGCTGAGCTGCTTATAGGATGGGGAGGTGTGCTGTTCTCTTCAGGTAACAGGATTAATGTTTCAGAGGGTTGAAAATACCTGAATTGTTTAAATTGCTTTAGGTAGTTTTGGCACCTTGTGAATTTTACAGTTCTTCCTTCTGTCCTGTTAAAAGAGTAGGTACCAAAAATTAAGCCTGATGAAATGCTTAAAAAATAAAGCCCATGCAAGTGAAAAGGAAATTGGGAAGAGAAAGATGTAGTAACCATTAATACTGAAGACAAGCATTTAAAGTAGGGGGAAAATTTTTTATAAGTTTAAGTACTGGGACCTAAGATGTACTGCACAATAGTCTTGAGTCTACACTTATTGCTGAAAGTCTAAAACTGAGTTACAAGACTGTATAAATAATTCAGAAAACTGTCCTCAATTATCAAGTGTCAATATCCTTCATTTTTTCCTTCCAGCATTTCACGAAGTCTCAGTTTACCCACAGAAGGAACTTCCCTTTTTCATCCATTTCACAGCAGGCCTATGTTCCTTTTCGGCGATGCTTGCCCTCCTTACGCACCAGTTCCCTGAGCTGATGGTCATTTTTGCTAAAACTGTAAGTATTGTCTCTGTCAGGGTGCTTGCTTAGTTAATTTGTGGGACCTTTGGGAGTTTTGAGGTCCATGGTGAAGCAGGCTCCAGTCAGCCT